>JAJJWW010006152.1:600000-987547 GCA_023531295.1 Papaver armeniacum | reverse complement strand
GGACAGGAAATATCCACTCAAACCTGTGCAGGATATATCCGCAGCTGGAAACCAGGGAATATCTACAACTATAATCGGTAGGTTATTAGCTACCGATTATAATACAACTACCTGCAAAAATTTTATGAAAATCGGAAGTTTTAATTGTTGATATGACTACCGATTATACTCCAACGGCTAGTTCGTTCAAAATAAACTAGCCGTGCCTCAAAACCAAACACAATCCCAGAGATAATACATATTGACAAACCTCCGATTATTTTGAAGTAACCGTTAAACTAGTCAGTTGGGTACTTTTTTGCTATAAATAGAGACCTATCTCTACCAAACTTATTCACCCATCACATTCAATCTTCCTAAATCACCACCCAACACTTTGAATCACCAAAAATGGCTACAACTCCGTTCAATAATATAGAAGATGTTGCTATTGTAAGAGCACACACCACTCTCACAAAGCACTCCGTTGAGGAAGCGCAATGGGTGACTGATGAACGAAGACCCAACAAGAGGGCCTTACTTTGGGATGATCAAAACACCAATGCTTGGTGGAAACGGGTGTTTAAGGTTTTTAAAGCACTAAGCGAAATCGTTATAGGAGGACGCTCCGCAAATAAGGGAAAGGTACGCATATTTATACAATGAATGCGTATCGCTGAGAAACGAATTGAAAGCTCGTAAGGACGCTCCGCCAAACGAAGACCGAATGAGTAGAGTAAGTTTGTGAATCAATAGGCCTCTCATCGAAAATTATTTATTTGGTTGGATGATTATTCAACAACGCTAACTTATTTAAAAAATTGTTTTCCCGATACTTTGGGGTCGGAGCCAATACGAATTAAGGTACGGTCATGAGTTTCTCGCACGAGGACCGCTACACTCTCTTGGAGGAAGTTGAATGGCAATTCGCCCTATATAATTAAACTCGTAGAGAATCCCTAGGCGATGTATTGAACAATTTTATGTGTTTTACTTCTATTTTATTTCAACTACATGTATGTTTTTTCCCGATTCAATAAAATGAGTGACTTCAAATACCGGTTCAATTTTAGCCGGTGTGGAAATAAGGATTTTAGAAAAACTCATTTAGGGGCAATAGATAATTGTTTCAAGATTTATATCGAGTAGAGAGTTCTGTAAGATTTTGTTGTGGATATTTCCCGGCATGTTTTTAGGGACCATAATAAGTTGTAGATATTGCCCGCACAACATATTATTCTTGTTGTGGATAATAGCCGCACACTAGAAGAACACCGTGGATAATAGCCGCACACAAATGGAACATATTATTAATGTCGGGTTGACTTATCTTGTTGATAAGCCTTGGACAAGCAAGACGACCAATAGTTTGCTTGTTCTTCTAATATAACGATATAGACAAATTTTCCAGGACGCTGAATTTTAAAACATAGTTAACACCGATAAAGTTCATTTTTTATAAGGCTTAACAAATTACATAACCAAGAGTTTTACTTTGCAAGGGTACTTGAAGCTTAAAGCGCATGACAATGTTTTGGTTCAAAATAAAAACATACATTCTAAACAAGAGAGTCGGAGACCATCCGTAAAAGTTCGATCTATGCTTTGGTCGGGCTTGGGCAAGCGCTTGTTGCAGGCTTGTCCGATTGACCACCGCGCATAGGAAAAAACTCGCCTTATCCTTTTTGATTTGTAACATAGCCCTCCGATAACCATCTATAGTGTACGCTTGCGCGCTCTCATAAATGCCTTAGCAGCGGCGAAGTCCTCAATATTATATGTATACTACATCGGCAAAGTCGACTAGAGTCATCCCGCGCTACATAGCTCAAGGGTTAAACTTTAAAGGAGATGAGTTTCTAACAAATGTAACATGACTATAAAGTGTTGTTGTTAGATACCTTTAATATGGTACGCGCAAATTCAAATGGCATGCTTCAGAAACACTTCCGCAAGAATCGCTGATTCGAAGCCTGCCGATCTGTCTGAACACACAACTAGATCCTTTCTCACCGAATACTCGTGACCAAGCGCATCGAATAACTTTTGCATGAACCATAAACAGAATCACCGTTCTCGTAATCAACGATGGCAAACGCAATAGGGTACATTTTTCCATTGGCATCATACCCAATTGCCGAAAATAGAGTTCCTCTGTTCCCCACTTAGATGCATACCATACACAAGAAATGCGGGTCTACACCAAGACTTGAATCCTTGTAAAGATACGCCCAAATAAAAAAATAATACAAAAAACCACCATTTGTATCGGTTCAATTGTTTGTTTTGCCCTGGGTAGTGTTCTATAAGCATGTTACTCAGGACTTGACCAGTGTGTCGGTATGACTGCTCAGAGAACCTCTAACCGCTTCAATTTCGTTTACAACCAAGGAGACCCCGCTTGTCGGTGATGGTGATACCTAGTCCTCTCTTCATGTCTTCACACACTATTGCTTATCACCCTAGAATGAACAAACAAGAGTCACCATGTCGCTTGTTGCCAAGACCCGTAGAGTTCTCGTATACAAAAAGAAATTGATAAGTGTGATGTATCCTAGAGTATTCTAGGGCTGCGGTGCTAGTCTTTTGTAATCGGTGACTAACAAAGTACAACTCTAGACCAAACTAGAGAGTCCATTGTAGCCTATAAATAGGCATTTCTATCATCAACTGTAACCTGCGCAAGAAAATTAATAACAATGTGATTTTATAGTTTAAGAGAGTCTTGCTTCACCAACACTACTAGAGAGACAGAGCTCGCCTGAGAAACACTTAACCATCTCATACATGTCCGTAAATTGTTCTATCAAAAATGAGTGTTCATCGATCACCAAAATTCAACATAGTAACATCAAAATATTAAAAATTCATCACAGCTTACACAAAGATGAGAGAAGTACCTAGTAAGTACAAACATGCTAGTTTGTTATTGATATGTACAACCATATCGTATGTTTGCTTAAATTCCTCTTTAAAATCCGAACAACCAAAATCAAACAAAGGGCATAATTTCGTAACCAAAATTCGAATCTAACACTAAGAAATTTCCTATTAAACCCAAGAAATCAAAATCAAAATTTCTATCCAGTTTAACATTATCATCAAAGATGAAATTGAACCCAAAAAGAAAACATCAAAGATGCATAAACATATAAATACCCTAACAACCAAAATCAAACAAAGGGCATAATTTCGTAATCAAAATTTTAATCTAACACTAAGAAACCGCCTATTAAACCCTCTTTCAAACCTATTTCATGAAATCAAAATCAAAATTTCTATCCAGTTTAACATTATCATCAAAGATGAAATTGAACCCAAAAAGAAAACATCAAAGATGCATAAACATATAAAACATCAAAACCCTAGCCTAATTTTCAATCTATATCCGTGACGTGGAAGTGAAAATGGGGAAAAGATTAGAAATCCAATTTCTAGGGTTTACATCAAGATTTTAGGAAGACGGATTTTTTCATACCCGAGATCACAGATCAGTGAACTTATAATGAAATGAACTTATAGATGAGTTTAGACTCGGTATCTCTATCAAGACACCGTATGATGATGATGAACATGACCCCGAAAGGAAATAACAAAACCAAGAAGAACATCAATAGGAACAGGAAGAAGAAGAAGATGGGTGTGGTGTGTGTTCCGTGGAAGAAGAAAAAATGAGCTCTTTGGAGAGTCAAGTTGAAGAAATAGAAGTGAAGAGTATGACGAGAAATAAAAAATTTGAGTAACAACATCTAGACATCGAGGCCGATTAATGATAAGTATTTCACTAATGATTTGTATAATGTTTTGATAATCACGTTTAGAAACGTATAATGAGATCCAAATATGCGGTGTCCGACTCCACAAAAGTTGATGTCAGGACTCCGATGGCGTCCCTTATGCCTATCCTCTCGACATTATACGGTGTCTAGATGTGCTATCTCAACACCCACGTAAGCCACAATCAAATAATAATCGGTATCAGAATCGAAAAAAAAAAAAAAAAAAAAATCGATGTTGGGTACGGCCAGGGAAAAACAGTGATAAAATAAAAAGGTAAGGGCAGAAACGTCCAAATACCAAAATACATTTAGTTTTGGTCACGTCCGCCAACATAGCATAGATTTCACCCTATTATTCAAATCCAACATATTTTCGGCCAAACACCCGTTACTGTAGCTTTACCGGATCCATTCCCCACACAATTTCAAACCTTAAACAACTTCTATACTTAGACTTATCACTAAACAATCTTACGGGAGTAATTCCATCAATCCTCTGGTCTGAGAGTCTCACCGATATAGACCTATCCGATAATAGTTTAAACGAGACAATACCAGCAGCGTCTTTATTTACCTTACCTTCATTAAAGAATTTAGACCTCGGTCAAAATCAGTTCACAGGTGTTGGAGAGTTTTCCGACGGATCATTTTCTCAATTGGAGTCTCTTGATTTAAGTGAAAATAAATTGCAAGGACGCGTTCCAATGTCAATTTTCGAAATGCCCAAACTTCGAAAACTGATGCTTTCTCCAAATTACTTCAATGATACCATAAGTTTAGATATGGTTTTTCGTAATCTCAAGAATCTTTCTTTTCTCTACCTTTCAGGGAACAGAGTGTCAGTCAATACAACTAGTGCTGATTTTGCACTGTATCCCCAAGTACAGACTTTGGGATTGAGTTCATGTAACCTTACAGAATTCCCTATCTTTTTAAAATATCAATCTCAATTGAGAGAGCTAGACCTTTCAAACAATCATATCCATGGAAAAATACCCAACTGGATTGGGAAGATCGGTAATGGGAGTCTTTCGAGTTTAAATCTTTCTTACAACTTCTTGGAGGATCCTAACCGACCCTTACCTATTGACAGTTTTAAATCAATGTTCAGTATCATCGACCTTCACTCCAACAGACTTCAAGGGAAGAACCTAATCTTACCATTATCCAGCTTCTTTTTGGATTACTCGTCAAACAACTTAACCTCCATGATACCAAATATTTCCTCTTACCTTGGAAGAACAATATACCTTTCTCTTTCTAGAAATAAAATTACTGGAGAAATCCCTTCGTCCATATGCGATGAAGCCTTTGCTTTAGAAGTTCTTGATCTGTCATATAACTACTTGAATGGACCAATACCTCCATGTCTGGGATCTCTTGAATACCTCTCGGTTTTAGATTTAAGAGGAAACAACCTTCATGGAATTATACCCGACACCTTTCGACAAACATGTAGTATGATGGCGTTAAACCTCAATGGAAACATATTAGAAGGCCAACTACCAAAATCTCTTGCGGACTGTAAAATGCTACAGGTTTTAGACCTCGGAAACAACCAACTGGCTGGTACTTTCCCTTACTGGTTGATGAGTATGTCGCAGCTGCGTGTGCTGGTGTTGCGGTCCAATAAATTTCATGGTGCATGGGGAAATCAAGGAGCTGATTATAACTTCTCGATGTTACAAATCATAGACGTCTCCTCTAATAACTTTTCAGGTACTTTACCAAGTGTCTAGTTTTCAAGTTTGAAATTAAGGAACGAATCGATATTAAAATTTATAATCGTCTTCTCTAATAACTTTTCAGGTACTCTATCAAAAGAGTGGTTTTCAAGTTTTAAGACCATGATGGTAAAAGAAGAAAAAGAAGCACAAGGAAACCACGAGGATCAGATTTTAGAATTTAGCACCGGTGTTGGCAGCTTATATTACCAACAGATAGTGACGATTACAAGCAAAGGATTAGACCTGGAGCTCGTGAAGGTGAGAACCATTTTCACAGTCATCGACTTCTCAAACAATGAATTTGAAGGAGAGATACCGGAAGGAATTGCAGATCTTACATCACTTCGCATTCTAAATTTCTCAGGTAATGCTCTCACAGGCTCGATCCCATCAGCTTTTGGGAATCTTACGGATTTGGAGTCCTTAGACCTCTCGAGGAACAAGCTGACTGGAGAAATTCCCTCCCAGTTAGCAGCTTTATCATTCCTTTCATTCTTGAACCTTTCCTTCAACAACCTAGAGGGGAAAATTCCATCGGGAAATCAGATACAAACTTTCGAACCAAGTTCATTTGAAGGGAATGCTGAATTGTGTGGTTTTCCCCTGCCCAAAAACTGCAGTAGCAGTATAATAGAGTCGCCACAAAATTCTTTGAGTTCTGAAGATAAATTTGATTGGATATTATTTGTATCGACTTTTTTGGGATTTGTTATGGGTGCTGGCATGGTTATTGGCCCTCAATTATTTTGGAAGAAAGGGAGAGAATGGGCTAATAAACTTATGAACAAAATCCTTAAGATCTCTTAAGATGATGTAATATAAAGATGTCATCAGGTAATTGCAAATAAAATTTGAATAAAGGGGGATTTTGCGTTCCCCTGAATAAAGATAGCTAATTTGCATTACCCCTAGAGATTCATAATAGACAAAACCCCCTTTAACTTGGATGTGCGGTAAGTGAGCAGTTTAGTCCAGCACGTGCAGTTCACATGCATGTCAGAAAAAAATATCTGAAAATTAAAACCCAAAATTACCCTTTAAAAGACCAACGATTTATACTAGATTTGGGCTTAGATTTGTTACACGTACCCTAATCTCACCTAACTGATTGGATAAGAGGCGGGAGAGAAACCATTATCTTCCCTTTCACAGAGAGACAGAGAGAGAAACCATTCGAGAGACAGAGAGATAAACCCTTTTCTCTTCGATTCCACCCTTCTTTCTGCAAATCTTAATCAGAGAAAGAGATAGAGAATAAAATCAAGGAAAGAACAGTGGATTTTGAGGAAGGATTTGGACATGCGATTCCCTAAAAAGTTGTAAGTTTTTTTCTTTCGATTCTCGATTTTGTGTTAGGGTTTAGTCGATTCTGTGTTAGGGTTTGTTTGATTTTGGGTTTTTTGTTCTTTGGGTTGATAATAATGGTTATGATTATGATATATCTCAGTTTGATTATAAAAAATGTAAGTTTCTGTCGGTTTGATTACTTTAGGGTTTTATCGATTTTGGTTAGGGTTTGTTTGATTTTGGGTTTTTTTGTTACTTGGGTAGTTTATAATGGTTATGATCATGATAGGTTCAAAGTTATTTTTAACTTTTGTTGTTACTCTGTTTTCTGAAAAATTAGGGATTCAATTTTTTCTTTTTACTGTTGATTTTGTGCTCTATTATGATTAGTATACTTTCAATTGATATTTAGTTAGTTACTGGAAATATAAAGTCATTCTTTTTGATGTTATTGTTTTGATAATGAAACTGAAAATTTTCATTTTCTGTTTGTGTTTGTTTGTATTGCTAGTAAGGATTATGGTTTGAAGGATCTGGTGATTCATTATGGTGGACGATGGCCACCTGACCAACCAATTGGGGGTTTGCACTTCTTCGACTATATGAATGGCCGTGAATTTCGTTATAAGAATTTTGATGGTGACTGTTTGAGTATGATTGATCTTATTGCTTTATGGGAGACAAAGTTGAATGGTCTGTGAGGGGTGATTACTTTTCAATATTTGGATGGTGGTTTTTTATTGGACATAGATGATGAACCGGACTTGCCGAGGTTTTGGACCGATTCGGATCAAGAAGAAGGTATTCCCCGAAGTACATTTGTTTATGATTCATGCTGATCCTATTAGTCAAGATGTGGGGGTAGGTGTTCGACCTTATGTTCCGCGAGTGGTGTCTCGAAGTTGATGTTGCTTTGGTCCCTCAACACACGGTCTCGAGAGGGAAGGACCGATGGAATCGTTGATATTGATGACTATGATGATGTGGTACTCCCTGAGCATCCACATGAGCAGATGATTCAGCAGCCACATGAGCAGACAAGTCAGCATCCACATGAGCAGACAAGTCAGCAACCACATGAGCAGATGAGTCACCATCCACTAGATACACCTAGTAGGAGCTTCTTTGGTTCAAAGAAGTGGCTTCTAAGAAACATACACCAAAGAAAAGAGATGATATGGATGATAACAGTACAGCTGAACCTGCAAGTAAGAAGAAGACATTAGATGGTGATGAGTTGGATGAATTAAATGTTGAAGGGTTTGATGAAGAAGAGTTGGATGTACTTCACAGTGCACTAATCTGGATTATCATGACATTTATGATTTACCAAATGAAGATGATTACCACAGTAGTCATTCACTTAGTTCGAACATAAAGAACCCGATGAAAATTTGATTTGAAACTGACTTAGATGAAGAAGAAGAGACAGCTTAGCCATATAGATATGGAGAATATATGAAGGTTGTATACAAGTATGATGATATGTATGCAGATAAAGAAAGTGAAGACCATATGCCATGGACATGTGAGATAGATGAACTTGCAATTGGTATGACTTGGCCAACTATGAAAGAGTACAAGGCATTTGTGACAAGGTTTTGTATAGCCAGTACCATGGAAATTATAAAACAATGGATGACAAGGACAGATTAAGGTACAGGTGTAAAGACCCCAAATGTTCATTCAGACTTAATGGGAATCTGTAAGTGAACTTATACATATAATTTGTGCATCCAAATATGTTGTTAATGTGTGTTGTTAATGTGTGCATCCAAAAATATATGTTGTTAATGTGTACTGTGTTTCCAATATGTTGTTAATGTGTGCAGCCAATTATACATATGGGAATGCTGCTAACAGGTCCGCAACAGCTTGTCCCTTTATGGCCCTTGGGGAAACGCACGTTATGTCGAACTCTGACAGCTGCAGAGCCATTTAGCCGGCCTCCCTATCGTAAAGGTTTCGAAAGGAGAAACTTTACAGGGTCGATTTGGATACTAGCACCACTTTATTGAGAGGAGGTAGTGCCTGAACTTCGGATGGAATAAATCGATTGCTAAACACGCCTTTTCCGCTTTGGGGTATTCGAGTTCAGCGTCTCTCAACGTTCGACTGAAATAGTATATGGGGTATTCCATTCCTTTGTCGTCCTCTTGTGCGAGGAGAGCTCCAACGGCAGTATCGCTAAAAGCTGTGTAGAGACATAGTGGCTTCCCTCGCATAGGAGGCTTCATGACGGTTGGGGAGGACAAAGATTTGCCGGATCTTCCGGGTACGCTTTTGCCGAGACGTAGTCCATGTGAAATTCGCTCATTTTTTTTAGCGAGAGGAGTAAACGTAGTGGTGAGTGTGCCAGCCGGTATGAAGCGACGAATGTAGTTTACTTTGCCCATGAAACTCTGGAGCTCCCTCACGGTTCGTGGTGGCGGCATCGTGAGGATAGCTTGCGTTTTGACTGGATCAACTTTTATTCCCGCGGCTGTTACTTGGAATCCTAAGAATTTCCCCGAAAAGACACCGAAGGCGCATTTCAAAGGATTCATCTTCAACTTGTATTCGCGGCATCTTTCGAATACTTGTCGCAGCGTTTCTGGATGATCTGCTCGAGTCTTCGATTTAACCACCACATCATCTACGTAATCTTCGACTTGCTTGTGCATAATATCGTGGAAGATGGTAGTCATGGCGCGTTGGTAAGTGGCGCCAGCGTTCTTCAGACCGAAAGGCATTACGGTGTAATAGAAGTTTCCAAGAGGGGTTCGTAAAGCGGTCTTACTTTGCGTCGTGCTCATACATCTTTATCTCAAGTTGTAACCGCTATATCCATCCATGAAAGAGAACATACCATGTCCACCGGGTAGCGTCTACCAAAGATGTCGATATTAGGTAGCGGAAATCGTCTTTAGGGCAACACTTGTTCGATCTCCAAATCGACACGGCATCTCGATCCGACCATTCTTCTTTTTAACGGGAACGATATTGGCTAACCAAGTAGGATGGTGAATAGGTTTGACAAAACCAGCGGCTAGTAATTTCTGGACCTCCGCCTTGATTTGTTCTTCTACGTCATGTCTGAATTGTCTCGGAGGCTGCTTGACTGGTTTGGATCCGGGTATCACATACAGATGGTGGGTGACCAGTTTTCCGTCCAAGCCAGGCATTTCTTCGTAAGTCCATGCGAAGACATCCTGGTATTCTTTGAGTAGGTCGACTAGCTTTGAGCGTTCCGCAGATGTAGAGTCGAACCGATCGGAATGGGTCATGAAATTCCTCATTCCCTATATTGACAGCTTCGAGTTCTTCGGTGGTTAAGTCGGTCCCATCTTGTAGCTTCGAGGGGCGTCTGGAACTTCCTCCGGTTATTGTGAAGACATTCCTTCGAGCGGAGAGACCGGGTCATGGTCTCCCCGCAATTGCTAACAACGGTGATGTGTGAGCTTTCCCTTTTGCTTCGTCTTGCGGTAAGGGTGTACTCTCGCTTGGTGCGGGCACGGGTTACGCCCGGTGGCAAGAGACTCATGTCTTCCTTCTCGAGGAGGTGGTGGAAGGACTCGTCTCCTCTGCGGGTATCTCCGAGTTGTCGCTATCTCCGAGCGATGTCCATTTTGGGTAGCGTAAAACCGTGAATCTTGGTCGTCGCGCCTTTTGAACCCTCCTTCGCCCATGTGCTTCTACGCAGTGAGACCGGTGCATAGGGGACAGTGACGCTGGAATGCGAACAACTTCTCCGTTCAATACTCGTCTTCGGGCATTGGTGGTATGTTGAAGGGACGATTTTGAGATTGTGCAACCCACGGCCTTCCCAAGTATCATGTGGTAGTCCGGTTCTTTTTCAATTACTTCAAACTTCACGCTTGATTGGATTGGCCCTACCGCCAGGCTCCAAGTTGATGTAGCTGTATGTGCTAGTTTGGTTGCCTTCAAATCCGTCATCGTAGTGGGTTGTCGTACGATCTCATTAGGTCGCACCTTGGCAGCTTTGAGTGTCTTGAGAGTGATGACATTGGAAGATGCACCCGTGTCAATGAGCGCTCTTCGAAACTCTATGTTCTTGACGATAGCTGTAACATGCAAGGCCCGGTTGTGACCGTCTTCTACCATCATGTCGTCGTCGGTGAAAACAATATTGTTGGAGGATATTCCGGGGATCCTTGGAGTCCCCGTGGGTGCAGGAACTAGTGATGCGTTTAGTGCTATTCGGTTGATAGTAGAGAATGTTTTTATCCGCTGGTCCTTGGAGAGGTGCAACAATTCACATAAGTTTTCTACCAACATGGTTGCCTCTGTCCGCCTGGGCCTCCGGTCGGCCGACGAAACCGTTGATTTGAGAATGCTCATTCGGGATGTTAGTCCCCTGCTCTTGATCTCCTGGGGAAAATGAATCACTTAGCCCCGACGTTAGATTGATGAGGAAGTCGAGTATGCTGTTAATCGCATCCTTCATTAGGTCCATGTTTTTGGCGAGGATCTCTTGAGCACGCATCAGGTCAACCAGTCTTGGGACCTCTTCATTGGTGGTATTGCTTCCAGAAATTGAGGAGTTATCATGACCTTGAGCGGGATCAATGTTTGTGGAGATCGCCTGGTAGCCGACCATGCTTGCGCGAAAATTTGAGGATGGAAGCTAGAATCTGATATTGTAACCGAAAGATCAATCCTCCCGCTGTGGTCGCCAATTGTTTATGGGTAAAAATCGTTTCTGCCGATTTCGGTAAATGCGGTAGGTGAGTGAGAAACTGGTTCAAACCCTAAACAAATGTGCTGCACGTGAGCACTTTATAGATTCGAGAGATCAATCTGTACAAGTCTGGCCTAAACCAAGAAATGGTCGTTCCAGACTTGCTTCGGTCACAAAGTGGAGGAGAAGGGTTGATTTTGGGAGAGAAGCAAAGAAAGGTGTTGAGGAGAGTAGTATCTCGACTTGTATCAGAAAGTGAAAGCTTAGGAAGCTTGCAAGAGATGAAAGCTTTTGGGAGAGCTTGCAAAGTTGCCTTTCTGAGAGTGTAAGTGTAGTATATTTCTCCTGACCGAGACTTGTTGTCTGGTGGAAATAGGTAAGACCTATTTATACAAGTCGAGATTGAAACGTACCACTGGCCTCGTGAAGGAAGAGAGTAAAGGGTGAAATAATGGGAGGAGGTGGTAACCGCATGGTTTAATGGGTGAAAACGTTTTCACCATTATTTCCTCTTTTATTTGACCGCTTTATTCCTTTTCACGCTTTCTTAATGTGAGCGTAGTGTACGCCGCATGTTTGTGACCGCCAAACCAAAACCCTAACGAAGCATCCCCCAGTTTGTATTGATGTCTCGAGTGTTGGTTGCATCTTGCGTGCAAGTGGTGCTGCTAGGGACGCATGTGGCATGTGCCAATGGCATGTGCGGAATGCCTTCGTTGCGAGTTGCACCTCAAGCGTAAGTGGTAATGCCAGAGCTGCTAGTGGCGTGCGTGGCATGTGCCAGTGGCATGTGCGGAATGCCTTGGTGGTACGTTGCACGGTTTGCAAGTTAGGCTACCAGCGTGTGTGTTTGGCATGTGCCAATGGCATGTGCGGCCATGTTGACCTAGTTGCAAGTATTGAAAACCTAAGGCGCTATATTTGGCGTGGGCCAAAGGCATAGCGGCTTGGAAATGTGGCTTGCGGCACGTGTTGGCATGTGCCAATGGCACGTGCGGCCATGTTGACCTAGTTGCAAGTCTTGCAAACCTAGGGCGCTATGTTGGGCGTGAGCCGAAGGTATAGCGGCTTAAAAATATGGCTTGCGGCACGTGTTGGCATGTGCCAATGGCACGTGCGGCCATGTTGACCTAGTTGCAAGTCTTGCAAACCTAGGGCGCTATGTTGGGCGTGAGACAAAGGCATAGCGGCTTAGATATATGGCTTGCGGCACGTGTTGGCATGTGCCAATGGCACGTGCGGCCATGTTGACCTAGTTGCAAGTCTTGCAAACCTAGGGCGCTATGTTGGGCGTGAGCCAAAGGTATAGCGGCTTAGAAATATGGCTTGCGGCACATGTTGGCATGTGCCAATGGCACGTGCGGCCATGTTGACCTAGTTGCAAGTCTTGCAAACCTAGGGCGCTATGTTGGGCGTGAGCCGAAGGTATAGCGGCTTAAAAATATGGCTTGCGGCACATGTTGGCATGTGCCAATGGCACGTGCGGCCATGTTGACCTAGTTGCAAGTCTTGCAAACCTAGGGCGCTATGTTGGGCGTGAGCCGAAGGTATAGCGGCTTAAAAATATGGCTTGCGGCACGTGTTGGCATGTGTTAATGGCACGTGCGGCCATGTTGACCTAGTTGCAAGTCTTGCAAACCTAGGGCGCTATGTTGGGCGTGAGCCGAAGGTATAGCGGCTTAAAAATATGGCTTGCGGCACGTGTTGGCATGTGCCAATGGCACGTGCGGCCATGTTGACCTAGTTGCAAGTCTTGAAAACCTAGGGCGCTATGTTGGGCGCGAGCCGAAGGTATAGCGGCTTAAAAATATGGCTTGCGGCACGTGTTGGCATGTGCCAATGGCACGTGCGGCCATGTTGACCTAGTTGCAAGTCTTGCAAACCTAGGGCGCTATGTTGGGCGTGAGCCAAAGGCATAGCGGCTTGGAAATTTGGCATTGTTGCCATGGTGCGCAGGGTGCGGCTTGGTTTGGCATTGTTGCCATGGTGCGCGGTGCGGCTTGGTTTTGGCATTGTTGCCATGGTGCGCGATATGCGGCTTTGGTTTGGCATTTTGCCACGGTGCGCAAAGATGCGGCTTGGCTTGGCATTGTTGCCATGGTGCGCGCAGCGGCGTGGTTTGGCAATGTTGCCATGGTGCGCAGGGTGCGGCTTGGTTTGGCGTTGCTTCCATGGCGCGCAGTATGCGGCTTGGTTTGGCGTTGCTTCCATGGTGCGCAGTATGCGGCTTGGTTTGGCGTTGCTGCCATGGTGCGCAGTATGCGGCTTGGTTTGGCGTTGCTGCCATGGTGCGCAGGGTGCGGCTTGGTTTGGCGTTGCTGCCATGGCGCGCAGTATGCGGCTTGGTTTTTGAATTAGGGTTCTGTGTTGAAAACCCTAATCTGGTATTTTGAAAAAATACCCCTATTAATTATTTACACATGAGTTAAATGCTCTTAGTTAATGTGTTGCGGGCAACACTAGGTCATGGGGTTTTACGATTTTACCCCTTGTCTAAAAACCACCATCAACAAGTACATACTTGAAGACGGTTTGGATGAGATTCCTGCACTATCAGAAAAAGACACTGATGATTTGAAAGACAGGAGGAAGAAGCGTCAGGAAAATGATTTCATGTGCCGTGGTCATATTTTGAATGCCCTGGGAACCAGTGTTTGCAATGCCCATCGAAGTATTTCGTCTGCAAAGGAATTATGGACTACGCTTGACAACAAATACAAAATTTCTGAAGCAAGCAACAAGAAATTCCTGATTTGCAACTTCATGGATTTTAAAATGGTTGACAGTAAGTCAATTATTGCCCAGGTCAGTGAACTTTTACTCATTGTTAATCATCTTAAGGATGCTGGAATTGAACTTGCTTCTGCCTTTGTTGTCGGAGTCATCATCTCCCGTCTTCCTCCTTCTTGGAATGGTTATAAGAAGAAACTTAAGCATGCTGAGACTGACTATGACTTAGAAGGTTTGCAGCGTCATCTTCGTATAGAAGAGGACTCTCGTAAACGAGAAATTAAGGATAGTCAGCAAACTGAGGATCATTCTAAGGTTAACAGTGTAGATTTTTCTAAGACACCGAATGCTTTGAAACCTAATAATGATACTCAGTTTAAGAAGCAACATCCCAATAATAAGAGTAAGAAGAAGGGGCCTTGCTTCTTCACGTGATAAACCCGAACCATTTTGTTCGTGGACTGCTGCCTCTCAAGAAGAAACAATGACACGAAAAAGGTGGCAAATATGGTCGATGACAAACTTGTTATTGTAGTGCAAGCCGCCAATGCCGTTTCTAATAATGAGGGTGGATGGTGGTACGACAATGGTTCAACTGTCCACATATGTAAAAATAGACATCTATACAAGACATATGAACCGGTGATTGGAGAAGGAAACGAAATTACTTCTGCAAATAACTATAATGGGTCCCTGTGCATATGGGCCACTTTGAAGGTCATAATCCTTGACACTCATATGGGCCACTTTGAAGGTCAATCTGTTTGATCGCTTATCATGTGGGTTTGGGTATGCTAGATCTACTGATGAGTTCAAGGTTGTCAGAATCCACTATCCTTGCACAGTTGATGAAGGTCATGTGGAAGTATACACACTTGGGAGTGGCTATGGGTGGAGAGCCAAAGGTACAATTCCCATTCGGCTGGTGAAATGTGGTGGCGTCGGTATATATGAAAATGGAGCTATCTATTGCAGAAACAGAAACTCTCGAAATATTCATGCTTCTTGGCCATGGTTTTCTGAGAGGTAATGAAGAAGGATCCATTGAAGACGATTCAGATCTATACCGTCTCTTCATGGACTCAATCTTATTTTCACACTGTATTTGTGTCTTTGGTGCTTTTGTTGAGTTAGCTCTGGAAGATTGATACCTGACCTTTTAAGTTTAGCTCGATTTCTAAGTACCCATGTGGTTCATATGTATCAAGAAAACATGAAACTGCTCCTTCAATAACGTTAGAATGGGTCCCCGTGCATGTGTGTCAGTTGATTGCAGCTACACAGTTAGCCATATCAGCAAATTACAGGTACACTACACCACTGGCTTATACAGAGTACTACTTGCATCCTAAGAGATGAACATTTTGATATTTGAAGTTTTTCTTCCCCACAAACACTTATCTACTGTAGTGCTAATAAGCAGTTCCCAATTTTATTATTGATATCATCTTTAAGATATTCAAGTACATTGTAAATGTAAAACATTATACCGATTATTAAAAATAAGACCTGAGCTTACAGGATGAGTACTTCTGTTTCTGATTCATCTCAATCAATGCGGAGGATTTTGTTCATACGCTCATTAGCCCATTCTCTCGCTTTCTTCCAAAAATATTGAGGTGCAACAACCATGCTTGCTCCAACAACAAATCCCAAAAATGTAACCGCGAATAAGACCCAGTCGAATTCATCTTTATGATTCCATCCATTTTGTGGCAACTCCGGCTCGACAATACAAACCTTAGACAAAGGTAGTCCACATAACCCATCATTTCCTTCGAATGAACTTGATGGAAATGTTTGAAACTGATTGCTTGATGGGATTTTCCCCTCTAGTTGGTTGAAAGATAGATTCAAGACGGAAACAGCTGATAAGCTTGCTAATTGGAATGGGATCTCTCCTGTCAACTTATTCATCGAGAGGTCTAATGACTCAAGATGTCTAAGATTCCCGAAACTCGGTGGAATTGGTCCAGTGAGAGCATTTCTTGAGAAATTGATGTTGTAGAGTGATGTTAGATTCCCGACAACTTCTGGTATACCTCCTTTGAATTCATTATCTGAGAAGTCGATGCTTGTAAAATAGGGTTGGATCTTCTCTATCTCCATTTCTAGCCCTTTGGTTGTAACGGTCACCGTTTGTAGGTAATACACGATGATGAACTCAGTTGCAACCCCTAAAAGTTTATCTTTGCGGTTCCATTCTGCATCTGATTCAGTTATCGTCATTGCCTTCCAACTTGAAAAGCATTCTTCAGGTAGATTACCTGAAAACTTATTAGAAGAGATGTCAATAATCTGTAACAGTGTGAAGTTACACTTAATTCCTTGATTTCCCCAGAGACCATGAAATTTGTTAGACCGCAATATAAGAATCCGCAACTCGGACATAGATCCCACCCAAGAAGGTAAACCACCGTTTAGCTGATTGTTTCCAACGTCCAAAACTCTTAGTGTACAGTTCGCCAGAGATGCTGGTAGGTTTCCTTCTAATAGATTTCGGTTGAGCTCAAGTTCCTGCAGATTACAAGCTTTTGGAAACGTATCGGGTATCATTCCTTGCAAGTTGTTTCCTTTCAGATTTAAGACCAAGAGGTGTTCAAAGGCCCCAAGACATGGTGGTATTGGTCCACTGAAGTTGTTGTTTGACAGATCCAGAATTTCAAGACCACTGGCTTCACATATTGACGTTGGGATTTTTCCACTAACATGATTGCCCGAAAAAGAGAAAGAATAAACACTTGAGAAGTAAGAAGAAATATCTGGGATCAAAGAGGTGAAGTTATTTAATGAGTAATCCAAGATGTAACCATATGATGATAAGATTATGTTCTTCCCTTGAAGCTTGTTCTGACGGAGGTCAAGGAACTCCAACTGTCCAAAAACTGGCAAGGGTTGGTCAGGATCCTCCAAGAAATTCTGGGCAAGTATTAGGCTATTAAGGCCCCCACTTTTGATGCCGACCTTCCAGATCCAATGGGGTATTTTCCCATGGATTTGATTCTTCGACAAGTCTAGCTGCCAGAGTTTTGATTGACTTTCCAAGAAGATGGGGAATTCAGTTATGTTGCATGAAATTAATATCAACTTTTTTACTTTGGGATATAAGGTAAAATCATCTTTTGCAGTTTTGATGGACAGCTTGTGACCAGAAAGTTCAAGGCTAGAAAGATTTTTGAACTTGATGAAAAATTCATTTAAACTTACTGTGCCACTGAAGTTGTTTGAAGCAAGTGTAAAACTTTGAAGTCCGGAAATTTCAAAAAGCGATACTTGCATAGATCCTTGCAGGTTATTTTTACTCAAATCAAGCGACGTCAAAGAAGAAGATCCCTTGGAAAACTCATCAATGTGAGTGAACTGATTCGTGGAAAGATCTAAATGTTGAAGGCCGGACATTTTGAAAAGTGACACTGGAATAGATCCTTGCAGGTTATTTTTACTCAAATCAATCCACATCAAAGAAGAGGGTCCGCTGGAAAACTCATCAATGTGAGTGAATTGATTCATGGAAGCATCCAAATGTTGAAGTCCGGACATTTTGAAAAGTGACACTGGAATAGGTCCTTGCAGGTTATTTTCACTCAAATCAAGCTCTGTCAACATGGAAGAAGATCCATTCGATAAGTCATCAAGGTGAGTGAATTTATTCATGGAAAGATCTAAATTTTGAAGTGAAGGTAGGGCGAATATAGTTGGTGGTATTGTTTGGTTTAGCAAGTTGCTTCCCAAATTCAAATTAACTAGTTTCGGAAGACTGTTCCATACAGCAGGAGGAATTGGACCTACTAAACTATTACCGGAAAGATCTATGTCAATGAGACTCTCGGGCCAACTGATTGATGGGATTAAACCGGTGAAATTATTCGATGATAAGTCTAAATATTCAAGTTGTTTAAGGTTTGAAATTGTGTTGGGAATGGATCCGTTAAATCCACAGTAACTGAGGTATAAGTGGGTTAATAGTCTAAGATTACCAATAGAAGTCGGTATTTCGCCTGCGAATCCAGTGTCTGCTAATACCACCTTCTGAAGTCGCCCATCCTTAGGAAATTCTGGTAAAGGACCTTGAAGACGATGATTGTATCCTAGGTGGAGATTTTGAAGTGTTCTTATCCGAAGAAGTTGTTTAGGAAAGTTTCCGTACAACTCACAATCTGCGCAAGCAAAGGTAACTAAGTTGGGGAAATCGCCAAAGAAATCCGGTAACCCGGTTGAGAAATTGTTGCGGGACAGTTTAAGACGATCGAGTGATCGCATCTGTAAGAAAGATGAATCAAGAGGCCCCGACAGACCACAATTAACCAAACTAAGCACCTCCAGTTTAGGAAGGGAAGATGATAAGGTGCGACACCACTTGTTTCCATCTTCAGATATATTTACTCCATCTAACAAGAGTTCTTTCAATCCTGTTAAATTGTGAGTAAGCTTTTCGAGATTTGGATCACTTAGTATCAGTTTATAATTAGCAGAGAGATCTAGTGTAACCAACTTCGCCATATGTGATATATTGATCGGAATTTGACCCGTGAAGCGTGAGGATGACAGATTGAGATAATTCAAACTAGCTAATCGGTCTAACCCAGACGGAATTGGTGCACCCGCATGAGTATGCCAGGAGAACCAGTTGTCAGCCAAATTCAACCTCTCCAGGTACTGAAATTTGAACAGACTGCTAGAATCATTTATACCACCAATAATAAATTCACTACTAAGGTCTAAACCAATAACATGACCAGCTGTATCACAAATAATGCCATCCCAAGAAGTACAACAATCAGTATTTCGACGCCAAGAACCACGCTTTGATGTAAATGAAGAAGGATGATCTAATTCCTCATCGTAGATATGAGAAAGAGAGAAATTAGAAATAAGACTTTGGTTTAGTTGGAGCAGCAGAGCTTTTTGATCATCACGGCATTTTCCTCGAACCCACATAATATCGGAGTTGGAAAAACTTAAAGTAAAAATGACTAGGAAAACCCATGCACTTTGGAGAGACGCCATTGGAGATGGTTATGAAGAATTGGTATCTTGAGTCTGGAATTTAAAGGGAATAAAAATCTACCAGTTAGCTTAGCCATTGATTTTGTGGACAAGATTTAATTGTCTTTCTCATTCATGATGATGACGTACCAAATGAAGCCATAAGGACCGATAGTTGAAGAAATTTCAATGTCTTAATCTCTTATATGACCCACAGACGACTGACTTGCAGAAGAAGCTCTCCATCTAGAGTGTAATATAGCACTGAAGTAAAGACTACTCAGGAAGTATATTCATGTTGAAATTCATTTGCTGAGTTTGTGCATCTAAACACAAGAGAAATCTCTCTCTTTCTCTCACGGACCACTAACTATCCGTATTTATCAACTTCTTAGCGTTTTTGGTTAGCTGATGTAATTGCTTGCAATGAAACAAAGATTTTTGTGTGCTTACAAAAATTAGTTGCTGTTAAGAAGACCCACAGACAACTGACTTCCAATGACAAACAATATATCTCTCTCCCAGTCATATGGGCCACTTGGAAGATCTGTTGCTTGGATTTAAATGTGGTGGATGAGGCGAATTCCTTACAGCGTGGGGAAGTTGAAGCTACGACAAGACTAGCCATTCCAACCACTGGAACACGGTAAGTATGTGAGGATGAGAAGAAACATCCAAACAAAGAGAGGGAAGCATCTCTTCCTTTGTCTCATTTTCAAATATATATTCTAAGGATCAGATAATGAAATAACGACTGCAGTGCTATCTTTCTTCCGCCTTAGATACGTACCGTATACCAGGGAATGAATTGTAACTAGGCTTTAGTTCTGCGGTACAAATTACGAAAAACTCTGCTATACACTGCATAAATCATTAAATGTACGTGCATTACATAAATTTCACTATTTGTATTAAGGTGTTCGGTGTTAATTCTCTAATAATATCACGGCTTATCTACAAACAACCATATACCACACCGTCAATAAATTTTTCTGGGAAGTACACTGACCATGTCATTTTGCACACTGTTGGACAAAAGGGACGGCATGAAATATACCGCGCCCAATAAATTGTTCAAAAACATGTATTAAGTGAACTAACTGCTTAGTATAGTGCGCAGGAAAGTTTCAAACACCAAACAAATTAAGAACAGCTGCATTTGAGCAAAAAATCATAATTCTCTTCTTTCAATTTGTATTGTAAGAATAAAGAGTAGCATCACAAAAGACTCGCTCAGGATAGACTTAAAAGTACTAATTCTATTGAAGTAAGAGTTGCTACTGAAGTAATACCATAGTAAGATGTCGTAGTAATATTACCTTCGTGTAAAATTTGAATTCGATATGTCGAATGATTGTAACGGCACTTCTATTTGTAACGAGTGGTGGGAAATCATCCCTGATTTCTTATCACAACATTTGTAAGGTTTTGAAGTAATACAATGCAATTTTCTTAGGCAAAAAAATTTGAAGGGGTCACCCGCAACAGCCACTACTACTAGCACAGCGTAACCCGCAGTGGGCCTTTTTCGGCCAATTCTAAAACTTTTGGTTTCTACACTCCCAAATCCAACCATACAGTGAGTTTTGGATTTCGGATTCGGATGATTAAATATGTTATGATCCAGTCACAACGTCCTCAACAATTTAGTTCAGGATACATATGCCGGGCACATAGCCGGGACTATTAGGAGTTGGTTACACGAGTGGATGTTCGTTTTCTAAAGGTTAGGAACGGTCTCCGTGGCTTTCAGTTAGTATCGTTGGCCAACTCCTTGCATAGAATAAGTTGTAATTGCTAGTCAGTTACTTGTTTATAGCTTTTGTAAGGTTATAAAAGCCTGATGTTGTGAAGGTCTGGGTATCCGGAAGAAGGAGAGTTTGTGTGACCCTAGGTATGCAGTAATAATAAGGCTTCAGCCAAGATTAAAGCTAAGTTATGTTGGTGCTTACTTATAAGTTTGTTTGGCTTATTGTTTGTGCATCAAGCGGAACATAGTGCCGTTATCAAGGTTGTCTGTTGCATAGTTTGAACCTGTGACACTAAGCCTAAACTTATACATGAAAATTCGTTTAAGCTAGCATCTACAAATCCATCCAACAAAGAAAAAAAAAATGTTTGGAAAAGGTGTATTACATGTGCATTTGTGTTTCGATTAATGTATCATCAATAAAAGAATCCAACGCAAGCAGAACATATAATGCAGGTAAAAGGATCCAACTCAATAAGATTCGAAAAAAAAGAGTTTATGACGCAGTTTAACTCTGGAACATCATAGTTCAAATTTCAAAGACCCAACATATATTGATCAAACCTGGTATGTTTAACAAATTTGGAACCAAATTAAACAGAGAAGACAGCCTGCTTAAGATACTTGGTGCTATCCAATTGTCATCTAACTGTCTATACATGTAAACCTGCTCTATTTTCATACATCTACGCGTGTTTTCCTTCTAACCACTTACTATTCAACCTAATGTTTTTGTATACACTTCCTTTTTCTTCCAATGAACAGATTTAGTAAATTAAGCTGATAAACCAGTAATCTCAAAATGAGAACATTAGATATAAGGATAAACTTCCTCGTTCTGTGTCCAAAAAATTATCTTGGTACTGATGGATCAGAAACCAACACGCAGATAGTCTATGAACCTAACATACTTTGTTACAATATTGAGAAACTAGACATAAACACAAGTAATGTCAAATTTGGTTACCTGTACGTGTCTATCAAATGATGCTAAGAAGAATCAACAAATAGTCTCCATAGAATAATTGACGAAGCTACTTTCCGCAGTATTTCCCTGCACATACTAAATGAAATCTTAATACGAATTATATAACTTTACTAAAGTCTGCATCTCATTGTTCTCTGAAATAAGTTCATTGTTCAAGGAAACGACTAAATGTTCAATTGACATAAAAACGGAGGTTAACACCAGCTTACAGATCAAGCAAGATACGTGATACACAATACGATGCAGTACCACAAAAACAAGAATCCACATATACTAGTCATAAACATGCTTAAAAGTTTCAACAAAAACTATCGTTTCATATTCTTCACCCATGATATTGCTTCCATGCACCTTATTCCATTGTTTTCGTATCTATTTCTCCTAATGCTTTAAGTGAAATTAAGGTATTCACATGAGGAATTATCTGTGCACATTCAGGAATATTCACAAGTGTTTTCAAAGAAGAATATTTTACGTCATAAGAATAGAGATGTGTAGGACCATAAAAAAGAACTTCACCATTCTTCATTAGGGCAAGTGGTTTGACAGACACCTCTTTCCTGGTCAATTCATTCCACGTCAATGACAAGTATTTCTCCTGTAACCAAATATCGGTCCTTGATGCACTTAATTGACTGATGGAACAAAATAAAATTCCATTCAATACCCCAATATCTCCGTAACCCCTTTTATCGGCTAGAGACAGACAAGGTAGTGTTGGAAGTTCATAAAACTTTTCATCAGACAGATTAAAAGCCACTATATTTCCTTCATTTGTGATCCAGTGAAGGGCTTCACTTGCAAAGACACCAAAATAATTATAGAAATAGCAGACGTCAGAACAACTTAATCCGTGTTCTCCTACGTTCCTCCATCCATTGCCACCACCAAGAGTGTATACCTCAACGCAATCAGGATTATCTTTTCCTCTCGAAACATCGATTCTAACAATCTTGTACTCATTCGTTTCTGGAAGATGACCAAATCCGCTACATATATAATGATATTTAGAATTCCTAGTTGTGCGAACCTTAGGAAGAATAATATACTCCTTCGTTATGGGATTACAGATATAAGCATGATATCACAAATTCCTCTGCCATAACTTGCATGGAGACAAATCAAGCCATTACATGAACCAATAATATTATATCTCTCAAACGGAAGGGTTATATTGATCCTTGTAATACTGTGAATAGGCGTCTCATCATGATTCTGACTGTACTCAAGGTAGTGAAACTGATCATGTTGCTGTTGATGAGTCGACATAAGAAAAGTTAACTTACCAGGATGACCGAGATGAGTTAGGTGCATCTGAGAAAAAGATGGATGGGAGACGAGATTTCTCCAGAACTTGCATACTCGTTTACACTCTAATACCGATTCTGTTGGTAACCTACTTAATACATCTGTTAAGATCTCTGATGGGAGAATATTTAAGTTCCCCATCAAAATCACAGATGATACAAGAGAGTGATGAATTCGGGAAGCTGGCGATGGAGATTTAGGTTTTTAGACGACAAAAGGCCGGTAAAGTGAAAACTAAACCCTAGGAGAGATGAGATTATGTAGGGGGACCGGAGGGATAACTTTGTCTTCTTTTATTTATTTGTACGACAAAACGCCGGTAAAGTTAAAATTAAACCAAACGCGCGCTTATTCCACTACTGCGCAGATAAGTTTGAAAAAGAGACGACTTGTGCAGAAAGCTTGCAAACACCAAAAACCAGTGTCTCTCTCAGTCATGGTCCATGTTGAAGGTCCGTTGCTTCTTCGATTTTAATATGGCGGGGGAGGCGAATACTTTAAGGCGAGAGTTGAAGCTACGACGGAACTTGCCATTCCAACCACTTGAACACGGCGGCAAGTATATGAAAATGAGAACGAACGTTTAAACAAAGATAGGAAAGCATCTCTTCCTTAAACGATAAAAAGGAGTGTTAAGCAGAGTGTTCCGTCAGCAAAAGACTCTCTGCCACAACAACAATAATACCGAGTATTAAGGGTTGATCGAGTATTTTGGAATTGTTTTAGAATTAGCTTTTCTGTTCTTCTGTTACATTAAGAATAGCGTCTACTGCCTTTGAATAGGCTAAATTTGTGTAATAACCTATGTACTCTCCCTATAAATAATATCCAGTCTCCACAGACCAAATTGTGGAAGCCATTCACCAAATCTTACTTCTTATCTTGGTATCATCATGATCCAAGCTTCGCTTCCGTTTCCTTTCAACATCGTCAAAACAAAAAAAAAAAACCATCAACACTTAAGATGACAACCATTACTCAACTTCGTAATGTTCAGATTCATCATATGGTTACTCTGAAACTAATGTAAAACCAACTATCCACTGTGGAAAACACGGTTTAAACCCATTCTCAAAGGCTATGGTTTAACCTAGGCTTTGTAGATGGCACAAAAACAGTTCCCTCTAGAACCCTACCTAGTGCAAGTCAGAAACCCGCATTTTACAAACTTATGAAGAACAAGATTCACTTTGCTCGTGGGCTGGCTGAACTCAACTCTTACACTCGAAGTTTTGGGGGTGGTAAGAGATCCGAGACTGCTAAGCAAGTATGGGATGCGTTAGAGGAAGAGTTTGCACCAAAATCTAAGGTTCATCAGATGAATCTTAAGAAACAGCTGCATAGTATGGCCAAAGGTAACAAAAGTTTACGTGTCTATTTGAATGAAGCTAAACATCTCTTTGCTCAACTTGCAGCAACCGGTTATACGGTTACAAATGATGAAAAGAAACAGTCCATAAGCAATGGATTGAATCAAGACTATGATTCCATAGTCACCACTTTAAGCACAATGGAAGATATGAACATGGATTTGTTCTATTCTCATCTTCTAACATTTGATATGAGGATTACCCGACGTCTTGATAAACTCCAACAACCCATTGCTAACGTTGCTGCTTCCAGAGCGTCCAGCAGTGCAGGACCAAGAAACTTCAATCAGCAGAATCGTCGGCCTATGCAGCAGAACAATCAGTTTCAGCCACGGAATCCTTCACCTCAGCAGGACGACGACAAACCTGAGAAGTGTCAGATATGCAAGAAAAAAGGTCATAAGGGTGATGTTTGCTGGTTTCGGTATAAGCCAAATAACAAGCAGCCGAAGAATCCAGCTGCTTTGAAAACGTTCATTCATTTCCACAAACAAATAGAAAACATCACAGACAACAAAATCAAAGTTTTTCAGTCCGATAATGCTTTGGAATTTAAGAAATTCACAGCTTATCTCAATTCAGCTAGTATACAACATCGTTTTTCATGCCCCCATACATCGCCACAAAATGGTATAGCAGAGGCGTATTAGACATGTTACAGAATCTGGTTTAGCGCTACTCTTTCATGCTCATATGCCTAAGGAATTTTGATAAATAGACTCCCAAAGTCAGTTCAAGAATCCAAAACTCTTTTAGAAATCTTATTTCACAAGAAACCAGATTACAAATTCCTACGTGTGTTTGGTTGCTTAGCTTATCCATGCTTACGCCAGTATAACACCAACAAACTAGAACCTAGATCACTTCCCTGTGTCTTTATAGGTTATAGTAATGCGCATAAGGGGTACTTTTGTCTGCATCAGAAAACTAATCGGGTCTATATATCACGGCATGTAAAGTTTGAGGAGAACACATTCCCTTTTCAGTCTCTTCGGCAGAAAGTACCGTCGCTGCATCAAGGTAATATTCCTTCTAGCACAAGTGTTTTGATCTCTCCTCCTTTTAATAGAGTTTGTGAGCTAGACAGTTCATCAGGAGAGTCGTCATCTGACCACAGCACACAGCATCAGCCAACGTTTTCAGAAATTTCCACGATAGAGCAGTCACCTGTTGTTTCGTTTTCTGACAATTCTGCACATCAACATGCCAACGGTTCAAGTGTCGACACCGGTAACAAAGAACATCAGTATCTCAAACACAACAATCTGACATCGCCACTTCGTCTAGAAGCACTGCGGCTGACGGACATTCTATGATAACTCGTGCTAAGGCTGGAATAAGCAAACCCATTAATAAGTTGTGTCTGACAGCTTCAAAACATCCATTGATTGAAGCTGATTTCATGGAGCCAACATGCTATACGCAAGCTGCAAAGGACCCGAGGTGGAAAGCTGCAATGGACGTTCAAATCAATGCCTTACTTCGTAATAGAACATATTCTCTGGTGAAATACGAAAAAGGTATGAATGTAGTTGGGTCCAAATGGGTATTTCGTGTCAAGCAAAACCCTGATGGCAGTCTTGACAAGTTTAAAGCTCGTTTAGTGGCTAAGGGTAATACTCAACAAGAGGGTTTGGACTATGGAGAAACATTTAGTCCGGTGATAAAGCCTTGTACAATACGTTTGGTACTGTCAATTGCGGTGATGAATCAATGGCCTATAAAGCAGCTTGATGTAGAAAATGCTTTTCTACATGGTGATCTGGAGGAAGATGTTTACATGCGTCAGCCTGCTGGTTACGTGGATCCGGACTTCCCAAACCATGTCTGTAAACTACACAAGAGTTTATATGGGCTAAAGCAAGCGCGAGCTTGGTTTTCCAAGCTAAGTCAATATTTGCAGCAGCTAGGTTTTAAGGGTTCTATTTCAGATACTTCTCTTTTTATTTTGAAGATTGATGATAGCATCACTTATGTTTTAATTTATGTTGATGACATTATTGTCACGGGATCTAATCTTTCTCATATTCAGAAACTAATTAAGGATTTAGATGTTGTTTTTGCCCTCAAAGACATGGGAGATTTAAGCTACTTCTTGGGTGTTGAGGTACTGCGACATAGAAACGAATTAGTGCGACGCGAAATGCGCAAATATGTCACGAGACACTTTGACGGACTCAACTAGATGGTGCAAAACCGGTTTGCACACCACTAGCTCCCAATGTGAAGATACAACGGCAAGGCACTACAAGGTTTGAAGATCCTACGTTATATCGCAGTGTTGTTGGTGCAACGCAGTACCTTCATCCGACGCGACTCGACGTATCCATTGTCGTGAACAAAGTGTGTCAATATATGCATGATCCCTACATTGAGCACTCGGGAATTGGTAAAACGGATTTTGCGTTATCTTAAAAGTTCAGTTGATTATGGGTTGCATCTGCGGAGAGGTACAGATTTTTCACTTCGGGCATATTCCGATGCGGATCGGGCAGCAATTTGGATGACAAAGCGATCCACTAGTGGGTATTGCGTGTATTTTGGTGGTAATCTTGTCTCCTAGAGTGCAAGAAAGCAGAAAACAGTGTCTAAATCTAGCACAGAGGCTGAGTATAGGGGTGTAGCAATTGCAACATCAGAACTGATCTGGATTCAGTCTCTACTTAAAGAACTGGGAGTTACTGGTTCTATTCCTATTATCTGGTGTGATAATTTGGGGGGCGGCATATCTTACTGCAAATCCGTGTTCCACGCAAGAATGAAGCATATTGAAATCGACTATCACTTTGTCCGAGAACTAGTTGCTGAGAAGAAGTTACATGTTCGTTTTATAAGCACTAGGGATCAGCTGGCAGACATATTTACTAAGGGTCTGGCTGCACCTAGGTTTCAGTTTTTGAGAGACAAGTTGCACATCCGCAAACTGACGTACAACTTGAGGGGAGGTGTTAAGCAGAGTGTTCCGTCAGCAAAAGACTCTCTACCACAACAACAATAATACCGAGTATTAAGGGTTGATCGAGTATTTTGGAATTTTTTTAGAATTAGCTTTTCTGTTCTTCTGTTACATTAAGAATAGCGTCTACTGCCTTTGAATAGGCTAAATTTGTGTAACAACCTATGTACTCTCCCTATAAATAATATCCAGTCTCCACAGACCAAATTGTGGAAGCCATTCACCAAATCTTACTTCTTATCTAGGAGGGTACGCTGAAATATACTACACCCAACAAATTGTTCAAAAACATGTTTTTTAAATGACTCAAAACCAACTCTGCTTCCTACTGCGCAGATAAGTATCAAAAAGAGACAATTTGGTGCAGAAAGTTTCAAACACCAAAGAACAGCAATCTTTCGCAAAAAAATCATAAACAGAGACAAAGTTCATTCGTTCTTTTCTTCTTTCAATTTGTAGATTTTGTGTTGTAAGAATAGTAAAGAGTAGCATCAGAAAAGACTTGCCTTCAGTATATGCCTAATACCCGCAACAGCAACAAGTCTCGAGCCAACAACAGCTACTGCTACCACAAAGTAACCCACAGTGGGCCCATACTAGATTTTTAGGCCCATTTCTAAAACTTTTCATTTTCACACTTCCAAATCCAATCATACCGTGAGTTTTGGATTTCGGAATCCGGTGACTAAATAAGTTATGATCCGGTCACAAGTTCCTACCGTTTAGTTCAGGATATAAACAAATTTCCCTCAAAGTTATAGGTGTTTCTCATTTCTAATTGGCAAAATATTATTTTACTTTTTTGGCATTTGGACGTGCAAAGTTGGAGTGTTTGAGATACTACATTGACCACGTCATTTAGCCCACTGCTGTGCAATAGGATATATACCTACTTCTTTGTTTCTTCTTTACATCAAAAAACGAAAGTTTCAAGCATCGAAAACAGCTAATTTTGCACTTTGAGCAGAAATCTAAGAAAACAAGCAATTTCATTCATATTCTTCTTTCAATTTGTATTATAAGAATAACAAGTAGTAGCTTCACAAAGGACTCTGGCTCAGGATTGGCCAAGTAGTACTAATTATTCAAGAAAGATTAGCTACTGTGGAAGATGTACTAATATACCTTGGTGTAAATTGTTCAATTATTTGAAAGCCTTTTTGGCAATGCTGGAAGACGAATACAGTAATGATGTTGCAGAGAAACTTGTATTATTACTTTGTCCTTGTGAACCTGGCAATGATGCTGATGCTGATGACGTTGGAGCTCCTTTCTCATGCCGCCTATGCTCATTATTAGTAGTAGTCGTCATTGTTGCTGTTGCAGGTGACCCTTTTAATAGAAGTGCATCAACTTTAGCATACTCTTCTCTCTCGTGTCTTATCTCCTTGAGCATAGCGGCTACATCTTTCATTGCAGGCCTCTCTTCTGGTGTAGGGCTAACACATAGTAATGCTACACCCAAAGCCTGCATCATCTCTTCTACCTCGGATTCTGGTCTTGCGCGTAATCTCTGATCAAGGACCTCAATTCCCCCTTTCTTCTGTCTCACCCAATCCACCAGGTGAAGACCGTCAGGTATTGTTGGATCAATCGGCTGTTTTCCGGTTAACACTTCCATTACAACAACACCATAACTATATACATCACTCTTCTCGGTTATTTTCCTACTGTACCCATATTCTGCAATCATTAACCACGAATTTAATGCATTTATAAACTCATGTGTATTCTGACATACGAAACTACTGGCAAAATCAACAGGAGAACAAACCTGGAGCAATGTATCCGTAGGAACCAGCAACGGTATTTGAAGAACGAGCATAATCACCATCATCAACAAGTTTGGCAAGTCCAAAATCTGCAATATATGGCTCAAACTCAAGACCAATAAGGATGTTATTGGCCTTAATGTCTCTATGAACAATGGGAGGAACACAATCATGGTGCAGGTAAGCCAGGCCTTGTGCTGCACCAAGCACAATCTGGTACCTGGAATCCCACTCCAAGCAGCTTCCACTCCTCTCATGAAGTAAACTACCCAAGCTTCCATTTGGCATGTAATCATACATGAGTAGCCTTGTGCTTCGATTCCAACAGCAACCCAAGAATCTGACAATGTTTTTATGCCTTATAGAACCAAGAGTCTTTACCTCAGCCGAGAAAGAATCTCGAACGCCTCCTCCAACACCACTGCAGGCGTCGTTGTTGTTGTTATTAGGTGTGTGCACTGTTGTTGGCCATAATTTCTTCACTGCAATCACTTCACCATTATCCATTTCTGCTTTATAAACCATTCCAGAACACCCTTTTCCAATCACGTTAGTTTCGATTAGGCATCTCAATACTTGGTCTACTGAGAAATTAAGCTTTTGGAATGGAGTGAATTGCCAGGGCCATGGATCTCCTGCACCCAAATCGGATTCATCGTCATGCCTAACAACTTTCCGTGCTCGAATAACTGCCATGGTTCCTAAAATTAACATTGCCACTGTTAATGTGATCAGTAAGGCAATAGCTAGCTTCAATCTTCGAGACCGGATAGCACTTTTTCTCGCTGAATCCATCCCAGCAGCATTGCTTACAAAACATGACTTGTGCCCCCAAGAACAAAGACCTTGATTTCCACCTAGTTCTGTTTCAGATAATTGATGAAACAGCTTGCTATCTGGCAGATATCCAGTAAAATTATTGAAGGAAATATTTAACGAGACAAGATTTTCCAGTGGCGCGAGGGGTTTTAAATCTCCTGCAAGGTTATTGTGTGAGAGGTCAAGCACTGCGAGCTTATTGATATTGGATATTTCATTTGGGATGGTTCCTGAAAGCGCATTTCCACTCAAATTTAGTGCAATGCTGAGGGCCTCAATCTGGCCTAATTCAGCAGGTATTCCACCAGACAAGCTGTTGCTGCTCAAATCAAGCAGTTGCAAGTTTGAACACTGTCCGAGCGATTCAGGTATCGGTCCGGAAAATGAATTCTTGCCAAGAATGAGCTTATTCAATGAACCAAGCTTCCCAAAACTCGACGGTATACTGCCCACAAATCGATTGAGAGAAACATCTAATACATGTAATCCGGCTATAGATGATAAAGAAGAAGGCAGCGTCCCACTGAGCGAGTTGTTACTAAGATCCACCATTTGCAATCCTGTGCAATTTCCAATCTCGTCAGGAACAGAACCCACCAAACGATTCGCAGACAAGTCGAGGAAGTTAAGGTTCACTAGTCTCCCAATTTCCTTCGGGATCTCTCCTCCAATTCTGTTATCACCAAGCCGAAGCCGAACTAAGGAACTGCAATCACCAACTTCACGTGGAATTGAACCAGATATATCATTTGAAATCAAGAGAAGCTTCGTCAGGTTACGCAATTGAAATAGGCCAGCGGGAACACTTCCGGTGAGAAAATTGTGTGACAAATCTAAAGCTTGAAGGTCACTACAAGTAGCTAATGTAGAAGGAATACTTCCTTCTAACTGATTCTGCCACGCCAAGAACACATTTAGCTTTGACAACAACCCAAGTTCAGGTGGTATCAAACCCGAAATCTGATTAGTATCAAGCTGCAACTGCATTAGATTAACCGCATTCGAAAGAACCGAAGGGATCGAACCCGATATATTGTTATCACTAAGCATTAGTTCTTCAAGCTCTAACAATTTACCAATTGATGAAGGTATACTCCCAGAAAGAAAATTAAGTGAAAAATCAATCATTTTGAGTTTACTACAACTACCAATCTCTTCAGGAATTGAACCAACAAAATTATTCTGCCAAAGTAAAATCTTTTCTAACTTGCCAAGCTTACCGAGTTCTCGCGGAAGTGCACCTGACAGACTATTCTCATACAGATAAAGATTGACAAGCTCAGTGCAGTTACCGATCTCCGGCGGAATCTCCCCCGAAATCATAGTTGTGTAAACTGACAATGTCTGGAGATTCTTGAGTCTACCCAGTGAAGCTGGTAAAGAACCTGAAATTTTCGTATCCGCAAGACCTAAAACTGTTAAATCTTTACAATCACCCACACTGTCTGGTATATTGCCGTCAATATCTTTATTCCCACCGGCACGAACAACCTGAAGATTTTCGAGCTTCCCGATCTCAATGGGAAGATTCCCACTGAGACGATTATCAAACACAACAAGATTCTCAAGACTTTCACACTCACAAACCTCAGCTGGGATTTTCCCAGTGAGTTGATTCGAGTTCAACACCAAATCTTGTAGCTTCTTTAGCTTACCAATGGAAGATGGTATGTTACCAACTAACCCATTTGAGCTAAGATCAAGTGTTTTCAGTGAAACAAAGTTACCAATATCAGAAGGGATAGTTCCAGTGAGATTTGAGTCTGAAATGGTAAGTGATTCAAGAGAAACAAGCGAAGAGAAGAGAGAAGGGAATGGAAGATTTAAAGGGAGTGATTGAATTTTTATTTGAGTGACAGTGTTTTGTGGTGGTGGTGAACATGTTATGTATGTCCAGTTACATGGGTTTGCATCTTGAGGATTCCAGTTCAGTGATGAAGTAACAGATGATGATGATGAAGTTTGTATCCATGAAAGAAGCAGAAGTGATTCATGATTAGTAGCAGTAGATGTAGAACTAGAAGATATAACTGGTTGGATTCCATGATGTAGTGATATCAATGCTACAACAAGTAGGAGTTGAAGAGCAGGAGGAGGACTTCTAGTTGTTGTTGTTGGATTTGAGAAGAAATGAGAGTTGTAATGGTGGTACCACCTCGACCGCCTCGACCTCGGAATCGACATCTCCGCCTCCTCTTCCTCCTCCTTATCTCCTCTCCTCAAATCCCAACTAGTTTTTTTCTTCTTCTCGAGTTTGTTTTTGCATTGGGTTTCTCTCTTTTTAACTCTCTTTAATTCTCTATCTCTCTTTCTCTGTGTGTGTCTCTATGTTGTCTTAAACCCTTTGTTCTAAGTTCAAGTTTCAAGCAATGTTTGAAAAATGGACAATTATTGAGACATTGAATTTTCTAAGTGTTACTTAATTCAATGAGCTTAGCATTATCCTATATATACTTATAAATAATGAGCATATCTCATTATCTTAGAGAGATTTTTAAAGTTTTGTCTAGAAATCAATATTTTTGAGGATTCTAAGGAGGAAAAGAATACTAGGCAAAGAAAGTGGTTAGTCAAAACCCTATAAGATTTTTCAAAGAAGCCACACAAATAAAAGGTAAAGTGCACTATTTCAAAAATAAAACAAAGGACAGCAATATATACTGCTATCCAAATTAAGTAGCTAGAGTCTCATTTTGTGCGCACACTTTACATTTACCTCAAAGATGGTTTCATTATTGAATTACGTCTGCATTTTTAATATTGTAAATCTTATTCTGGATCATGGCATTTATCTCAACGATCAGACTGATAGTAATTAACTGGGTGGTAAGCAAACAGCTAATTGTCAAAACATCAACTAATTGTCAAACAGTGGTAATATTGCTCCAGGGGTTGCAAACTTGCATCATTTCATCGTAAGCCAAAGTTAGGTAGAGCGACAAAAATCTAACACTCTCATTAAGTCTTCACACATAAGCTACCAAAAATTGTTCGAGTACTTTGGCGATACCAATGCTTGTTCACGCGATGTAGGCAGAGAGACGTGTCTTTTTTCTTGAACAATGGGATATCATGTGTGGATGCATTGTTTTCCTCAAAAACTTACTGTGGTCAGTATCTTTTTTTAATACTCAGTTTAAACATTAATTAATAAATTACTTTAGTAGTGGTACATTATAAAATATTCTTAATATTTAAAATTATTCAAAAAATTATTCTTAATTTAACTTTTTAGCTTGGGGCTGTGTAGCAGGTCTAAACTCTGGCCAACGCCGCACCAACCCCACTACTCCGCCTCTTACATTTGGCTTTCTGTTTCTCCTTTCTTGATTTAATATCTCCCACTATTACTCTATTTTCGTGTCTCCGTAATAAAAAAAAATTGCACGTACAAATGCATAATGACAGAGCCAGAATGGCACTCTAAAAAAAAAAAAAACTAGTCAAATGAAGTGGGGAATGGGTAAAAAGTCGTAGTGAGCCGGTGAGTACCATGAAAGAAGATGGCCCATGCTGGTTCTGCTTCTGTAAATGTCCCTTGCATAATGCTTGCAATTGGTTTTCCTGTAGTTGTAAATAGTTGCGGCCACGAAATCACAGCAATTGGATTTCAAAAAATGAAAGAAATCATAGATTTCAGGCTAATGTGGAAGTGATCAATATTAACCTTTCTAATAATTGACAGGGAGTTTTTGTCAAAATACAAAAAGAGAGACGAAAGCAAATTCTCATTATTTTTATTACAAATTTTGTTAGATGAATGGTTAAAAATAAATTGAGAATTGCTGCAGTGTTATTTTGCACCTCCCTGTGGTTTTATCATTATCATTTTTGTAGTTACATGTTACAGATTTAAGGATGAGTGACAACAAGTTCAATCCATGAGTTTGTACCGTTTCTCTTGAACCCCGGTGACCCCCATTTGTATCTCGATTATTGTATGGAGTGGTACCTGAAAATGAGAATATCAAGTTTATTACATTAATTGATAAAAAGCACAGATCGCATGAGAAATTTTAAGCCATTCATGGGGTTACCTCAATATGTGGAATTTCTTTCAAAGGCCTGTCAGCGAAATATGCATATAATGCTCTCAATACCGCCTACAGAAGTTCAGATTTAGTAGTTAGAGAAAGTTAGCCAGAGAGAGGACTTGACATTAAAATACTGTGAAGGGATAGCCCATAGACAAACCTGGTGTGAAATCACAACAACAGGTGAACGCTGTCGTTCAAGCTCGATAATCACTGGCTCTAACCTGCAGAAACATGGAAGAAGAATTATAAGGAACAAGCTGGGTGGAATAAAGTTGTTTGGAACGTGATTTTCAAAGATGGAGTTTGCACAAACCTTTGGATAACATCAAGATAAGATTCCCCCCGAGGGTAGCGGTACCTCAGCTTGTCCTTCTTACGAGACCTGAAATTAGCAGATAACATGAAGACAAAATTTAGAGCTTCAATAGACAGTGTTCCTACATACCACCATTAAGAGAGGAAAGAAAACAAAATGGATAATAAAGATAAGTGTACACGGTAACGGAGGGACAGCAACATACTCATATTCCTCGGGCATGTTTTTCTTTATTTCTTCATATGTCATTCCATCACAAACTCCAGCATTAATCTCATCAAGCGCACGCCATTGTATCTGTAGCGGATTTAAAAGTGGCATTAGCTTAATATAGAACGACATAACTGGTCACATACTAGTTATACAGATGAAAGATGCTAATGCTGTTACCTACTAACCTTTGGAAACCCCACAATTGGACTTGCAGTCAAAATTGTTCTCTGCAGTGTGCTAGTCCATATCTGAATCATTCCACTACGAGTCAAAATTTTGCATAAACCCTGTCTACGGAGTACTCTAACAATTTGATATGGTACATCAGTGTGAATTATAAACAAGTGAAAATGGAGCAGAAGATACACAATAGATTTAAAGCGAGCTTACAGATGCAGTCCGCTCAGATTTCAGTCGCTTTTCAACAAAATTTGCTAGCTTTTTCGAATATAGCTCCCCAGCTTCACTGTTCAAACAATTAAAGCATCACACTCTTTAAAGGAACTATTTAAAAAAAAAAAGATACTAAAGCTTGATGGTATAGGGACAAACTATATTCTTGATCAAGGGATTGTGCAAAGAAGATTTAATACAACAATCTAAGAATATGCACCTTATGACTGTGTCTCCTCCAATTCTGCCTCTAACATTATCACGACTTTGTCCATGCCTGGTAAGCAATATTGGACGTGGTGTGAGATGTGTATTAACCTGAAACAAAAATATTCAGTAGTTAGTAAAGACATAATAGTTCGAACCCTAACTGAACGTGGTGTGAGATGCATGGTAATCTAATGCAAGGACATGTTTCGTTAATTGGCACGCTGGTAATATTATTACTTATCCAGACCGATTTTGATTAAATTAGTTAAGGAAATGAAAAATGAAAAGAGTAAGTAATGAATAAAATAAATAAATGACAAAAATGATATTTTGGTCGCTAAATTGATGAGTTTCCACTTTACCAAGAAAAAGACGATCCTTCCTGGAAGATAACCACTGATATTATTCACCTGATTAAAGATAGATTGCTTTAGTAAAACTAGAAAGTTGCAGACGAATACCACGACAAAATCACCACTTTAAGCTGATCAACTAAGGAACACTGCAGAAAGAACAAAACTCAATTACCTGTATCTGCCCACCTTGACCACTCGCCATATCAATCATTTTGATGTAAGAGCCTTCTTCCACAGGCTCATAAACCTGTTAAGAGAACCAGCATAGAAATCACAATGTTAATAATGTTGAAACTTCCTGAAAGGAATCATTAGAACAAGCACCTTCTCATAATTGGCTAGTCGACTTTTAAAATCTTCTAATCCAGCTTCAAAGTCTCGCCTGCAAAACAGCACATGATACTGAGTTCACAGTTTTTCCAAAGGATTTCAATCGACGGGGCTTAAAGTATAAGCTATAACCACACTCACTCTTCTGCATAATCAGGACTTTGTTGAATTTTAAGACGTATGTTTCTTTCAATAATGCTCCGGTCATTGCATAATGTTTCCAAAAATATGATCTATAAGGAAAACACAGAAATTGTGTCAGCTAGGAAGTACGACGGCATATCTACTATCATCCTTCCGCTCATATTCTCTGTTTCAACCATATTAAGTAGTTTGAGCTATTACATTGTCAATCACCTAATCCGACATTTATTATGGACCTTATGCCATGGTAGAACTGATTACGACAATCAACTAGAAACCCTAAAAAAAGGGGTAATTGATCATACAATATCATTATCACGATACTTCATACTTGTTTCAGGTTTTGCTGCAGAACTCTCTCCTAATAGGTGAAATAACACCGATTAAAAGCCAGAAAATCGGATGAAATTGGATACAAACAACTGAAATAAGATAATTCGGATATCTTCCAGAAACCAATGATGATTCAGATACCAGTGACTTTGTACCTTGCAGTTCCCTTCAGCCATTTTCATGAGCATATTCCTTCGCTTGCTGGTACTGTTTGTGGCATCAAAAATTCCAACCTGTAACAAGGTTTTATAAAAGATGAAAAATTAATTTGGTGGGAACTGAACAAAATCAGAACAACCATGACCATGCCAAGCCTTAACATAATGTCACTTACCTGTCCACCTTCTTGCATCCAAGATATCATATCCTCCATTGCAAGGGCAGCTACCTAGTGGAATGTCATATATTAAGACTATTTGCAAAAAAAAAAAAAAAAAAAAATTAATCAGCAGTAAGCATGACCATCTGATCTGAGGCAAAAGTCCAGATAGGATGCCAAGATTTAGCCATCACGGGATGAACCACTTAAACAACTATTGCAAAATCGGCTCAAACAATGACAACAAATCAACCTATAAAGAAAAATGGTGTATCTATCAAAAAAGCGTCGAGTACTTGATGACTCAAGAGGTGAAAAAATATGACACTACTACATCTATTAAAGCGAATTAGAATCTTTTGACTGATGCTCACCTCATTACGGGCCTCCATGCCTTCTGGATTGTCAGCTCGGAAAAAATCAGCAGTCTGCATCAACATCATCAGCATGTTAAGTTCCTCCATTCTAGATACTTGTGACAAAGCAAAATTTTATCCTCATTCAGCGTTCAGATAAATTCTTAAATAGATATGCAATAAAAAAAAGATAAAAAGAAATATATGGCGAGAGCTACTTGTCTGTTCCGCATTTTTTGGTTTTCTTAAGTTACTAAAATATCAGGATACATGAATACAAGAATGTTGCTTAAGATTGTCAATGAGTTATATATGCATGATAGTGCAACAAATAGATACACAAATAAGAGGCTACATATCGAATATCAACACAAAGCATCATAAACATACCTGATTTGCTCCATGCTTAAGTCGGCGATACTGTTACAACCAAAAAAACAAAACAAAAAATCAGCAATGACAATCTAATGGTCTTAAGCAGAAAAGTCACGAGCAGGAGAAGATTTTTAAGGACAGAACAATTTACCTTTCCGACATTGAAATGTTTGGTCTCATGACCCAACCAACGTAGATATCTTGTAAGTTTAGCAGCAGTGAAAGTCTTGCCTCTAGCAGGCAAACCAACCTGGAGTAGGAATGGCAACTTGTTAAAATTTTGTCTGTACAAATCAACACTGATAATATTTGCAAATCTTAGGAAGAATGAGTAAAATAAGCACATAAATGAATGCACAACTAGTGCTTCTATAATATTATGCCTATATGAATCCAAGAGCCAACTTTGGAGTATATAACAATGCCAACAGGAAAATATGATATACTCCATAGACCCTAAATGAGTATATGTAAACTTGATACAAGGGAACAGGACTGAACAAATAAGAAAGTAAAAACAGATTTATGCACAGAATATACCAGAACGATTGCCAAATGTCTATCCTCCTTTGGCCCAAGCATCCGATCAGCTACAGCAGCTGCTGCAACAGCTCCAGCAGCTTCCGGTATGGCATTCTAATCATAAGCAAGTCAAATGCCAACAAAATAAGCAGCATATAGGGAACAAAAAGGATACATGGATTTGCAAGTTAAATCAAGGAAAGTTTGTTCAATATATACCAAAGCACCACCAACCTTGGAATCAGAATCCAGTTTAAGACTAGTAGCAAAAGTGCTTGCACTGATTGATTTAACAAGCCTTGGAGATCCAACACCCCTATCAACAAAGAGTCCCCTATTACTATCTTGCCTCTGAAATGGTGAGAATGTGCTCACTGATTTCGACTCAACCATGCCAGAAGATGGAATAACTTTAGAAGAATCTGGGACTATGACTTCCATTTCCTACACCAAAATAAACTATTGACTAACTGATAATGCATGGAATCCAGACAAATTATTAAGCAAGTGAAAAGTGCAAGTAACAGGTGCAAGCACAGAAGGCATAAAACTTAACTGTTGCTTTCGTCCAATTGAATAAAAATGTAAAACAAAAAAAAACGTTGAGGATGGCAAAGTAAACACCAAAACCAGATAAACGAGTCCTAACAGATGTTCCAGAGTTTACTGCTTGCATGAAACCCACCACTTAAACAATAACTCCATGAAGTAAAGCTTCAATGACCTTAAATGCTTTCATTTCTAATCACGTAGTTATGAATCTCAGGTGTTACTCAATTGGCCCAAACTTCTCTGATCCGTCTGAGTTCAACGACAATTTGTTCTTCATTCAAAAACTCTAGTTACTTTAGCTGAACCCTGGGTCCATCTAAATGCTTCTAGTGACCTTTTCTTCTTTTTGTTCCTTTCCACTTTTTTGCAAAGTACAAGTCAAATATCACTTTTCCTCTACAACAAACTAGTGTAATAATCTACAAAGAACACAAAATGGGGAATTTCGAAGTCGGATCAAGCATCTGTAGAACTGAACTACAAGACGCTCTGATCCTTAAGCTTAAGAAAGCAACTGATATTTCTACCAAAAAGCTTGAAATTACAGAAAGGTCTATATAAGTTCACAAAATCACATGAGGAGAGCAGAAAAAACCTTTCTAGTTGCAGTTCGATCAGTGGAAACACCGGAAGTCTTATGTGAAGCCTTACTTGGGCTTTCAGAGTTAGAAAAGGTCCCAGCACAAGTTAATGATCTTGGAGTTTCTGTGAAGTTAGCTGCATAAACGAGGCCTGAATTTGCATAACCTGCTGGAGCAGGAACAACATAATGTTCTAGATCAAGCTCCAAAGTTGCCGAAGAGCCACTCTGTGCCAAATATGCGAGGAAAAAGGTGTCATTCAAACTGCAAAAAGGAACACCCCAAATTGCATCCCTCTAATTGACATTAAGTCTCCCTTAAGCAGCTGATAGGTATATATATGGGGTAATTCCTACAACAACTACCACAACCAGAAAACTTTCACAGAAACAAAAAGGAAAAAAAGCAGATGTTCATTGCATTGGGATGATCACCATGAATCATTGGTGGCTGATACTAAGCTACACAGATATTTGGCTCAGGTTACTAAACACGTACATGATTCACTGTACATAAGTACGGATAAACAGTTACAGCAAAAATCTAATAATAATCTGGTTACTGCAAACATTGTCAAAAACTTCAAATGTCAATTGTGAACCCAAGACTCTTTTACGAATAGTAACGACCCATAAACTGATCAAATGTCAAGACCTGTTGCGAACCAATAAACTAGCTGATAATGACTAGTAAAGAGATCCATACCTCAACACCCACTTCTGGTGCTGCATTAATACTAACATCAGGAATCCCCCTCACAGTTGATGGTTCAAGATTCTCTTGATAAGCTCTCCAACTAGCCGCAAGATCAAACGGTGAAACTCTATCCGCTTCAACAAATACACGATACTCCAACAAATCATCACTCTCAGTATCAACCTTAAATGATGCCATCCTTGTATCTCCTTGCAATATCCCTCCTGACAGTAATCTATTTGACCCTTCCTCTATAATGCATGGTGTATTCGCATACTTGGGCTTCAACAAAAACTTAAAATCCAATGTCTCTACTCACACAATCAAACAACCAAACAAAAATCCAATCAAAATCATATATCACTCCTTAAACCCTAAATCAAACAAAAAAAAATCCAATGCCTCTACTCATACAACCAAACATTTACAAAAGAAATTTAATCAAAATCAAAATCAACTTCTTACACCTCTAAACAATGAACTAAAGTAGCGATCACTTCTTACCATGATTTGGTGGAACAACGAAACTCAATATCCACATAGATGTTGATTCCCTTTCCATCGCCAACTGCAAATTCACCAGAAATCACCAACAAATCATGAGAAATTGTTCCAAATTCAAATTGAATCCTCTATTACTACAGCACAAAATTACCATAAAAATTTTGTTCAAAATTGTTGAAAACTGAGATTGATGGTGAAATTAGTGAGAAACACTAAAGTGAAGTAATAATTAGTACTTACAGCTTTGGAAGAATCCCATGAACCAATAAGAGGAACAGAACCAAAGACATGAGGGATAATATCACCATTTAGTTTATAATTCTCCATTCTTAGTGAAACGTAAAGTTGTCCACCAGAATGATCTTCTCCTCCTCTTTCACTACCATCATTTCCATGTGAACTATCTGAGTTTCTTGATGCTCCTGTTCCCATTTCCTTTCTCCTTCTTCTTCTTCTCTGGTTTCAATTTCTTCTGCTTCTTCTGGTTTGTATTTAATTGATTATTTATTGTTATTATCACTTCTTCTTCTTTCTTTTTGTGTGGATATGGAAAAGATTATTAACAGACGATGAAGATGAAGACGAGGAAGTGGAGAAGAAATTGTTTTATTGTTTCTTGGTGCATCGGGTATTTGATATTACTGTCGTTGGTTGTTGAGCACGTGTTGGGTGTGTGGTTTTTCGAGCGAAAAGTATGTGTCTGTAAGCAGATGTGGTGAAGGTGTTCAAAGATTGGTTTGGCTGAGAAGGAGTGTATGACTGTTTGGTGATGGTTGTGGGCCAGGATCTTGGTTTGTGTAGAAAGGATAATCCATTGGGTCCACTATCAAACTAGTCTACGTCATATTTCCTGTGTTCTTGTTTTCATCTTTTTATTTTGATCCGCACAAGAAAGGCTGTCACCGGTGGTGGTTGATTCGCTTTTGAGTCCCTTGGTGCACAATAAAAACGAAATATACCATGCCGTTTTAATATTTAAGCGACAAAATTGTAATAGAAAGGGAATTTTAAGAAAATACCACACTTTGTATTTCCGTTTTAATAAAGTGTCACCATTTTTTTCAAATTACTCAAATGCCACACGCGTTAAATATTCTTCCTCGGGCTACTAAAATAGTCGACTACCGTTGAAAAAGTTCAACATGTGTGGCATTTTTACGTATCTACCCTTCCCAGTTCCCTTACCACTTATATCTTACCAGAAAAAAACCCCGATCCAATTCATGTCTTATCCCTTTTCTTTCCAGGTTCTTCTCTATTCACTTGTCGTCTCTCTTTTTTGTTCTTCTTTATACACAAGCCCCTTTTTTTATATATTTGGAACTATAGATCATGTTAAAAAATGATTGATTCAAGAGAAAGAGACGTATGAGGAAGTATTTGAAACTATTGTCTAAATCCTCTCATCTGCAATATGATTGATAAACATGATCATCGGCAGCATCAGAAAATTGAAATTATTATTTGTAAATCCTCTCAATTTCATATTGTGGGATCGTGCTAATTCATCTTATTGAACCGATTGTTTAGGGTCTATAATTGTCAATTTGTGGATTCGGATTCTAAATTATGGTTCTTGAAGAAGTTGGTGATTTTGGTGTGCATGGTATCAACTTGTTTTGCTAATTTATTAATTGGGTGTTTGTAGTTATATACTCCCTCCGATCCTAAATAATAGGTTGGTTTCTATAAATAGATGTTTCAAAAAAATAGGCTGGTTTCCTAATTGGGAAAGTCAAATGTTACTTTAGTTTTTTGAGACCACTTTTCTCTTAACTTCTTTTGATAACAAGTGTCATGTGGACCATTTCACTTTACTTCTTTTTGTTTGACAAGTGTCATGGGGACCATTTCACTTCACTTCTTTTATTGACAATTGTCATGAGGACCACTTTCAATGATTAGTTCTCTTAATTTCCTTAATTTTCTCTAAAAACAAAACCAGCCTATTAATTAGGAACGGAGGGAGTATGAACCAATGATTCATCAATTTGATGTTTTGGTTTATGAATCGTACAAGAAGGGAAGGAGAAAAAAAATTGGTAAACAGTGGAAGGATAAGAATACACACTATAGTTCGAATTCTTCTTATATTTGGGTAGAGTTTAAACTCGAAAAACCAGCTCAGACTTGATGTTGTTGCGGTGAAAACAGTCGACAAGAGGTGATATTGTCGTTTATTTTGGGATATGAATGGCTTAGATTGGTAATATTATAGAGTTCAGGTTTTCTTGGGTTGTTGGATTTCATGTATGTTTAGATTGTTATTGGGTCTCTCCCTATTCATATTTGCAGGGAATATCGACTAAGGAGACTTAATACGTGACCAAAGATCATTCTCTTGCTCACCATGATTATGCGCATCTCTTGTTCGGTAAAATTCCCCTTTAAATTATACCACCGGACGGACGTACAATATGCTCACTAACCAATTCTATTTTCAGTTCCATACTATTAACTTTGTTGGCCTTACAATCTAAATCGATTAGTGAGTGTTTGAGGTTTCAAGGGAAAGAAGATGAACAGAAGTTGAGTTGTAATTTAGTTTGGCATTTGCAACTAAACTCGGTAATGACTCATGATACTAAGTCGATTTGAATCGGTCATGGTTAAAAGATTTGAGGGCTTCAATGTCTTTTACTATGACTGATTCACTACCACATCAGCATTAACTCTAGTTAACCGTTTTATCAAAAAAAAGGGATGGAAAAGGTCAAATGTGTGGCATTTAATAAATATTGAAAAAAATGGTAGCATTTTCTTAAACATGAAATTGGAAGTGTGGCACTTTATTAAAATCCCCTAATAGAAATATTCTTGTTATGTATTTTTAACTTATCAACAAAAAACTGATATTCAATACTTTAGCCGGAGATTCACAGAAAAAGAAGACTTCTGCTAGGGTTGGAAGGAGTTTCAAATATTACCTTAATTCTAGGAGATGTGTGATGGAACTGAAAATTTCGCAACCAGCATCGTGCTTACTAAGCCAAGATAGTAAACTTGGTGAAGCTAGTTTTCGTAATTGAAAAGATGATTCAAGGATTTATTGTAAGGACCGATAACTACTAAGGTTCTATTCTAAAGACTGAGTTTAAGTAAGGATCTCAACTAGGACCGATAAGTTAGATACGGTCTTTTATGTCTGACCAAAACTTACATTTCGATATGTTTACAATCTGAGGGTCTTTGCTGACATCGAGATGTATTTTGGTTAGATCAAATATGTTCACATGATGTCGACATAGTGATTTGAACATGTACTCTAATATCTTAATGTTCAAGTATTTTTCTTCGATACTCAAGGCATGATCATGAAATCGAATTTTCAATATACTTATTGTATCCTATAGGCTTGCATATCTCTAGTTACTATCAGTTGTTACACACCCTATTTGCGTCTTTCATTTTCCTTAGGTCATGACCGGCAATACTTTGTGTTTCAACTAAACAACTTCACCCACAAGTACTCAGCCTTTCACACTTAGTAAAGTACATCAATGTGTGCTAAATAATATTAGTTTTCAACTATGAGTGATTTCGGTTTATTGGTTGGAATACACAAGGTATTTGTTAAATAAACATTCATTGCATATCTTAAAAATTTTCATATTTGATAATACCTTGTCTTCGACTCAAGCCCTGGTCATAAATCTATAAATGGTGGAGCTTGAATTCTTACAAACTCATCCCCTGAAACACAACCTAAGTGGTTGTGTGGGAAGCCAACTTGTGAAGATATAAGAGTAATCTTATTATGTGAAATACCTTGTGTTACCTTACTGTAAAATCTTTTTTGGGTTCAAGAAGCTTTTAGTTTTAAGGTTGGTGGAAAACTCAATCGTGTAGTTATTTTAGTTTCGATTAATTGATTTAATTGATTCCGAGAATTGAACTTATAGGAGGTGGTGATCCACACAAGAAAGGCTGTCACCGGTGGTGGTTGATTCGGTTTTGAGTCCCCTTGGTGCACCACAGTCTTGTATGCTAACATGGTACGGTAAAAAAGAAATGTACCAAGCCGTTTTAGTATTTAAGAGACAAAATTGTAATAGAAACTGTTCAATGTTAAACCAAGATAGTGTGAATAGGGTGTTTCATATATGGAAGAAGGTAAAACCGGTTTATAGTGTGAACACGATTTTTCTTATATGAAGCTGCCATAGGAAACTGGTTTATAGTGTGAACACGATTTTTCTTATATGAAGGTGCCATAGGAAACTGGTTTATAGTGTGAACACGGTTTTTCTTATATACAAGTGCCAGTTTTAGGAAACTTTGTTATGAGTTTCTTTGGCTTAAGAATTTGTTTTGAGTTTTGAGTTTCTAGAAGAATTATATGTTTAGAGTTTTAGTTATATTAGGAAAGTGTTTTCTTAGACTACAAGTTTGTTAAACAATATATATAGGCTGAGGGACCATGAGTTTGAATTACATCAATAGAGAGAATTTTTTGAGTTACGTTTTGTGTTCATTAAGTCTTTGATATCAGATTCTCTACATCAAGTCATATCAGTATTAGGTTCATTACAGTCTTATGAACAGAGGTCACTACAAATTCAAGTCAGATGGACTAACAATCAAGGAAATTTTAGCTATGGAGGAAGATCAAATAATGGAAGTTATGAGGGAAGATATAATTTTGGAGGAAGATCAAATAATGGAGGTTATTAGGGAAGAAAACTAGTAGATAAAGCAAAGCTTCAGTGTTATAATTGTGGAGATTTTGGACATTTTTCTTTTGATTGTCCAAAGCCTAGAAAGACAACAGAAAATAACTACAAAGCCAACTTCAAAGCAAATATAGCTGAGAGTCAAGAAGAAGAAGAAGAAGAAGAAGAACAGAAAGCTGAAAACATGCTACTTTCTTGCCATACTGCAAAAGAACAACCTCAACTTAAGTGGTACTTAGATACTGGTTGTAGCAATCATAGGTGTGGAATAAAAGACTTATTTGATAAGCTTGATGAGTCTATAAGATCAACTGTGAAGTTTGTTAATAGTTCTACAATTTATGTTATGGGAAAAGGAAGAATAGGAATTGTTCTTAAGAATGGTTCAAAGGCATACATAATGGATGTATTTTATGTACCTGGTTTACATTAGAATTTGTTGAGCATGGGGCAGTTATCAGAGAGAGGATACTCTATGAACATTTACAATGGTATATGTTTCATTAGAGATAGAAGAAGAAGGCTGATAGCAAAAGTACAGATGACCAAAAACAGATTATTTCCTTTGAATATTCAGCATCAAAAGGAAAGATGTTTCAGTACTCATGTGCATAATGATATTTGGTTATGGCACAAGAGAATGGGTCATGTAAACTTTAATAGTTTATAAGTTTTATCTAAGATGGAGATGGTGTCAGGTCTACCAATTATAGAGCTTCCAGAGTCAAGATGTGAGAATTGTATATTTGGCAAGCAGCACAGAGATCCATTCCCAATGAACAAAGCTAGAAGAGCTGAACAATATTTGGAGATAATACACAGTGACTTGTGTGGTCCTATTGAAGTTACATCACATGGAGGTAATAACTATTTCATAACTTTCATTGATGATTTTAGTAGAAAGGCTTGGGTGTATCTACTTAAACAAAAAAGTGATGATTTTCATGCTTTTAGAAGTTTTAAAACATATGCTGGGAAACAAATTGGTAAGAGCATCAAGATATTGAGAACTGATAGAGGAACAAAATATATTGTTGTTGATAGTTTCATGAAAGAATATGGTATTCTACATCAGTTAACTGCTAGATATATACACCTCAACAGAATGGTGTTGCTGAGAGAAAGAACAAAACTATAATAGAGATGGCAAGAACTATACGAAGAACAAAAGATTTACCTAAGAATTTTTGGGGTTATGCAGTTGATACATCAGTGTATTTACTTAACAGATGTCCTACAAATAGCTTGAATAATAAGACACCAGAAGAAGCTTGGAGAGGAATAAGACCAAGTGTAAGACATTTGAGAATTTTTGGGTGCATTGCATATGCACATGTACCTAAAGAACTTAGGAAGAAGTTAGATGATAAGAGTGAGAAGTGTATTATGGTTGGTTATAGTTCAGTAACCAAAGGATACAAGCTTTATAATCCAGAAACAGGAAAAATAGTTACTAGCAGAGATGTGATTTTTGATGAAGACTCACAATGGGATTGGAATGTTACTACAACAAAAGAAACTGTCAGAACAGTACCAGTTACAGTTGAAGAGGAAGTAAGAACTCAGAATGATGTTGTAGAATATCAAGAAGAAGTTAGAATTGATGCTTTGCACCACAAAGAAGAAGAAAATACAAGACCAAGAAGAAATATTGTTACACCAACAAGAATGAATTATTATGTGTTAACAAAAGATGATAATATTGATGATGAAGTGATTAACTTTGCATTGTTTGGAGATTGTGATCATGTAGCTTATGAAGAAGCTTCTAAGGAACAAGGATGGATACAAGCCATGGATGCAGAATTGAAATCTATTGAGAAGAATAATACATGGGAGATTACTGAACTTCCACAAGGAAAGAAAGCAATAGGAGTTAAGTGGCTTTACAAGACAAAATACAAGTCAAATGGTGAAGTAGAAAGATTGAAAGAAAGATTAGTTGCTAAAGGATATAGACAAAAACAAGGAATAGATTACTCAAAAGTGTTTGCACCAGTTGCAAGATTAGATACAGTACTGTTGATGGTGGTTTTTAAACAAGGGGTAAAATTGTAAAACCCCATGACCTAGTGTTACCCGCAACACATTAACTAAGAACATTTAACTCAGGTGTAAATAATTAATAGGGGTATTTTTTTCAAAATACCGCATTAGGTTTTCGACACGAACCCTAATTCCAAAACCAAGCCGCACATCTGCGCACCATGGCAACAATGCCAAACCAAGCCGCATACTGCGCACCATGGCAACAATGCCAAACCAAGCCGCACACAGCGCACCATGGCAACAATGCCAAACCAAGCCGCACACCTGCGCACCATGGCATCAATTCCAAACCAAGCCGCACACTGCGCACCATGGCAACAATGCCAAACCAAGCCGCACACTGCACACCATGGCAACAATGCCAAACCAAGCCGCACACTGCGCACCGTGGCAACAACGCCAAAACCAAGCCGCACACTGCGCACCATGGCAGCGACGCCAAAACCAAACTACATATCGCACTCATTGACAACCATGCCAAATATGGCGCCCTAGGCTTGCAAAACGTGAAACTAGGTCAACATGGCCGTACGTGCCATTGGCACATGCCAACACGTACCACAAGCCATATTTCCAAGTCGCTATGCCATTGGCACATGCCAAATATAGCGCCCTAGGCTTGCAAAACATGCAACTAGGTCAACATGGCCGTACGTGCCATTGGCACAGGCCAACACGTACCACAGGCCATATTTCAAAGCCGCTATGCCATTGGCACATGCCAAATATAGCGCCTTACGCTTACAAACCATGCAGCCTAGGCCAAGTCGGCCACGCATGCCATTGGCACATGCCAACATGCTCGCTGGTAGCTTTCCTACCAAGGCCACGGCCCTAACGGCCACGCATGCCATTGGCACATGCCAACATGCTCACTGGTAGCTTTTCCTACCAAGGCCACGGCCCTAACGGCCACGCATGCCATTGGCACATGCCAACATGCTCGCCGGTAGCTTTTCCTACCAAGGCCACGGCCCTAACGGCCACGCATGCCATTGGCACATGCCTACATGCTCGCTGGTAGCTTTTCCTACCAAGTCCACGGCCCTAACGGCCACGCATGCCATTGGCACATGCCAACATGCTAGCTGGTAGCTTTTCCTACCAAGGCCACGACCCTAACGGCCACGCATGCCATTGGCACATGCCAACATGCTCGCTGGTAGCTTTTCCTACCAAGGCCACGGCCCTAACGGCCACGCATACCATTGGCACATGCCAACACGCTCGCTGGTAGCCTTCATCACCTAGCCGTGGCCCTAATGCGCGCCGGTAGCCTAACTTGCAAGCCGTGCAACCTAGGCCAATTCGACCATACGCGCCACTGGCACATGCCAAAACCCACGCTGGTAGCCTAATTTGCAAATCATGCAACCTACCACCAAGGCATTCCGCACATGCCATTGGCACATGCCACACATGCCACTAGCAGCTCTGGCATTGCCACTTACACTCAACGTGCAACCTACCACCAAGGCATTCCGCACATGCCATTGGCACATGCCACACACGCCACTAGCATCTCTGGCATTGCCACTTACACTCAACGTACAACCTACCACCAAGGCATTCCGCACATGCCAATGGCACATGCCACACGCGCCACTAGCGGTGCCACTTGCACTCAAGGTGCAACCAACACTCGAGATATCAACACAAGCTGGGGATGCTTTCCGGGGTTTTGGTTTGGCGGTCACTGACTTTGCGGCGTACACTACGCTCACATTAAGAAAGCGTGAAAAGGAATAAAGCGGTCAAATAAATGAGGAAATAATGGTGAAAACGTTTTCACCCATTAACACCATGCGGTTACCACCTCCTCCCATTATTTCACCCTTTACTCTCTTCCTTCATGAGGCCAGGGTACGTTTCAAACTCGACTTGTATAAATAGGTCTTACCTATTTCCACCAGACAATAAGTCTCGGTCAGGAAAAATATACTACACTCTCAGAAAGGCAACTTTGCAAGCTCTCCAAAAAAGCTTTCATATCTTGCAAGCTTTCTAAGCTTTCAATTTCTGATACAAGTCGAGATACTACTCTCCCAGAACTATTCTGGTCTCAACACCTTTCTTTGCTTCCCTCCCCAAATCAACCCTTCTCCTCCACTTTGTGACCGAAGCAAGTCCGGAACGCCATTTCTTGGTTTAGGCCGGACTTGTATAGATTGATCTCTCGAATCTATAAAGTGCTCACGTGCGGACATTTGTTTAGGGTTTAAACCAGTTTCTCACTCACCTACCGAATTTACCGAAATCGGCGAAACGATTTTCACTCATAAACAATTGGCGACCACAGCGGGAGGATTGATCTATCGGCTACAATGTCAAACTGTCGATCTCGTTCTTCGACCCAGATGTCAAGATGATAGGGGAAGGCAACTCAATCCGACGCAACCACCAGACAACCCGGTTACCAGTTGTAAAAACTACACAAGAAAACTGGGGACTCGCCAAGATGCTACCAGTGATTGGGGACTTGCTGGCGATGCTACCAGCAAAACCGCCTTTTTACATGAAGAGAGGCATGTTCGCAAAAACCTATGAAGTGAGTAAATTCAGACTGCGCAAGATATACGATTTGTTTTAGGTTCTTAGTAAAACCATTATACTACCGAGTATTGTGCCTATTGCTAGCACACACTTTCATAAAAGCAATATTCCTTTCCCAAAACATAATCAGAGTCATATTATCAAAACCATTCATCCCAGAAATAATCCAATATCCTCAAAAGCTACCAAACTGTCTACCAAAACGGTCAAACCTTGAACCCCGGACATCCAAAGATGTTTTTCAAAAAAAAAAAAAAAAAAAGAGAACCTAAATGAAAGTTTAACAGAGAAACATTCAAGGAAAATCATCTAACAGAGGTCTGTTCTTCTTGGAGAAAGTCAACTTTGCATCTTCAAGAGCCGCTCTCTTCATAGTCAACATCTTGGAAAGCTTTTCGAGTTCTACCTCCTGTCGTGCAATCTCCTCGGCGGAAAGGCTTTCGGTTGTTGCATCTTTCAACTTTTGGATCTCAGCAAGGCCTTCGACAAACCACGAGGTGTTGAACTCCTTTTCTACGCACACATCGCGATGGTGCTCCCGATCCGGCAATAACGTCTTGAAACGGTGTGACCAGTCACCTCACGCATATCCTCGATGGAAGATAAAGCCTCTTCCACACGCTTAACCAGCGCAAATCGACTAGTGACTTTTTTGGTTGTGGCCATATGTCCGTACTTCTCCCAGATTCTGGTATACAACTCCTCATACTTAGCCGGCACGCCAGTGAAGCCGCCAACCAAAGACATGACCTGGATAAGGAACCAAGTACGGGGATCAAAAATGGTGCTCGCACAGCCTCACGACTCGCAGAGGGTTTTCTTACATGTCTACGGCAGCAACCATCGTAGAATCATCCACCGTTTGAACCACATCATGTGCCTGGCAATCGGCTAACTCCACCTCCAAGTCACCGACGGTGGTCACCAAGGGCAAGTTTCCATGTGGCTCTACCCCGAATCGTCCTCCGAACCCAGTTCCTCCTGCGAATTTGAGTCGGACATTTTCAAAGGAAGAAACGAAGAAGAAAGAAAGAAGCGCGGAACTCACCGAATCGCTTCCCGAAAAAGAACCAAGTCTTGCCCGAGGAATCACTCTCACTTGTCGAACTTTCTTCTTTCTCCGACTCATCACCGCTATGAGAAGGCTCAGATGCTGCTGGAATTCTTTGAAGAAATTGCCGTCTCCTCGGCAACGTGCAAGGGCAAATAAAGCATTAACACTACCGAAGCCCTGGAAGAAACAAGACACGTGTTTTCAACAGAAATTCACGTGTTTTGAGACAAACCAATGAAGAAGCGACACATACCTGGTTGATGCGTGTCGTAACCACAACAAATTAATTAATACTTTACTACCTAATTAACAAGTAATATAGGGTAGTCAAGGTCGATCCCACGAGGAGCACGAGATTCTAGTTGTAAAAATTGTCACGAAAGGGGGGTGTAAAAAGCAAAATAAAAATAAAAATAAACAAAGCAATTAAAATCGAAAGTTGAGAGATGAAAGCAATAAGAGAGACGAGATCAAGGAATCCTTCTTCGTTATGAAACAATGATTAAAGTTATGTTCTCTTCTACTTGTTATTAGTCACAGATTATCACCAACCGTAGGTAAAGCAAACTAGCCTCGAGTGCTAAACCCCTAAATCCCTTGTATCACCGGGACACGGAAGTTCTCGACTACCGGATTCTAATCACCAAGCCACCTAGAATTAGCTCAACCTAGATGTAACTTGGCTCATGCATTAAGTTTTATGAATTTCTTAGGTTGATATTAGTAGTTAGACTCTTAGCTCAAGGTCCACTTGCTAACGTTGTTTCTACACACAATTGCTCCACGGAATCCCTCCGCAAGGTCTCGTGTTTGCTACTTATGTAAAGAGTCAAGAAACGATTACTTATCTCCTAACTTTCACTAGCTTTAGATTAAATCGACAAATCAATTTAGCGTGCACTCCAAACAATCTATCAATCAATCATGAGTGTCTTTAAGATCACTCCTATTAGTAAAAACAAACGATAATTATATGAAAAACTTCAAGATAGAATTGAAAACAAAAACTCAAATCATGTGTTTAAAAACTAGGAATTCATCCTTAATCAATAAAATTAACTACTCATGTTAAAAGAGTTCACACAAAGAAAATAAGAAAAGAAAAGAATTGTGTGTGTAGAGATATGTAGAGAGAGATGTAAGAGATGTAGAAGTTGTAGAAAACTTCTCTATTTATAAGCTTCAAAATTATCCAAATCTTCTAAGGATTAGAATCCTTTTCCTTTTGCAATTCAACTTCCAAATTCAAGTCTTTCTCTTTTCTTCCACCTTCTCTTTCCTAATTTGAGTCCACTTCGCATCCAATTCCTAGCCCAAGTCTTCACACCCATGAGAGAAGTCCATAGAAAGTTCTGGAATTTTGCTCGCCGGAAAACTGGGATTATGGCCGGAAAACGTCGCCGCCGGCCGCCTGGAAATTTTCTCCGTCAAGAGAATATTCGACGGAATATTCCGTCCGGTCCACCGTTAGGACTAACGGTCAAACGAGGTCTTCAGTTAGTCAACTGTTGATCAACAGGTCAAGGGGAAAAGTGAGTTAGCTACTGAGTCGTCGACTCGGTCTTAGTCCGGAGTCATCGAGTCAACTCGAGTCAACTAAGTCGGTTGACCTGAGTCGATCCGAGCCGTAGCCGTTGAAGCTTTGCATCATGCTCGGCCATTATGGCTATGCTCTTCTTGTCACTACCAGGTGTAATCCAACCATTTTGGCCAATTGCACCACCTGCAAAGCCTCGGTTCAATGCATCTCTTGCACTCTAGTTCCATTTCAAGCCCGCAATCTCCTAACCATTGCTTGTAATTCCCGCAAAACTACCACCACGCTCCACTTCCACGGGCATACCACCACAAACCCGGGCTCAATTCACCTCTCATTCAAATCTCGGTGACAACGACTCAATGGCGCAGCGGCTCATATGCTCAACTGCAGCTCATCATCCAGCTGCAACTCAATACCCATCTCTCAAAATGGGTCAGGCTTGGTTAGGGTAATGAGTGGATGGGCTTAGGTATGGGTGGATGGGCTTACCTACCATAAGTACACCCCAATTGTGCTATTCTCACTCCATTCTTTTGGATAAGGGACACTTCTTTGACCTCCCCTTAACCTTGGCTGGGCTCCATATAGTATTCCCTCCTTGATAAAATGACAAGTTTGCCCTTTTTGCTCAATTTTGATGATTTCTTCTTCTTTTCCTCTGTGCGACTCCAAAGTACCTACAAAACTCAAAACAAGCGTAAAATACATAATTTACAAGAAAAATAGCAAAGAAAGCATAAACTACTGGATAGTAAATTAGGTGTATTCTACACCTATCAAATTCCCCCACACTTAGACTTTGCTAGTCCTCGAGCAAATCAAACTAAAAACTCACAACTTCAAAGCGTTCAAGCGTCACAAGCATCCAAAGAGTTATGAGGACATAGAGTTTCTGCATGCTAGTAATGAGAAGTTAGAAATACTAAGGAACATATTCTCATTCTTAAATGTTGAGTGAGAAATAACCACACCATAATGAGAGAATGCGTGTTTGAGAAACGATCAATAAGCATTTCGCCTCGACTTCTGCCTCACCAAATAGGATTTTATGATAATTGCACTCAAAAAGACGGCTTTTTTATGGGTCACACATGTGTGCAGGTAGGAATGAAGAGAGAATTCCTGCGACACGTTGAATGGTGGGAAGGATAACTTCCGAAATATTTTTAAAAACCCACATCTTTTAATATTTTGAAAAACCATTTTTCTGACGATCTCTAAGAAAGGAAATCAACCATTTTTATCGAGGATGAGATTACTTACTTACCTTCACATCCGATCGCCAATTATGATAACACCACTCTCACGGCATCCAATAGAAACGTCTTCCGTTCCTCGTCTTGATCTTCGTCTTCGGTTTCAACTATTGATGATAAACCCTTGAATTTCATAAATCCTTAACAATTTATCTTTTACCTTGAAATCCTTGTCGCTTGAAACTTCCTTATAAATTTTCCTTCCCCACGGCTCATTAAAATATTTCTCTTGTTTTTCTTTTTTTTTTTTTTTTTTTTTTTTTATTTTTTTTTTTTTTTTTTTTTTTTTTTTTTTTGAAATAATCAAGAGAAATTAAATACAAAAATAAACCATGGCCGTGGGAAAAGTATTTTACCGCTTGATTCTTCACAACTTGTATCGCCTTGAAATCATAAACTTCAAAAATTCTCACCTTTTACTTTTCTTCGCTTTCATGAATAAGTCTTCATACTTGAATATAAAATTACCTCATTGTATTGTAAGTCCTCAACCTATATGTGAATTCCGCTCTTTGTATGTTGCTTTACTTGTATTTGAAATTTGCTCTTTTTCCCGTTCCGTTGCTTGTAAACCTTAAACTTTTCCAACTTTCCTTGTAGATTTTGATGTCGCTCCTTGTTGATGATGAATGTGTTTCTATGGATCCGTTGTTGTCGCGCGAGAATGGTGCTAACTGCAAATCGAACTACAAGAAGGAAGCTTTCATCCATGGACGTCACCCTCATGATTGACAAAATTAGCACTCAAGAGATCAAAGAGTAGTGCTTCTATTGGTGGGAAGTTGGGTAGCTCACCATTCTACCCGAATTTACGTACGGTGACACACACTCAAAAGAAGCTCTTTAGTAAATGGAAGAATTCTGTGGTGCCTCACATGATATGAATACGGGTAATCTCCACTAATGATTGATCAAAGAACTCTAATAACGCATTTCTCCCTGCACCAAATTCGCATCACCGGCATGATTAAATCCATTATTTAACACTCAAACAAACAAGAAATCCGAATGTAGTTCTCTAACATTTCCAAGTTCAATTATGTCGGTCAAAATCTCTATGTAAACATACCTAGAAGTATGCTAGTGACTCTAAAATCTTTAAAAGTTGGAATTTTTATGTAAAACTTTTTTTTTAAATTTTTTAAATTTTTAATTTTTTTTTTAATTTTTGTTTTAAAAACATGCTTAACCACTCCCCCACACTTAAACCTTACATTGTCCTCAATGTAATTGAATCCTCCTAGTAAAGTCAAGGTGGGAAATTTTAACATGATAAGAAACAAGAAAAAGAAATAACAAAAAGCAAAAGGATAAGAAATACAAAACCGATGGGTTGCCTCCCATTAAGCGCTTGTTTTAAAGTCGACGGCCCGACTTAGCTCTTGCAAGATTCATTCCCCATATACTAACAATCGGAAAATTTGAGGATCCACCCATAATACCTGTTTTGCAAACAATAACTCCATACAAATATTAGCACAAGAAAACAATAGTGAAATTATCGCTCGATAGAAATTTCCCCCACACTTATTCTCGTCCACACTCGGAAGTGTATAAAGAACATAGAATTTGGGAATTTCCATGTATTCCTCTTGGCAAACCTGCATGGTGTTAGCATCAAGTGTTTCCAATGGTGGATATCTAGAAACAAAATCATCCAAAAATACTTTCAAGCACATACATTCAAACCAATAAGAGGTAAAGGAGAAGAATCAATAGGCAAAGGGTTAGACAAACCTTTCAAAAATTCTTGTATTATAGAATCCTCTTCATCCTTAAAAATTCAAGTGAATTACTTACCTCTTGTATATCGTGGTCCTCTATTAAACCTTGCAACCATTCTTCGTCGTTTTCTACCTTAACCATAGTCTCGGTATCATCATAATCATTAGCAAGTTCAATTGGGTCTTCCACAAAATCAATGAATGTGGTTTCATCCTCTAGTATCATCTCTTCAACATTCTCATCATCGGAATCGGGCCATTCACTAAAATGATTCTCGTCGGTATAAAGTGTAAGATCTTCTTGTGCGGGTGTTACACCGTTTATAACAATAGGTAAGTCACACCCAATCTCCTCCTTTTGAATAGGTGAAGGATCGTTATTATGATCCGGAGTTGGAATAACTTTATCCTTGTTACAATAATTTTTATAAGGTTCATAATCATCATCGTAACCCATAGAATAACGTCTTTCACGCTCTATCCTTAAAGCTCTTTTAGCTTCAAAAATTTCTTCATCCGACGCTAGGCCATCATCGATCAATTGATAGAACCTTCTCTCAAGTTCCCTCAAACTAGGTTGTCTTGCACCAAGGAGATCACACATAGATTTAGAAGCATAACTATCCTCCCCTCCTATTGATTGTTCACTTACATACCCGTCATAAGGTTGTTGATATGTATGAGAATATCCATAAAGTGTGTATCCTAAGGATGGTTGGAAGTTGCCATAATGTTGAGGTTGAAAACCGTATTGATTGTTGTAATATGCTTGCTCTTGTCCACCATACATGGAAAACCGACACCTAAAATAAGATTCAAAAACCAAGTTAGATACGGAATAGAATCCAACAAAGCAAGAAAAAAGCAAAAAGAAAAATAAAAACAACTAAAATCATCCGCTGCTCCCCGGCAACGGCGCCGAAATTTGATGCGTGTCGTAACCACAACAAATTAATTAATACTTTACTACCTAATTAACAAGTAATATAGGGTAGTCAAGGTCGATCCCACGAGGAGCACGAGATTCTAGTTGTAAAAATTGTCACGAAAGGGGGGTGTAAAAAGCAAAATAAAAATAAAAATAAACAAAGCAATTAAAATCGAAAGTTGAGAGATGAAAGCAATAAGAGAGACGAGATCAAGGAATCCTTCTTCGTTATGAAACAATGATTAAAGTTATGTTCTCTTCTACTTGTTATTAGTCACAGATTATCACCAACCGTAGGTAAAGCAGCTAGCTCAGTGCTAAACCCCTAAATCCCTTGTATCACCGGACACGGAAGTTCTCGACTACCGGATTCTAATCACCAAGCCACCTAGAATTAGCTCAACCTAGATGTAACTTGGCTCATGCATTAAGTTTTATGAATTTCTTAGGTTGATATTAGTAGTTAGACTCTTAGCTCAAGGTCCACTTGCTAACGTTGTTTCTATACACAATTGCTCCACGGAATCCCTCCGCAAGGTCTCGTGTTTGCTACTTATGTAAAGAGTCAAGAAACGATTACTTATCTCCTAACTTTCACTAGCTTTAGATTAAATCGACAAATCAATTTAGCGTGCACTCCAAACAATCTATCAATCAATCATGAGTGTCTTTAAGATCACTCCTATTAGTAAAAACAAACGATAATTATATGAAAAACTTCAAGATAGAATTGAAAACAAAAACTCAAATCATGTGTTTAAAAACTAGGAATTCATCCTTAATCAATAAAATTAACTACTCATGTTAAAAGAGTTCACACAAAGAAAATAAGAAAAGAAAAGAATTGTGTGTGTAGAGATATGTAGAGAGAGATGTAAGAGATGTAGAAGTTGTAGAAAACTTCTCTATTTATAAGCTTCAAAATTATCCAAATCTTCTAAGGATTAGAATCCTTTTCCTTTTGCAATTCAACTTCCAAATTCAAGTCTTTCTCTTTTCTTCCACCTTCTCTTTCCTAATTTGAGTCCAATTCTGCATCCAATTCCTAGCCCAAGTCTTCACACCCATGAGAGAGGTCCATAGAAAGTTCTGGAATTTTGCTCGCCGGAAAACTGGGATTATGGCCGGAATTTGGCCGGGAAACGTCGCCGCCGGTCGCCTGAAAATTTCTCCGTTAAGAGAATATTCGACGGAATATTCCGTCCGGTCCTCCGTTAGGACTAACGGTCAAACGAGGTCTTCAGTTAGTCAACTGTTAGTCAACAGGTCAAGGGGAAAAGTGAGTTAGCTACTGAGTCAGCGTCTGACTCGGTCTTAGTCGGCTGAGTCACTGAGTCAACTCGGAGTCAACTACGTCAGTTGACCCGAGTCGATCCGAGCCGAGTCATTGAAGCTTTGCATCATGCTCGGCCATTATGGCTATGCTCTTCTTGTCACTACCGTGTAATCCAACCATTTTGGCCAATTGCACCACCCGCAAAGCCTCGCTTCAATGCATCTCTTGCACTCTAGTTCCATTTCAAGCCCGGCAATCTCCTAACCATTGCTTGTAATTCCCTGCAAAACTACCACCGCTCCACTTCCACAGGCATACCACCACAAACTCAGGCTCAATTCACCTCTCATTCAAATCTCAGTGACAACAGCTCAATGGCAGCAGCGGCTCATATGCTCAACTGCAGCTCATCATCCAGCTGCAACTCAATACCCATCTCTCAAAATGGGTCAGGCTTGGTTAGGGTAATGAGTGGATGGGCTTAGGTATGGGTGGATGGGCTTACCTACCATAAGTACACCCCAATTGTGCTATTCTCACTCCATTCTTTTGGATAAGGGACACTTCTTTGACCTCCCCTTAACCTTGGCTGGGCTCCATATAGTATTCCCTCCTTGATAAAATGACAAGTTTGCCCTTTTTGCTCAATTTTGATGATTTCTTCTTCTTTTCCTCTCAAATGCGACTCCAAAGTAGCTACAAAACTCAAAACAAGCGTAAAATACATAATTTACAAGAAAAATAGCAAAGAAAGCATAAACTACTGGATAGTAAATTAGGTGTATTCTACACCTATCACTGGTTATTGGAAGAACTGAAAGACACGAGAGCTGTGGGAGGATCTTTTGAAACCGTCCGGAACCCGCCAGCACGATTCTTCGTTCTCCGTTCCTTGGCCTGGGGACTTTTCGAGTTGCTAGGCAATTTTCGTTTGAGATCTCTCAACATTGGATACTTCTTCAAAACTGCTGGGGAAGGTTTACAACGAACGTTCTCCACCACGTTATTCACAAAAGCTTGGATCATAATAAACTCGTCGCACCAGAACTCATTATAGCCGAAAGTCGTCGAAGTTACTCTTCCCGTTTGAAAGAAGGGAAGGCGGATACCCTACTCGAGGGCACCGGCATTGAGGGCGGTGTACGCAATGAATCCTTAGGAATCACCGGCTAGTAAGCAAGAGGTACCCCTTGATCGAAACCCATATGACGAGCGGTCAATATTGTAAGCAGCTCAATGGAAAGACCCCATGAAGAAAGACGGCATATAACCGGGCAAGCAGCTTTGAATGAACAAGTTTTCACCAACGCTCAAATCTCCATAAGAAGACAAAGACATGAGCGGAGCAGAAGCAAAGGTGTCAATTTGAGTCAGCGACCTATGGGCCAGCTCCCATGGGCGAAAATTGATTTCATACGAATTATCAAGAAGACTAACCAAGCTCACGCCAACTCTTGGGCGCTTTGTTCACCCATCGAAGAATTCGAGAGCCGCCCCAACTCGCGGGAATCGAAGGCATCGGTTTCGAGCATACTTCTCAAAGTTCTCCCATAACCGGACTTGCGAAAAGCAACGTGCACATATGAATTCACTTTCATGAAACCATTCAAACTCGCATGTTCGCAACTAGGTGATCCGGATGCACATACGGAAAACCGAGGAATAGCTTGCCAATGGGAAGAACTTCACCTTTTGCCAACTTCCACAGAATCACTAGCAACTCTGGTCTTATCTCCTTCTTACCAACTGTCGTCAAAAATGTCTCTAGATAACCGAGAGAGCCAAAAGTGCTGCGCAACGTGAAGATCACTGCTTTTACATTCGGGTTCCAGCTCGTCCGAAACCATTGGGATATCCACCAGCTGTAAAGGCACCTTTCATCCTCTTTCCTGGACAAATCCTTCGACTTTGCGGTGGAGTCTTTCCGAGCGAAATCTTCCAACTTAGCGGCGAGGTCATCCCGCATCTTCCCCTCACTTTCGAGATAATTGGATTTTAATATTCCCGATTCTGGGAAGATTCAAAGAAGAGAGCCACACTCTCCAAGGAGAAAGTTATCTCACCCCATCTACATATGATCGTATGGGTGTCCGAACACCATCCGGAGATGAAAGCAACCAAGCCCGAGATATCCTTCCTAATCTGGAGATTTACTAAAGCTCGACAAAGATCAATAATCTGCGCTCGAGTCAAGTTGGTATTTATGTGCTCCTTACTCACCATGAACTCAACCCATCTATCAAAAGAACGCAATGGGCTTTGACACATCCACGAAATCAATGTTGGAAGAGGAATATACCCTTTATGAAGACAGAACCGTATGGTGTTCTCTCGGCGAACCGAACGTGTCTTCTTTTTATCTTCACCACCGGTTAACAAAATCGGCACGAAACACAGGTGATTTTTCCGAGCGGAGACAAGTTTTTTGGCGAAGAATTCATCATCCGTGTTTGGTTTGGAATTATGGACATCCTTCAATGAGGCGAAATTTTGTTCAGGTAACATCTTGTCGGATTTCTTAATAACAACTTAGTAACAAGATATCTGCACACACAAAAAAAAAAAAATTATCTCCCTGACACATAACCGCGCTCGACAAAAGGAAAACCCGAAATACAAAAAAAAAAAAGAAAAAGAAGAGGGCGTATTCTCTACGGGTTCAAAACTGCACACACAGTATTTTCTTCGGGTTCAAGACTATATACGCAGTATTTTCTTCGGGTTCAAGAATATATACGCAGTATTTTCTTCGGGTTCAAGACTATATACGCAATATTTTCTTCGGGTTCAAGACTATATACGCGGTATTTTATATGGGTTCAAGTGTGTCTACAGTATCCTTCTTCGGGTTCAAAATTATATATGGAGCATTTTTCCTACGGGTTCAAACTGCACGCGCAGTATTTCTTTCAGGACCGAAAAATCATATATACAATATTTCCTACGGGTTCGGATAATATATGCAGTATTTCCCTTGGTTGCATACATACAATATTTCTACAAGAGACACGCCAAGAAATTATATGCGCGCTACTCTTAGGGTTTACACCTACATAAAAAGGGAAACAAGAAGAAGTCTTGGAAGACATACACGAAGTGGTTTTTCTTTGTGACTCTGCCGCTAGTAGGAAAGGATGAAAAGATGAAAGTGCAAGATGGGAGAAAGGGACTTTATATATATATAGGCGTGAAGATTCTGAAATAGGGAAGGATTTTCCCTTTTCCAAAATCGTGCATGTAAGAAACGGCCCCACCAATTGCGCCGACTTCCCAATGGCCGCCCAAGTCACGCCTGCAAGCACGCACAGCTTCCACACCTTGCGCCGGTCCCACCAGCTAGCACACTCAGTTTCCCAATTCACGCAACTTCCCAACGTCGCCCAAGTAACACCGGCCCCACCAATTGCGCCGACTTCCCAATGGCCGCCCAAGTCACGCCTGCAAAGCACGCACAGCTTCCACACCTTGCGCCGGTCCCAGCTAGCACACTCAGTTTCCCAACTCACGCCAATTTCCCAACGTCGCCCAAGCTGCACCGGCCCCACCAATTGTGTCAGCCTCCCGATTTGTGCAAAACTACCAGAGGCAAGGATTCCAAATCTTATTTATAAAAGGTCAGACAAGCCTCCTCAATTCTCTTTACGGTTTGCTGTTGATAGTTTGTCACCATCTTATGCTTACCTCGCAACAAAGCCCCTGTTCCGAGCTAAGCTGGGGACTTAATGTTGATGGTGGTTTTTAAACAAGGGGTAAAATTGTAAAACCCCATGACCTAGTGTTACCCGCAACACATTAACTAAGAACATTTAACTCGAGTGTAAATAATTAATAGGGGTATTTTTTCAAAATACCGATTAGGATTTTCGACACGTAACCTAATTCCAAAACCAAGCCGCACATGCGCACCATGGCAACAATGCCAAACCAAGCCGCACACTGCGCACCATGGCAATAATGCCAAACCAAGCCGCACACTTCGCACCATGGCAACAATGCCAAACCAAGCCGCACACTGCGCACCATGGCAACAATGCCAAACCAAGCCGCATACTGCGCACCATGGCAACAATGCCAAACCAAGCCGCACACTGCGCACCATGGCAACAATGCCAAATCAAGCCGCACACTGCGCACCATGGCAACAATGCCAAACCAAGCCGCACACTGCGCACCATGGCAACAATGCCAAACCAAGCCGCACACTGCGCACCGTGGCAACAACACCAAAACCAAGCCGCACACTGCGCACCATGGCAGCGACGCCAAAACCAAACTACATATCGCACTTATTGACAACCATGCCAAATATGGCTCCCTAAGCTTGCAAAACGTGCAACTAGGTCAACATGGTCGTACGTGCCATTGGCACATGCCAAAACGTACCACAAGCCATATTTCCAAGTCGTTATGCCATTGGCACATGCCAAATATAGCGCCCTAGGCTTGCAAAACGTGCAACTAGGTCAACATGGCCGTACGTGCCATTGGCACATGCCAACACGTACCACAAGCCATATTTCAAAGCCGCTATGCCATTGGCACATGCCAAATATAGCGCCCTAGGCTTACAAACCATGCAACCTAGGCCAAGTCGGCCACGCATGCCATTGGCACATGCCAACATGCTCGCTGGTAGCTTTCCTACCAAGGCCACGGCCCTAACGGCCACGCATGCCATTGGCACATACCAACATGCTCGCTGGTAGCTTTTCCTACCAAGGCCACGGCCCTAACGGCCACGCATGCCATTGGCACATGCCAACATGATCGCTGGTAGCTTTTCCTACAAGGCCACGGCCCTAACGACCACGCATGCCATTGGCACATGCCAACATGCTCGCCGGTAGCTTTTCCTACCAAGGCCACGGCCCTAACGGCCACGCATGCCATTGGCACATGCCAACATGCTCGCTGGTAGCTTTTCCTACCAAGGCCACGGCCCTAACGGCCACGCATGCCATTGGCACATGCCAACATGCTCGCTGGTAGCTTTTCCTACCAAGGCCACGACCCTAACGGCCACGCATGCCTATGCACATGCCAACACGCTCGCTGGTAGCCTTCATCACCTAGCCGTGGCCCTAATGCGCGCTGGTAGCCTAACTTGCAAGCCGTGCAACCTAGGCCAATTCGACCATACGCGCCACTGGCACATGCCAAAACCCACGCTGGTAGCCTAATTTGCAAATCATGCAACCTACCACCAAGGGATTCCGCACATGCCATTGGCACATGCCACACACACCACTAGCAGCTCTGGCATTGCCACTTACACTCAACGTGCAACCTACCACCAAGGCATTCCGCACATGCCATTGGCACATGCCACACACGCCACTAGCAGCTCTGGCATTGCCACTTACACTCAACGTACAACCTACCACCAAGGCATTCCGCACATGCCAATGGCACATGCCACACGCGCCACTAGCAGCGCCACTTGCACTCAAGGTGCAACCAACACTCGAGATATCAACACAAACCGGGGATGCTTTCCCGGGGTTTTGGTTTGGCGGTCACGACTTGCGGCGTACACTACGCTCATATTAAGAAAGCGTGAAAAGGAATAAAGCGGTCAAATAAATGAGGAAATAATGGTGAAAACATTTTCACCCATTAACACCATGCGGTTACCACCTCCTCCCATTATTTCACCCTTTACTCTCTTCCTTCATGAGGCCAGGGTACGTTTTTGATCTCGACTTGTATAAATAGGTCTTACCTATTTCCACCGAGACAACAAGTCTCGGTCGGAGAAAAATACTACACTCTCGGAAAAGGCAACTTTGCAAGCTCTCCAAAAAGCTTTCATATCTTGCAAGCTTCCTAAGCTTTCACTTTACGATACAAGTCGAGATACTACTCTCCCGTAACTATTCTGGTCTCAACACCTTTCTTTGCTTCCCTCCCCAAATCAACCCTTCTCCTCCACTTTGTGACCGAAGCAAGTCTGGAACGGCCATTTCTTGGTTTAGGCCGTACTTGTACAGATTGATCTCTCGAATCTATAAAGTGCTCACGTGCAGCACATTTGTTTAGGGTTTAAACCAGTTTCTCACTCACCTACCGAATTTACCGAAATCGGCAGAAACGATTTTCACTCATAAACAAGTACGTATGATCATTGCTTTAGATGCTCAGAAGCATTGGAAGATTTTTCAGATGGATGTGAAGAGTGCATTTTTAAATGGTATACTATAAGAAGAAGTTTATGTTGAACAACCTGCGGTTTATGTTATGGAGCGGAAGGACAATCAAGTATACAAGCTAAATAAAGTTTTGTATGGTTTAAAACAAGCACCACGTGCTTGGTATACAAGAATAGATTCATACTTCATTGAGAAAGGTTTTACAAGATGTCCATATGAACATACATTGTATTTGAAAGCTGAATCTCTTGGCAATCATATTTTAGTTTGTTTATATGTGGATGGTCTTATATTTACTGGCAATAGTTCAGAGATGATCAATGAATTCAAGGAGGATATGGTGAAGGAGTTTGAGATGACATATTTGGGATTAGTGTCATATTTTCTTGGTATTGAAGTACAACAAACAGAATAAGGTATCTTTATTAATCAGCTGAGATTGCAGATGGAATACTGAAGAGGTTCAAGATGGATAATTGTAATCCTATTTTAACACCAGTAGAGGAGAGGTTGAAGTTGACAAAAGATGGATCAGGAGAGCTTGTGAATCCTACTGACTTTAAGTGTCTGGTTGGATGTCTCAGATACTTAACTGCTACAAGACCAAATATTATATATGCAGTTGGATTGGTTAGTAGGTTTATGGAATCACCAAGACAATCACACTTACAAGCTGCAAAACGTATTTTGAAGTATGTTAAAGGTACAAAAAGTATGAGAATTTTTTACACAGTTTCAGAAGAACCAAAATTAGTTGGTTATACAGATAGTGATTGGGTGGAGATACAGAAGGAAGAAATATTACTTCAGGTTATGCATTCCATTTGGGAACAAGATTTTTCTCTTGGTCATCAAAGAAGCAACAAGTTGTTGCATTGTCTACAACAGAAGCTGAATATATTATTGCTGGCAATTGTGCTACACAAGCTGTATGGTTGATAATGATATTGAAATCTCTTTTCCATGAGCAAGTAATACCTACAACAATAATTTGTGATGATAAGTCTTCAATTTCATTAACAAATAATCCAGTGCTTCATGGAAGGAGTAAGCACATTGACATCAAGTATCATTACATTAGAGAGCTTGTCAGTAATAAAGAAATAGCTGTGGAGTTTTGTGAAAGTGGGAATCAAGTAAAGAATTTCATCTACTTGCGTGGAAAACTTGGAATGATCAGTAAAGAATATCTTGGTTTAAGGGAGGATGTTGAAGGTTAAACCAAGATAGTGTGAACACGGTGTCATACACGGAAGGTACCAGTTTTAGGAAACTGGTTTATAGTGTGAACACGGTTTTTCTTATACGGTTTATAGTGTGAACACGGTTTTTCTTATATATGGAAGGTGCCAATTTTAGGAAACTTTGTTATGGAGGAGTTTGTTTGGCTTAAGAATTTGTTTAGAGTTTTGAGTTTCTAGAAGAATTCTATGTTTAGAGTTTGAGGCTTTGAGTTATATTGGGAAAGTGTTTTCTTAATCTACAAGTCTGTTAAACAATATATATAGGCTGTTGAGCCATGAGTTTGAATTACATCAATAGAGAGAATTGTTTGAGTTACGTTTTGTGTTCATTAAGTCTTTGATATTAGATTCTCTAAAGAAACATTGTTATTATGTATGGGAGAGGTGATTTTTAACTTATCAACAAAAAACTGATATTCAATACTTTAGCTAGAGATTCATACAAAAAGAAGACTTCTTCTAGGGTTGGGAGGAGTTTCAAATATTAGCTTAATTCTAGAAGATGTGTGTCGAAAGTGAAAATTTCGCAACCAGCATCGTGCTTACCAATCCAAGATAGTAAACTTGGCAAAACTAGTTTTCGTAATTGAAAAGATGATTCAAGGATTTCTTTTAAGGACCGATAACTACTAAGGTTCTATTCTAAGGGCTGAGTTCATGTAAGGATCTCAACTATAACCGATCTCTAATAAATATCTCATCTAGGACCGATCTCTAATAAGGATCTAAGTTAGAAACGGTGTTTTATGTCTAACCAAAACTTACATTTTCGATATGTTTACAATCCGAGGGTCTCTGCTGACATCGAGATGTATTTTGGTTAGATTGAAAATGTTCACATGATGTCGACATAGTGATTTGAACATGTGCTCTAATATCTTAATGTTCAAGTATTTTTCTTCGATACTCAAGGCATGATCATGAAATCAAATTTTCAATATCTAAAAAGATATTGAAATATATACTTATCGTATCATATAGGCTTGCATATATCTAGTTACTATCAGTTGTTACACGCCCGATTTGCGTCTTTCATTTTCCTTAGGTCATGACCGGCAGTACTTTGTGTTTCAGTTAATCAACTTCACCCCCAAGTACTCAGCCTTTCGCACTTAGTAAATTACATCAATGTGTGCTAAATAATATTAGTTTTCAACTATGAGTGATTTCGGTTTATTGGTTGGAATACATAAGGTATTTTTTAAATAATATTTATTGCATATCTTAAGAATTTTCATATTTGATAATACCTTGTCTTCCACTCAAGCCCTGGTCATAAATCTAAAAATGGTGAAGCTTGAATTCTTACAAACTCATTCCCTGAAACACAACTTAAGTGGTTGTGTGGGAAGCCAACTTGTGAAGATATAAGAATAATCTTATTATGTGAAATACCTTGTGTTACCTTACTGTAAAATCTTTTTTGGGTTCAAGAAGCTTTTAGTTGTAAGGTTGGTGGAAACTCAATCATATAGTTATTTTTAGTTTCGATTAATTGATTTAATTAAAAACTAACAATATAGGGAGTTAAAGCATTGGTCGGTCGAACTCACCAAGCGTTGGTATGCCCATACACATTATCTTCCTTTTTACTAGAGGATACAAGTACAAAGTTGAAAATACGGGGGTACCAAAATACATCACCAACTTTCTCTTAGGCAACTTGTATGGACTAAACTCAAATATAATTCCGAGAGTTACAACTTTAGGAATCTCAATCAGGAATTATATGAAGAGTTTATATATTTTTCTGTCACAATCAGTATGTAAACAGAGAAAAGTCCGTGAACCTGAGTATTCGGTGAGAGTACTTGGACGATTCCAAAGATCAATATCCAAGATCAATCAAGTTATATCCAACAATTATAATGGACTTGTCTACTTGAACTGATTTACGTACAACTGTGATATTTCAATTATAAAGATAAACAATATAATGAGGAAAGAAATAACACATACACCATAAAATTTGTTAACAAGAAAACCGCAACTGTAGAAAACCCCCGGGACCTAGTCCAAATTTGAACACCAAACTGTATTTTAAGCCGCTACAGACTCTAGCATATTGTCAATACTTAGGACTAGAATGTAGTTGAGGCCGAATCTACAGTCACATCGATTCAGCTACAGTTGCGCTCCTTGCGCCTCTTGAATCTCGCAAGACTCCGCGCAATTGATTCCCTTAGTTGACGTCCTTTACATCCTAAGAGTTGCTTCACCTCAATTGAAGACTGTAAACCAATTTGGCTCCCACATATAAGCCTATGTGTGATTTCCGTCTTGATCAAAGATCAAAGTGAGATAGGAAATCGATTACAATAGATAAAATCTAGAAAACCTCAAAATTCGGTCTTATGACTCCCTAAGAGCAGCCTAGATTATTATTCACCTCACAAGTAGATACTTGTGGAATCACAAAGTCTAAGACAAATAAATTTTGTGATTTCTATCTATCTTGCCTGTTGGAACTAAAGACTCAACAATCTAAGTAAGATCAGGATTCACGGACTATCAAGATAAAGATAGTTGGACATGGCTTCACGAATCCCTAGGTGAAGTCTTTTTAATCGCTAAACCAAAAATGTTTAAAGGAGATAACGACTCTAGTTTACAACTAGGAAACACAAGAATATTGTCAGGAATTCAAAGATCCCAGTTGTTTGAGGTTCTCCTCATATAAACTTTCAAGATCAAGGTTGCTTTAGATATAAGATAATGTAGCTTTGGAATCAGCAAGCAATCAATAATCACTGTTCGATAAAAAACGTGCATTGAGATTAACATAATATAACAAGACTCTGGTAGGGGTGAACTTTAATTGAACCGTGTACAATGACTTGTTCCTGAAAGGTTATCCGAAACTAGCCAAAAGAACGATAAGCTTAACCATTTTCATATAACACTTTAAGACTTTAATCTTGAGTCACAAATGTGATCAAACATATTTATATGTGTTTTTAGAGAGTTGTTCAAATGTTGATTATCTCATAGAAATAATTCTGACGCATCTGAAAATATTCGACAGGGTAAGTACATGTATTTGATACGTGTATTGTATTCCTGTTTGTGAGTTTTTTTTTCATGGTACGTGTACCGGGTTTGTATGCCTTTAAGACAAAAACAGGTTCAGGAATCCACATATCTTTTCCGGTTCGCATACTGGATATGCCTACCTTTCCGGTTTAGGAACCACTCCAACAAATTTTTTCTAGTTTGCATACTAGGTATGTGTACATTCCTAGTTCACGAGTCAACAACCTTTTTATGGTATGAACTACAAGTATGCGTACAAAAAGTCGCTGCCAAACTATAGCTACGGCGGTACATGTACTACAGCTATGGACTTATAACAGTTGTCCCAGTATGTGAAATGGTATGCATATTGCCATGTTGTTTGTACCCTAATATTTCACACCCAAAAATGGGCTTACTTAGGCCTAAAAAGCTCAATTCTTTAGCTAAATATGGTTCATTGGGCCTAATATGCTCATCTAGTTAGCCAAGTATGGCTAACTAGGCCTCATAAACACTATACATAGAAGCCCATGTGCAAATATCCAAGTCAAGACAAGAAAGAGCCACGTCACCACTTTCTTTCTACTTCTACACGTCAGCAAAGTGGGCCAATTGGTGGGCGCCACGTCATCGTTGTTGTTAACGTACCGGTATGCCGCGTCATCAATCATGATGACATGTCAGGTGCCACGTCAACAATCATGATGACGTGTCGGATGCCATGTCAATAACATATCAGTCGAGAAACTGCCACGTCAGCTGAAGATGACATGTCAACAGTGTGGACCAATAAGAGGCTGCCATGTCAGCAGGATAGGCACATTCGGTAGTCAGCTTGTTAGTGACGTCAACATACGATCAGCACACTTAACGCCGTCAAAGCCGTTATGACGTCGTTAGAGTAGTAGCCAGTTATATCGCCCAAAGCTAACGCCGTTATCTGCACCGTCAAGAGGTCAGCACGACGTCATCGATGACGCCAGCATGGTGACGCAAACCTGACTTCATCAACCGGTCGTCTCCTCCGACCACTGTCTTATTCTCCGTCACCGATACGGCCATAGTCGGCGACCTTGCCAGCGGCTATTCCGTCCGATAGTCGGCAGTGATTCAGTGTATGGTTCGTAAGATAATCTCGTGGCCCCGATTCCGTGCATCTCGGTGCACTCAGTTAGCGTACTCCCATGTGTGTTTACGCCCCACTCTTATACACTAAGGGTTATTTACGCCCACCTGTTGAGCCGAGCCGACTCATTGAGTTCCAGCCGAGTCAATTCTTTGGCTCACTGATAATTCATCCCAAGCCACTAAGCCATGCGGATTTTTACGCCCAACTGTGGGCTTAAGAAAAATTCTCCTCTTAGGCTTGGCGTTGGCATTTTACACTAACTCTTGGGCTTGATCTCTTACACCCATTTCTGCTTAGCTAGTTCCACAACCCAGAGGAATGTTCTGTAAGGATCCAGATTATGACCTAGAATATTCCAGGAGGCATGTAGAGAAAAATCAATATTATTTATGATAGGGGAGGCATGTAGGGAGAATAAAAGCAATTTATGCCTGGAGGCATGCATGGCATGTGGAGACGTTTCACTTGAGTAAAACTGAAATTCGCACCATATAAATACAGGGTTTCACCACCCCAAAAGGTATGCAATCTTCCCCACTAATATTCTTGTGAAAAATCCTAATCTGACTTAAGCATCGGAGGGTTTTTTACAGGTACCCCCCCCCCCTACAATTCAATTGGAAATTGAAGCAGCGGTCGATCTTCAACAAAATCATCATCAAATTCTTGTTTGGGGTAGAAGTAATTTTACCATACAAACAGTGGCGCCGACCAAGGTTTTCGAGAAAATATAATCGTGATTTACCAAATCGAGTTATGGCAGTAGTCAAACAGACTGCACGGAGGTTCGATTCTGTTAACAATTCTCAACAACACAGGAGACGCGAAGCTGAAAGACACGAAATTGAGGTTCAGTCAGCCCTAGCAGTACCCACTGGAAACATACAGGGTCAAAATCGTGCTCATGACAGAGCCCTAGATCGAGATCGAGATCGAGATCATGCTCATAACATATCCCTGGATCGAGGACGAGATCGAGATCGTTTTCGTGACAGAACTCCGGATCTAAATCGGAGAAGGGAAAAACAACCGGCGATCGATAACGAAGAAATAGATGTTGATGGGGAAAACCCACAAATTTGAGGAAACAGAGTGCATGTTCTCGGCAGCCCGTCTAGGAGGAATGACGATCGACAAGACCTTCAAGATGGCCGCACCGCGACTCCTAGTAAAGAGGAAGAACTATTACTCAATCGGTTAAACGAGATGGAGAATGAGAACGCTCTCCTGAGGTTAGAACGTGAAAACCAGCCTCAACCTAGGTCTGGAAATCAACAACCAGAAGGGTAGGTCTGTATGGCAGCGTCTTGGAAGAAGAGTTAGCCCGCAAGCTGCAGATCGAAACAGAGAAGTGATCGATCTTGATCGACCAGAGAAAAATCTGTTGGTCACTGGAGATCTACCTAAGTGAAGGCATGTACGACCTCGGCGAGCAAGGACCCAGTCAGATGCAAATCAACAGAGTGTAGCCAGAACTTCTACCGGTTCAAAACGTATCAGGAATGATGAAGATGAGGTTCGAGATCGACACGATGAGAGAGAATTTTCGCACGATTACTATGCTCGTTCGGAGCAAGGAAGAAATGGAAGAGACCCCACTGGACCCCCAAGGAAAAAAATGAGATTTACATCTCATATTCCAGAGGACCTAGATTATGGGCAGGAAGACAGTTCCTCAGATGGCGAGGTAAACGCAATAACAAAGGCTCGCCTTTACAAGATGATCGAGAAAGTAATGTCGAAAAAACATTCCAGAGACGAAAATATAGATCGGTTGCACCGATCTGCAGGAGCCCATTTCAAGCTGAATATCAGAGAATCCCGACCGCCAATGAATTTTTAAGTTTTGAAACTGCCAGAGTTCAACGAGAAAATAGGTGATCCTGATCAGCATGTTTTACACTATGAAACTGCCATGACTTTGTGGCAGCACAGTGATGAGTTGATGTGCAAAATGTTTCCACGATCCTTGGATGAAGGATCAATAAAGTGGTTCAATAAACTCCCGGCACAGTCGATCGGTACTTACCATGAATTGGTTGGAGAATTCTTCTCCCACTGCAAGTACAACAGACGTTATTGGAAGGAATGCCACGATTTGTTCCTTCTAGGAATTCGGAAGGAGGAAAGCATCAGACAGTTTACTCGACGTTTCAAGCAAGAGTTAACATATGTAAATGGTGCCAACGATCAAATCGTCATTAAAGCTTACAAGCAGGCGTACTAGTACGATCAAAGAGGTGTGTACGGTTCCTTTGTCAAGAGACCACCAAAGACTCTGGAAGGACTGTATGATCGAGTGGAAGAATATGCTCGAGTGGAGGTTGATTCCAAAACTTGAGAGACGGGATATGTTAACGGATCATCCAATCATCCAAATGATGGGAGGAAAGAAAAGTTGAAGAACCGTTCGAGCGGCCAACACAATGATAGAGGTGAAGTCCGAGAGAAGAACCAAGGTGAACAAATGGAAACTGGATTCCAGAAATATCATGATATTAAGCTGACACCGTTGAACATACAGCTTGCAGAGTTGTATGAGAAAATCAGCAAGGATTTGAGCCCCCTCGTCCTTTTACAGCAGATACACATGATAAACGTGATAGGAGCAAATACTGCAAGTTCCATAAAGACCATGGTCATAAGACCGAGAATTGCCGCTCTTTACAGATCGAGGTCCAGCGAATTATCGACGATGGAAAGTTGCAAGATTACGTGAAAAAGGATTTTGGGAAAGGTCCTGGACAGTTTGGCACAACACATGTGATTAACGCACATGTGATAAATGTTAGTCACGCCAGGATCCATTCAATGACCATGCGGGCATCGGAAGATGAAACCAGGAGAAAGCTCAGGCAGTTAAAAGAATGGTACTTGACAAATCATATCGATTTTGTCAGTGGAAATGGAGCAGAAATTCGGGAGCTTGGGTGCACAAAGATCGAGTTCTCTGAAGAAGACATGATAGGTGTATATGCTCCACACAATGATGCTATCATTATAACTGCTTGGATTGGCATGTTTCGTGTACACCGAATTCTAGTGGATACATGAAGCTTAGTGAGTATGTTGTTTTCAGGAGCTTATTCCTCTATGAATCTCCCATACGACTTGATCGAAGAGGATGATAATCCAATTATCGGTTTCAGTAGCGAAGTTACAAAGGCAATTGGAAAAGTGAAGATACCTATAACAGTGGCTGACAAGTCCGTTTTAGGAAATTTCTTGTTGCTCGATTGTCGAGCCCCCTACAACACGATTGTAGGACAAGACTGGATGCATGAGATCGGTGCAGTCACATCCTCATATCATCAATGTTTGAAGTTTATTGCCCCTGAAGGAGTCGTGAAAGTTAGAAGTGACCAGATGGCCGCCCACAAGTGTCACGAGAGTGCTATGGACGAGTACAAGAAGTCAGAAGTTAGCGGGAACCAAATCATGCGAGTCGAGAAAAAATAGCAATTATAGAATCCTCTCCCTCCAGAATCATATAGGGGAGAGGACGCAGCTGAACCCCCAACGGTCGAGAAACTGATCGAGGTCAGTTGGAGATGAGGAGCACAAAACAATGTTCGTAGGGGCAGATCTGCCTACACATGAACGTGATGGTTTGATTACATTGCTAAGGGCAAATGCCGACGTTTTCGCATGGAGTTTTGCTGAGATGCCTGGGATAGATCTGAATGTAGCCTGCCACATGCTAAATATTGATGAGAAGTTCCATCCAGTTCGTCAGAAAATCAGGAATATGGCGCAAAGCAAAAAGATGGAGTTCTTGCGAGAAGTCGAAAAACTGTTGGAGCCGAGCTTTATTCGACCCGGTCAGATATCCTCGGCTGTGAAATGTCGTACCCGTTCCAAAGAAGAATGGTAAAATTCGTGTATGTATCGATTTTACTGATTTGAATAAAGCATGTCCAAGTGATTCGTACCCGTTACCACGGATAAGAAATTTGGTGGATGCAACCTCAGGGTATGGGAGACTGTCATTCATGGACGGTTTTTTAGGGTATAACCAAATACCTTTGTTCGAGGAAGATCAAGAGCATACCGCGTTTGTGACTGACAGAGGAGTTTATTGCTATATTGTAATGACGTTCGGGGGTAAAGAACGCAGGGGCGACCTACCGGTACTTGGTAGACCATATGTCCAAGGATTTGATTAGGAAGTCGATGGAAGTATATATCGATGATATGGTGAAATCTGAGCAAAAGGAATCGCATTTTCTTGATCCGCAGAAGACGTTTGATATCTTGAGGCAATATCGAATGAATCTCAATCCAACAAAATGTTAGTTCAGGCTATCCTCGGGAAAGTTCCTTGGATACTTGATGACGTACAGAGGAATCGAGGCGAATCCGGAACAAATCAGAGTCATCAGAGAAATGCCATCCCCAAGAACGCAGAAGGAGGTCCAGAAGCTAGCGGGACGATTTGCAGCTTTAAATCGTTTTATTTCACGCTCGTCGGATCGATTCAAGCCATTCTTTGATGTTTTGAAGAAAGCAGTGAATTTTGGTTGGACGGATGTGTAGGATCAGAATATCGCGACATCAATACTTCGCGAGATTAATAAATAACGATTTCGCGAAGGAGTCACAGAGAAGTAAAATAAATGACGCAATGAATGACGACAGCCAGAACATGAGAAGAATGTGAAAACTCAGCGAGATTTAGGAGTGTCGCGAGAATTGGTATATGTACACTTGCGATATTTTGCAAGACATTCCCGAAAATAAAGGATAGCTTAGCTGTCATCCACTGTGTACTACCCTATATAAAGGGTTGAGTCAGTCTGTTGTGAAGAGGGTTCTTTTTGAATTGTTAAGCAAGTCATTAGGAGAGAGAAAATTAAGGGTGATTGTAATTTCTTTTGCTCTGTTCTATCTTCCTCTCTAAAACATTTCAAGAAAATAATCAATAAAATCTATAGTTATTCATCTTCAAATGGATTAATTGAGTAAATTCTAGTGAGGGGTGTAGTGTGGGATTTCTGCAACTACATATGCGCTAGAAACAGTGGATCGTAGAAGATCAACCATGTGAATTGAAAGAATCGGGAGTAACAAGAAAGAAATTTGAATAATTTTCAACAATTTACTAAAATTGAGAAATGGCTAGAAGAAGGAATGCATCGTAACAACCAACAATTGTAAGGAGAAGCGGGAGATTAGCTGGAGAAAGGAGAAATGAAGTAGGTGAACCATCAAGAATAAACGCAAGAGATAGAGAAGAAGGTCAAATTCAACCACCAATTCAACCAGCACCGAATAGAGTAATAGATTATGATAGAGTGAGTGTGCATACATGGAGATCAGATTCTATGGAAGAAAGAGAAGAAGTGCAACAATTGATAAATAATGGACAAGAAGGGAGAAATCAAGAAGAGATGGGAGAAACTTGACTCATAGAAATGAAGAAATCGCGAAGATTAGAAACGTTGAGGCAAACAATACATGAAGAAAGGCGATTAGAAGCGAAGAACGCGCAAATTTAACAAGGCAAAACCATGAGTTAAGAATGGAAAATATGAGGTTGCAGAATAGGAGCTCGAGAAGTAATACCAGATCAAGATCAGGATCGGTTAGAGATGATATGAGGAGAATACTACCTGTAGAAAATGTTAATGAAGAAAATCTAGAAAGAGAGCCAAATCTCGATGAAGGATGCTGCGAAAGAAGGGAAATAGTGTGTATTCCACGTCCCGAGATTTTACAGAATGTCCAAAATAACGGAAATCAAGGAAATAGGCAGACGAATGGTCCAATTGATGAAGAAAATCGGGAAGAAGGAAGAAGAATATTGCATGGGAGAGAAACACAGAGCAAACAAAAGGAGATTGAAGATGACATCGAAAAGCATTATATTGAACAAGCGCGTCTAGCTTGCGAAAGGGAAAGATTAAGAGTAGAAATGGAAGAACGGGAATTGGAGGAAGCAATTCGGCAGAACAATCATGACAATCGAGAAAGAAGGCGCGAGCAAAATCGCAACAATGAAAATATCAATGAAGAATATGAAAGAATACAAAGGAGAGCTGATAGACAACCAAGAAGAAAATGATATATACAATGGTGTGCGAATTCGCAAACGAGATGAAGGAGAAAGTCGCAGAGAAAGAAGAGAAGAAAATGTTGAACAAGAAAATCAAGGTAGACATGAACGCTTGAAGGAGAGAGGCGAGCTAAAAAGACCAATAAATTCGAACCACGATGTAAATGAACAAATTTTAAGAGAGTTGGCGAGAGATGAGAGGAATGTTGAACAATAGAAGAGGAGGAGGAAGAAGACAATTGGATGAGGCCATCGAAGAAGCCTGCGAAAACCCCCTTTACACTAGAGGTGCGATTAGGTGGAATACCCCCAAAGTGCAATTTACCCGCATTAACCAAAGCATTTTTGATGGAACAACTTGTGCAATACAACATATCAAAGCATATGTGAGATGTATCTTTGCAATGGGAAAATCATGATGCCATATTATGCAAATATTTTGCATCAAGTTTAACAGAGAAGCCACGAAATGGTTTGAGGGTTTACCAAGAAACACAATCACTTCATTCAATCATTTACAAGCTATATTCTTAGGGGCATATCTAAGTAATAACTCCTCGCGACCAGGAATTGAAGATGTATTCGGGCTGAAATAAAGAGTTGGCGAAAGTTTGAAACATTTAACTGTGAGATGGGAGACAATGTGCAGCGAAATGGCTGGAAGGGTGGATGAAAGATATCTCATTCTATCGTTCATAAATGCTATGTTCGCAACCAATTTGTTATATATTCAAATTTTTAGAGTCAAGAATACAATCACGATGACTGAGTTGCGAGAACTTCAAGAGGAGTATATTTCTTTAGAGGAAAGGCAAAATGAGATGGAGTCATATCCAATTGCGAATACAAGTTCAAATGCTGGGAATGCAAGTTTATTACCCAAACTGATAAACACGGTGGCGAGCACTTCGCAAGGTCAGCAAGAAAGGATAATAGATGATGGACAACCAAAGATAGTAGCCATGGGAAGCCGTGATCAAGAAGAATTTGAGAGAGAAAGGAACTACTACAACCGTGGCGGCAATAACAAAATTCAAAGACTTGATCATCCGCAAGAAACTTATGGAAGTCAAAGGCAGAATTATCATGGAGGTCAACGACGTCACAGAGTAGTATGGGAAGAAATCAAAATGCCACCATTAAATGCTAGTGTTGAAAAAATATGGGAAGCTATACTCTTGATGGAAAACATACCCGCGCCATGGAACATGGGGAATGAGCCACCACCAAGTGATAGAAGTCACGAGTTCTGTTCTTACCACCGCTTTCATGGACACTTAACAAATGACTGCAGAAATATAAAAAGAATCATCCTCAGAATGATTGACCAAGGAAAGCTGAGTCATTTTCTAAAAAGTGAAGAGAAGGTTCAGCCATTACCACCACCGCCGTAAATGCACAGAACAAATTCAGCAAAGGGGAAAGAAACATTCGTAGAAGTTGGATCGAAAGCTAAAAATTTGTTTTGCAATTCCATTGTACACTCATACCGAACACTTGAAGATTTTCATGATAACATTCTCAGTAGGGTTTTCGCGAGGGATGCTGATAATAAAGAAGTGATGAACATTGCGAAGACATCGCAGTTAAAAGAATGGCAAATGCAGACTATTTCTTTCACCGCAGAAGAGATTCCTAAAGGCAGAGAGATGCATGATAACCCATTGGTTGTAAAATTGGAAATTAATCCAAAACCTGTAGATGGCGAAGACGATGAAGCAGAGAATTGTTGGGCGATCAATAGAATCTTAGTTGATACGGGGAGCTCAGTAAACATTCTTTTCTACCATACTTACAAGACTATGGGTGGGAAGGATGAAGAATTGATACCTTCGACGTATAAGATATATGGTTTCAATGGAACATCGAATAAGCCTAAAGGAGAAGTTCATATGAGAATACCTTTGCAAGGATTATCAACGGAAATTTTGTTCTGTGTAGTTGATGTGGAGTCCCCTTATAATGCATTAATCGGAAGGCCATGGTTGCACGAAATTCTGGGCGTAGCGTCGACTTATCATCAGTGCATAAAGTTTCCTCATCCTAGCGGTGTCGGAATTATAAAGGGAGATTGGACGGAAGGACAAAAATGCTATGAGATTGACGTGGAGAGTTGCGAGGAGAGAGCTACAAAAAGAAAGGGTTGGAAGCAACATACAAAGGATGAACAAAGAAGAGAAAGGTTGATGGTGGATACCATAGATGTAGGAGGAGAAGATACATTGCGAAGCAAGTGCATGAAAACAGTTGAAAATTATGATGGAAAGGAATTATTAAGAGATTTGAATGGTGAGAGCAGCAGGAGAAAAAAGTGTAAGAAATGAATAAACAATAATCGAAGAAGAAATACGTGAGAATCTCGCCATCAAGAATGTATAACAATTTGATTGAAGAATTAAAAAACAAAAATACATAAACAATGTAAGATTGTGCGATAGCTTCGCAAACAAAATGAATGATTGAATGGATTAACAAAAATGAAAGAGTGAGTAAATGGGACGAACCTTTATGGCGTACACCTAGTCCGCGAATGATATTTCGCAAGAGCAAATGTAAGACCTAAAGTGCGTCATATAAGGGGGTATCTCTTGACATGGCTCGGTGAAAAGGTTACACCGCTCCACGGAACCTGGGTCATGGAGATTTGGGGCCCATGAAAGCCTATCCGGGAGAGATACCTTGGATTTCCAACTATATATATAAGGTTATACCCTGGTTGGACGCCCGAGGGTCTCTTCCAAGGAGTCAGTGTATGCTCAAGGCGCGGGGTACACGGTTGAGCCAAGAGTGCTGGGGCATTTAAAGTGTCTCGGCTATTCTTGGCAAGTCTTGGTATATCTTGCACTCGGCCCGAAGAAAACTCCACTTAGGGTGCGATCTCATAACCATAAACCATATAGGTATAAGGGATAAGAGGCTGCGAAAACAACCGGTTGTTGTTAAGACCCTAATGTGAGGAGCTAGTCTTGTATGGCCGATGTACGCCTCCTTGAAGGGGCAACCAGGGAGAAGATAAGGGCGGCACCCTCCATTAGGGAGCTGATAAGTGTCAAAAGACGCAAATGTCATGAGGCTTTATTTTCGCAAGGAAATTTAGGCTTGTCATATTTGTGCGATGATCTGTAGAGCAATAATACTAACGCAAGGATAATGCGAGATCAATGGGTTTTTGCATGAAAATGTAAAGGCGTCCTGCGATTTAAATCGCGAAGACGGCAATGTCATGGGATTTTACATTCGCAAGAGTATTTAACCTGTCATATTGTCGCAAATAAAATATCCTGCAGAGGCAAAAATACTTAAGAAATGATAAGACAAGGTCAATGGGTCATTACATGAAAATGTAAAGACGTCTTGCGATTTTGTCACAACGAGGGGTGGCGAAATAAGACCTTTAATTAGGAAGGCAAAATAAGACCACACAAGAAATGACAAGGCAAGATCAATAGATTTCTTCGTTTGTGAAGACGTCCTGCGATCTTGTCGCAATGATGAACTTCAACATAAATAAAGATATAGCCATACAAAAAATTGAGGGAGCAAAATAAGCTTGCGAAAACGATTATACTTTTTCATAAAGTTACCAACAATAAGGGCAAAATTCATAGATTTCATTACTCAGAGATAATTGATCAAATCTCTCATTTGAAAATAAATAACAGAGGCAAGTATGTGAATGAACAGGATAAAATTTTGTTATTCATTTTCACATGATAGATTTATGTATTCATAATGCTGGTCAGTTGTATTACAAAGAAGAATTGCTTGATTAATATGCGCAAGTAAAGAAAACAAAGATTGAATTCATATTTAGTAATCCAAGAAATTTACAATGAGGGGTTATAGAAATGGAAGATTAAAAGGGTATATATACGAGATATTACAAGAAGCGAAAGAAGAAAAAGAAGTTATTTCTTTGAGGATTCTTCTTCTTTGTCGATTCTTCAATTCCATCATTCTTTTCGCGATTCTTCTTCTTCGCTAGCTTCACTATCGGAGACATCCGAGAAAGGCACATCTTCGGGAATATCATCAAGAAGACAAGGATATGAACTAAGAGGAATGCGGTGATCATTGCAAACTGTTTCAATAGTTTGATTGCGAAAACGAACAACATTGTTATTGAAATTAAGCCATCAGTAGCTTGCAATTGTTTCTTCAACTTAGAATACTTGTTGTCGCGAATAGAAAGGCCATTTGCGAGCTGCTCTTTTTCAGATTCAAGTTCTTCAATCCTTGTCTGAAATCTCTTCTCGGCTTCTGCAAAACAAGTGACAATAAGTAAATAACAATACTACAGAAGAAAGGAGTAATAAAGTAAAAAGGAGTAATAAACAACCTTCTCTGTCAGATATCATATCTTTAACCAAGGCAGTATGCTCGGCATGAAGGCTAACATCAACACCTAAGTTATTCCTGGAATTATCTAGAACCTTCGTAGCCCAAGCGAATTCATCATCATTATTTATAACGAGAAGCGAACGAATTTGATCTTATCGCTCATTAAGTATGGCATTCTGACGAAGAGATTCATCTCGTTCGATTTGTACTTTGAGAAGAGATTTTTGAAAATTTTGCTAATGTCTGGGCACCTTTATTAGCAATGCGGTCTTTGTCATCTATAAGGCCACTAATTTTCTTCCTTAAAATTTTGGTTTTCTTATGGGAATCAAGATACATTTGTTTAAATCGGTTGGCTAAACCTAAACTAGATCTATGCTCAATCTCTAAGAGACGATATTTGGCTTGAAGTTCATTTAATGAAAAGGAATCAACTTTGTTTGACGAACTACTTAAAGATTCGTTGAGATGAGTGAGAAAAATATCATTATCCATAGGCTCGGGAAATGAATGGAGAAGAATGGCTTCTTCAGAAAGATTATATATGTCTGCGAAAATAATAAATCAGGCAAAGAAAAGCAGATGACAAAATAAAGACGATTTGAAGAGTAAAAATTTTATACCATAAAGTTGTTGATTTGCACTTTGAAGAGTAGATATTTTATCCTTCTGAGAAGTAGACTTAGCTTCCAACTGTTGAATTTTTTCATCTTTCTTGCGAGACATCGCAACTTCAGTTTCTAGTTCTTGGATCTTCTCTTTGAGTTGGAGATTTTTCTTTTCAAGGTTGTCGCGTCTTTTCTCGAGATCTGAGGCAACAACAAAGGAAGCTCTCCCAGGACTATAAGGAAAGTAAAGAAATTGTTAAGATAAAGCTTATAATCGAAGTTCTGAGAGAAGCAAAGGAATATGAACATACCAAATCATTGAGAGCATTTAAGAAACTGGAAGTCAATGTTCGGAAACTCAGAAAAGAATCATTGTCTACTAGCAAGGGGCATCGCAAATTTTAGCGAGCTTCGCAAGTAGCGGATAAGTGATCATCTCCTAATCCTTGCATAGAATCGGAGAAGACACTAGACAATTGCGCCATAGCAGAAGTAATCGAGTGATTATCCTTCGCAGAGGAAGTACCAACCTCATTTTCATCCTCATCAGAGTTTTCGCTGGTTTGGGAACTAGAACGAGAAGAGGGATGGGTCTTCCGTTTTTTAGAAAATGGAGCAGAAGATTTATCCTTGCGAAGAGTGATTTAATCCTTGCCCTTAACCTTCGCAGCTTCGGGAATATTTGTCTCTTTAATAACCTTCGCACACGAATGAAGATAAGAAACAGAGGCAACAATATTGTTAAAAATAACAAAAGAAAATATTTCTTACTTCATCCGTGATCGATCGGAGTATCGCCAGAGTACTCGCCTTTGGACGTCTTTCATAACTCCTTTTCAATTTGGTAATCTGAAGATTTTGCAAATTTAGTAAATATAAAAGGAAAGAAATATCGCAAAAGTAAATCTGAAATAGGAAATATACCTCTTTTGCCTTTTCGGGCCACTTAAATTCCCAAGGATGATAGTCTGCGAGATTCGCAGGGAGTACATGTGAACCTGCGATATAGGGTCCACTCAGAAATAAAGGAACAACCCACCACTTCTCATCTTTGGAATGCCGAGGAACATTATTTTTGCCCGAGTGCCAGTCAATATCTTGCATGAGCAGCTTATCAGCATCAATGTTATCTTTTCTCTTTAATCGAGCACCCCAGGGAGATTTATCATTTCTCATATTTATTACTGCATAATTCGCAAAGAAATTTTCTACGGTATACTTCTCAGCGACTATTGGTAAATTTGCGAATCTAGGATCTTTGACATCATTACCAGTGCCACGGTTGGCGAATTCAACCATTAGACGAATGCAGTCGCCGCTCAATTGATAAACAGCTCGCGAGAATTTCTCATGAGCAAGAATTTTATAGAATAAAGGTATCTCGGGATTGTATAGAGGAATGGGAAGGCCTGCGATGAGTTGACCTAGCGAGACTATGATTTTCTGATCATCACACTGATGATCAGAAAATAATTTGGCAGAAAGTATATATAAAGATTTTTGATCAGGAATGGTCGATAAGATGAAACCCTTCTCTTGAAAATTCTTTTGAGTTTCCTCAAAAAGGGGTTTATATGTACGACCAAGTGAAGCCATTAATAGAGTATGGGAATGAATAGAGAATTGAGGATCGAGAGAAGGAAGGATTACAATAGCAAAAGCGCAAATTGCGGAGGAAGAAAGTTGAAGGAAAGTTGCAGAGGGAAAATAAAAGAGAAGAAGAGAAGGGTAAGAAAACTATATATAGAGAGGAGAATCCTCGAGAAAATAAATGCATTTAATGCGAGATGGGACGTGAATGGTCAAGAATAAACGGTTGAAAGAGACGTGTCAAGAAAAGAGTGGAAGAAGAAACACCTGTAATAAATTCTGTACATGAATAAAACAGATAAAAATGAACAAGTGCGAGATAAAGATGAGCAATTGCGGCATTCTAAAAATATTGATTCTCATGACATTTTCTCCTTCGCAGAAAAGACATGAGAAGAGGCAAGATGTAGGATCAGAATATCGCGACATCAATACTTCGCGAGATTAATAAATAACGATTTCGCGAAGGAGTCACAGAGAAGTAAAATAAATGACGACAGCCAGAACATGAGAAGAATGTGAAAACTCAGCGAGATTTAGGAGTGTCACGAGAATTGGTATATGTACACTTGCGATATTTCGCAAGACATTCCCGAAAATAAAGGATAGCTTTGTTTGTCATCCACATGTACTACCCTATATAAAGGGTTGAGTCAGTCTGTTGTGAAAAGGGTTCTTTTTTGAATTGTTAAGCAAGTCATTAGGAGAGAGAAAATTAAGGGTGATTGTAATTTCTTTTGCTCTGTTCTATCTTCCTCTGTAAACATTTCAAGAAAATAATCAATAAAATCTATAGTTATTCATCTTCAAATGGATTAATTGAGTAAATTCTAGTGACGGGTGTAGTGTGGGATTTCCTGCAACTACAGGATGAGTGTGAAAAGGCTTTTTATGAGATCAAGCGTTATTTGTCAACTCCCCCAGTTTCGGTGAGTCCAAAAACTGGACAACCTATCGGAGTTTATCATTTGCAATGGAGAACGCCAGAGTGCGGTCTTTGTTTTATTCTGAGATCCACATGAAAAACACATTTACTTCGTCGATAAATCCTTGACGGGGGCAGAAACACGGTACAAGAAAATTGAGAAGATAGCATTAGCACTGTTGCATGCATCTCGTCGCCTAAAGCCTTATTTCCAAGGGAGGCAGATCGTAGTCTACTCAGAATATCTGCTGAAGAGAATCCAGGAACGTGCTGATGATTCCAGCCGACTAGCTGGTAGGCCCGAAAGATGTTTATATTTTACGGCCTACGGAAATACCGCAAGTGCACGGTGTCGCGATGTAGCACTGGGCACGTACGGGTCGAACCACAGAGACTTGTGGTGCCCTTATGTGATCTAAGGCTTTCTTCGACTGAATTCTAAGTGACAATGTGACAACAGGGGGGTTTTATGTGCCGAAACGGCTGAGTAGTAGTGTTCCTAAGCTAAAGTATAAAACAGAGATAAAAGGCATGTTTGGGTTCTCAATTCCACCACTAAATTCCTAGTATGCTTTCAACTAAGTTAAGTGTCTTGTTCCTATAGTAGCTAAGGGCGGTGTGTCAGTTCCCACTTAACTAAGGGGTTTCACCATGTAAAACTTCAAATACAAAAAGGGTACTAACCTGAGCATTAGTTATCTAATCAAGTATAACTAATCAAAGGAATTAGCATTTGGGTCTAATGCAAGAGCTGAATCACTCTCAGCTCAGTGTTAACCTAACTACAGTGCATCCATGGCTTTGGTATGCACTGTGAGAGAAAAGAGTTGAAGTGATTGAATTGAAGCTATCTAATTCATTGAGCATTCAAGATAAACTTAACAGAGTTTAAGCACAAATTGGAATCGGGGTTTCATTGAAACCTAACACTAAATTAAAACAAACAAAAACAAATGAAACTAAGTGGCACCTTTGGCTAATCCAGGCGTGTCTAAAATCATCATCCCTTGCTTCTATTTATACATACCATGCAAACCCTAAAACAGCAAACCCTAAATCAATTAAAAATACAAATTAAATGAAAAATAATCGAACCCATACTCTATTCGGCTCTGAATCGAGCTTCCCTCTTGTCTAATCATGCTCGAGAAACTCCATGCGTCGGTTGTGGCTAACCCTAGCTCTAGCTTTTTCTAAATTAGCTTCTAGGGTTGATAGAGGCTAAGAAAGAAAAAACTAGTGCTAGGGAAGTAGAGCAGGTAGCGGTGGTGTGGTTGTGTGTCAGGAGATGGTGGTGGTGTGGGTTGTTGGTCGGGTGAAGGACGGAGGTGGTGTCAGACGAGATGGTGGAGGAGATGGAGGTGGAGCGGCTCTGCGAGAGAAGTTAAGAAAGTGACGGGAGAGGAGAAGAGAAATGAGTTTAGGGTTAGGCTTAGGGGGGCTTATATAGGGGCTATGGTGTTGAGCAGGTACATCGAAGATCGATGGGAACGCTGCACCGAGCGTAGGATGAAGCTGAAGAGATCTGAACGGTCGAGGTTGGTAGCCGGTTTTTGGAGTGATCTCGTGTTGCACGGGATCATCGAGATATAGATGTAGCGATGGAGCGACCGTTGGATGTAGCCGGGCGAGATCTTGACGGCTCGAGTGAGCGGGCTCGGATCCGGTCGTGGGTAGCTCTAGCCCATGTCTTCCTTGTTGGGTTGCAACCCGATTCGCGCGCGAGCTTTGGCTATCTGCTCCATAGATGCTCGACTCCAATTCTTCGCTCCTTGGCTCCTCGGATTCTCCAAGCTTTATTTATTACCTAAAAACACAAAATTAATTAATACAAATATTTATTCTTGAAAACAAAGAAAACACGAGAATGCGGGATAATATCCGATTTATAAGCGCAAAAAGATGAGTAAAATGCCAATAAAAAGGTGTGTAAATATGCACTATTTGGCACTCATCAAATACCCCAAACCTGAATTTTACTTGTCCTCAAGTGAAACAGAAAATAAGAAATCCTAACTATACCCTGTCGCGGGTCTCTCGAATGCATTTAGCGTATGCACTAAGCCTTTAAACCCCTAGGTGTCCCTAGTGGACGAGTTGTAGTCTCGTGAGGGTTTACAAGAGGTGTACCCACAAAACCTTCTCCAACTTCGTAGTGTAAAGAGTCTCAAGCCTCCAAGAAGCTATGAGGACATAGAGTTTCGCATGCTAGTAACGAAGTTAGAACTATCGAAGAACGCATTCTCATCCTTAAGTCTTTGAGCGAGAAGTAACCATACCATATGAAAGAATTCGGATTCGATTGTGATCATAAGCCTCGACTTACGCCTCACCATTAGGGTTTTATGATAATTGCACTCAAAAAGATCGCTTTTTAGTCTCTCATGTGTGCGGGCGGGAGTAAAGAGAGAAATCCTGCACACGTTGTAGGTAAGAAGGATAACCTTCCGAAATAAAATCTGGAGACTCCACAAAAGTGTGGACAAAAAGAATCTTTTTCTAATGATCTCTAAGAAGGGAAAATCAACCATTAGTAAGGATGGGAGTACTCACTACCTTCTCACCCGATCGGCAATTAATATCACTCTCTCATAAGAAACCATAGAAACGTCTTCAATCTTCGGTCTTCGGTCTTCAATTGTTGATGACGAACTTCTAAACTTCACAAAACTTGACAATTTTTAACTTTTCTACTCAAATTCTTTGTTGTTTGGATTTTTCTTTTTAAACTCTTCTTTACCATGGTGGTAGCAAAAATAAGAAAATAAACTACAATATTTTTTTTTTTTTTTTTTTTTTTCTATAAGTGAAAATAAAAATACAAATACAAATAATGAAACAACTAACTCCATGGACAAAGGACTTTATCACTCAATTTTTCCACAACTTGTATTGTCTTGATTTTATAAATTTTATTAATTCTCATCCTATTTTCTTTTCTTTTCGCACATAAACCTTGGACTATATCAATTTTTCTTTCAATATTCGATTCTGCTCAGGTTCTTGACGATGATGTGTTTCTATGGGTCTTGCTTGATTGAGAGAGAGAATGATGCTAACTACAAATCGGTATTTAGAAGGAGTTTTCATCTTTAGACGTCACCCTCATGATTGACAAAAACTAGCACTCAAGAGATCAAAAGTAGTGCTTGAAAATGGTGCGAAGTTGGGTAGCTCACCATTCCTACCCTAATTTACGTACGGTGACACACACTCTAACGACTTTTCTAGAAAGTTGCAAAAATTGAAGGTTGGTGCCTCACTTGATGTAAATTGGGTAGTCTCCACTATGGGTGATCACAATTCTACTACCGAATATCTACACAGCACCTAATTCGCCCTCCGGTATGGTTAAATCCAACTTTAACGCTCTAATCAACTAAGGAACCCGATTGCGTTTTCCCAAGCACTTCTAACTTTTGTTATTTCGGTCGAGATTCTCTATGTAAACATAGCTAAAAGCATGCTAGTGACTCTAAAATCTCTAAAATTGGAGGTTTTTATTTGCAAAAAGTTTTTGAAATTTTTTTTTTTTTTTTTTTTTTTTTGAAGACAAAAGGTAAAATAAAAGATTAAAAACTCTAAATGCAAAATAAAAACTAAAAACTCTAAATGCAAATGCACCCCCAAACCTAAATCAAACATTGTCCTCAATGTGTCTTCATATAGAAAAATTTAAACAAGTCACATACCGAGAGAACTATGCTGAAAAGATAAAAGGGAAGAGATTACCGGAATGTCGGCGGAGCAAGGTTGAGCTTCGTTAGTCAAGGCAAAATCCAACATTCTCAGTGGAGATCATATCAGATTAGCACAATATAAGCGCATGAAGACTCAACCAATTCAAGAAAAGAAAAATTTAACAAGTCCTAAAAAAATTTATATACAAAAATTTACTAACAATCTAAAAAGTTAAGGGTCAACCCAAAAGATAATGTACAAAAACATAGAACATGAAAATGGGCTTTGGTTTATGTGGGAATTTGGTTTATTGGGCTTTGGATTCAATGGGATTTGGTTTGTTTGGGAAGGTTTGGTTTATTTGGGAGGCCCAGGTTGCTGTGGGCTCAATTTGGTTTGTTTGGGATTTTGGTGTTTGAAGCCCAAAATTTTTGAATCTGCACAGCCCAGATGTGGGTTGAGTTGCTTTGCAAGGCCCAGTGCACAATTTGATTGTGAACAGCCCAGCAGATGAGTTGGGCTCGGTTTGGTATAAGCCCAAGTAGTTTGTTTTAGACAGCCCAGCAGTATGGCTTAGTATGTGGGCTGAAGTTTGCAGGTTTACAGCCCAGTTTTGTGGGTTATGTTGGCTCAGCCTATGCAGCCCAGCTTCAGTTAGCCTAGTGGTTGGGCTTCATGTGTAAGCGACCTAGCGAAAGGCACAGCAGCCTCGGTTGTGTGCACTTTGGTTATTTGCGAAACAGCCAGACTATGAAGGTTGGTTATGTGGGCAGCCTAGTGATTTTGTGGGCTCGGTTTATGTAGAGTGGGCTTCGGTTTATACGAGCCCAATATGTGCAGCCCCAATTGTTTGGTTATGTGACAAGTTAACGACCAGTGCACGGTGGTTGGGGTTTGGCTTAACGGCTCACTTTGTTGCACGGGTGTGTGCAAGTCGGGTTAAGCATAGGTTTGTCTCAAAGACAAAGACACCGGTGAAACAACAATGTGCACCTAGGTTGAGTGTAGTTCGGCCACGCTTTATAGTGCACTCACAACAAATTTGACACGAAGCAGATTAGGATCAAATGTTGGCAAAATTGAGCTCTTGCATAACAAACTAACACGAAATTGAGCTCTTGTACACTTGCATAAAAATGAAGCTAACAGTTCATGTCAATCGGGTCGATTGACCTCGGTTGTTGGGGATCAAAATCACAAGGATGCAAGTCTTAGCGAGTATAACACTTCACAAAGACGCACGGGGATTGCAATCACTCAAGGTTGATCTATGCACGTGTCAAGCATAGGAATAGATGAATCACAACACAAGTGTAAGTGCAACTCAAAACACAGCACATGGCATATTATACAGCACAACACAGGTCACAAACTCATAGCAATGACATTTGATTCTAAGCCCATAGCATTGCTAGTAATTGAAATACTCAGCACACAGGGGTGATGGTTATGTGCAAATGCGGGGGAAGCTCCACACTTGCTCGCCGAGGGCTAGCAAGGTGGAGATGGTTCACAAGGCTCACAGGCATCACAGACGGCCTAGCACTTGCAGCTTCAGGGGCTAAGTGCATTCACAGCTCAGCACAGCAAGTGAGGCCTACCAGTCAACAGAGGCTGAAGACACAACAGATCAAAAGAAGCAAAATTACAGGGCAGCCTACTAAGTTGATGTCAACCACCACAGGTTGACTTCACTTGGGTTTTCGAAGCTATACTCAGGTTTTCTAAGTTTAAGCTCACTCACAGCCTCAGGGGACCGGAGTTAGTCAATTGATTTAGTTCACTGGGTCAGCAGATGCAACAGTGAACAACGTATAGCCCCGCTGAAAACACACAGAGGGTCAGGCCGGTTGGTTGCAGTCTAATGCTCAAAATTTGCAGGGTATGTGGTTTAGCTCAGATTCACAGGCTAGTTCATACTAGCTTATGCTCAGGTCTTGGGTGCACAAGTTGCGAGTTGTGAGTCACCCGGATCGATTGACAAGGTTTGTCAACGGTCGATGCCCAAAAGTGCAAAGCGAGATGGCAAACAGCCAGTTGACCTAGTAGAGCATGCTCAAGGGTGCGAGGCGGGGCTCGGATACTTATGCAATAAATGTAACTTAGCTAATCGGTTTAGCTAGGATGCCGCTCAAGTTGACCGTGTTAAAGCCTGTGAGGGTTAAGGCAGCTATTCTATCATGCTCAGGTTGCACACAATCACAGATGTGACAGTTTAGAGTCACCACATATAATGCACGATCAGTTCAAAGCATCATGAGGTTCATAGCTCAGCACAATATGGATTTAGATTTCATAGATTTAGCAATTCAGCAAACACACAATGCTAGCACAATCACATCAAGCTTAGTGAGGTCGGTTGAGCTCAAGACTTGGGGCTTATGCACAAGTCGCAGCGAGATGCAGTGCAGCACAACTTGGCTCACCGGGCGAGATGGAGTTTAGTTTCGCGAGGTTGAGCTCGGGGTCTGAGCAAGGCTTGCTCTGAATTACAAACTACCAAACTAACCAATGTAAGGTCGGGCACACAAGAAACGGCACACAACAAGGTCTCACACAGTTCCGGGCAAAGACAGGTAAGCACGAGAATAGCAAGTAAGTTTATGCACGGGGCTAGTTGGAGAGGCTCAACGAGGTTCAACGAGGCTAGCATGCAAGGGTGTGTTGCTAGTTTAACTTATTCTGTGGAGTCGTGAAGTTACTTACCTGAGTTTGCAGATTGTTCAGAGCTTTGTGACTCAGGCCCTGCGCTTTTTCTTGGCCTTCTAGGCTTTGCTCAGCAGCAGCAGCAGCCAAGTAGCAACTCAGGTACCTGTTGCTTAGAGGAAAAATTCAGTTCTCATAAAAATGCAACTTAAAGCAAAGAGAGTTGAATATTAACACCGGCACATGCTCTCGAGAGTATTTTGGACTGTCAGGGGAATAGTAGTTACGAGTAACACTAAGATGCAAGAGCAAATGAACTAACTAGACTACAAGTAACACAAATGAACTAACTAGACTACAAAGCTAAGATGCAGAAGTGGATGAAGATGAGCAAATATAAGAGAACAGGGTAGTGACAATATGCAATACAAACTACACTAAGTTATAGCTACAGATAAAGATGCAAAAATCAGTGAAGAAGTAAACAATAGAGAACAACTACATTACACTAAAACAGGGTTAAAGATGACAATGCACGGTGAGTATGTACAGGGGATATGAAATCAGTAAAGCAAGCAATTGAACAACAGGGCACGCGCCAAGTCCCCGGCAACGGCGCCAAAAACTTGGTAGGCCCGAAAGATGTTTATATTTTACGGCCTACGGAAATACCGCAAGTGCACGGTGTCGCGATGTAGCACTGGGCACGTACGGGTCGAACCACGAGACTTGTGGTGCCCTTATGTGATCTAAGGCTTTCTTAAACTGAATTCTAAGTGACAATGTGACAACAGGGGGTTTTATGTGCCGAAACGGCTGAGTAGTAGTGTTCCTAAGCTAAAGTATAAAACAGAGATAAAAGGCATGTTTGGGTTCTCAATTCCACCACTAAATTCCTAGTATGCTTTCAACTAAGTTAAGTGTCTTGTTCCTATAGTAGCTAAGGGCAGTGTGTCAATTCTGCCACTTAACTAAGGGGTTTCACCATGTAAAACTTCAAATACAGCTGAGGGTACTAACCCAGAGCATTAGTTATCTAATCAAGTATAACTAATCAAAGGAATTAGCATTTGGGTCTAATGCAAGAGCCAATCACTCTCAGCTCAGTGTTAACCTAACTACAGTGCATCCATGGCTTTGGTATGCACTGTGAGAGAAAAGAGTTGAAGTGATTGAATTGAAGCTATCTAATTCATTGAGCATTCAAGATAAACTTAACAGAGTTTAAGCACAAATTGGAATCAGGGTTTCATTGAAACCCTAACACTAAATTAAAACAACAAAAACAGAAATTGAAACTAAGTGACAGCACTGGCTAATCCAGGCGTGTCTAAAATCATCATCCCTTGCTTCTATTTATACATACCATGCAAACCCTAAAACTAACAAACCCTAAATCAATTAAAAATACAAATTAAATGAAAAATAATCGAACCCATACTCTATTCGGCTCTGAATCGAGCTTCCCTCTTGTCTAATCATGCTCAGAGAACTCCATGCGTCGGTTGTGGCTAACCCTAGCTCTAGCTTTTTCTAAATTAGCTTCTAGGGTTGATAGAGGCTAAGAAAGAAAAAACTAGTGCTAGGGAAGTAGAGCAGGTAGCGGTGGTGTGGTTGTGTGTCAGGAGATGGTGGTGGTGTGGGTTGTTGGTCGGGTGAAGGACGGAGGTGGTGTCAGACGAGATGGTGGAGGAGATGGAGGTGGAGCGGCTCTGCAGAGAGTTGTTCTGTGAAAGTGACGGGAGAGGAGAAGAGAAATGAGTTTAGGGTTAGGCTTAGGGGCTTATATAGGGGCTATGGTGTTGAGCAGGTACATCGAAGATCGATGGGAACGCTGCACCGAGCGTAGGATGAAGTCAAGAGATCCGAACGGTCGAGGTTGGTAGCCGGTTTTGGAGTGATCTCGTGTTGCAGGATCATCGAGATATAGATGTAAGCGATGGAGCGACCGTTGGATGTAGCCAGGCGAGATCTTGACGGCTCGAGTGAGCGGGCTCGGATCCGGGTCATGGGTAGCTCTAGCCCATGTCTTCCTTGTTGGGTTGCAACTGATTCGCGCGCGGGCTTTGGCTCTCTGCTCCATAGATGCTCGACTCCAATTCTTCGCTCCTTGGCTCCTCGGATTCTCCAAGCTTTATTTATTACCTAAAAACACAAAATTAATTAATACAAATATTTATTCTTGAAAACAAAGAAAACACAGAATCTGGGATAATATCTGATTTATAAGCGCAAAAGATGAGTAAAATGCCAATAAAAAGGTGTGTAAATATGCACTATTTGGCACTCATCACTAGCCATATGGTCCAATTTTATGGGGGCGTATGAAATCAAGTACGAAACTAGAACTGCAGAGAAAGGACACGCCCTGGCTGCACTGCTAGCAGATTTTCCTGTGGACGATATAAAAACAGTTGTTGGAGAAGAAGAGGAATTGTTCAAACCCATAGAGTCAGCCACTGATCAGAATGGGGGCGAGTCCGCAATGGAGGTTGATATACCTGAACCATTATGGACCGTATTTACTGATGGGTCATCAAATGTTGGTGGAGATGGAGTTGGATGCGTCATCCTTACTCCCGAAGGTTCGAGGATCGAGAAAGCGACCAGGATGGGTTTTCAAGCATCAAACAATGAAGTTGAATATGAAGCTGCAATTATCGGTTTAAAGGCTGTCAAACAGTTAGATGCGAAGAACGTGAAGATGATAACTGATTCCATGCTAGTAGTTAACCAGTTTTTAGGGACCTACAGAGCCAAGGAAGAGAGGATGGCTCTATATTTGGATCATATGAGAGAGCTGGCAAATGAATTTGACCAGTTCTCTATTGGGCAGCGACCACGGCTGGAAAACAGGCACGCAAATGCTTTAGCATATCTTTCTTCCGCAGTCGAAACTGATACCACCCGTTTCGTTGTAATGGATTTCCAAGAGTTACTTAGCATCTCCGACAACCACTTTGTTCTGGATCTCGAACATGCTAGTGGGGGCAAGAGAGAAACTATATCGGCCTTTGGGAGATACTGCGAGAACGTTGGCAAAGAATATGGATATTGACGAGTCCGGTGATAGATGATTCAAGCGATCTACTGAAAACACTTCATACTTGCGTCAACCTTAAGTTCGGTATTTGACAACGGTGAGCTCCCGAGAAGATGAGCATATCCCTTCAAAAGTGAATAAGAATGCTTGGAGGTATTCAATAATCGAGGGACAGCTGTACCACAAACCTGTAGCTTTGGATCCATTTGGGTGCATATCAATAGAAGAAGGGCAACAAATATTGGCGGAGGCTCATGAAGGAATATGTGGAAACCATTCTGGAGGGCGCAGTCTCGCACACAAGATACTTTCCCAGGGATACTTATGTCCATACATGCAGAAAGATGCTAAAGAATACGCGCAGAAATGCGTGCCATTACAAGAGCACGCTCAAGTTCCTAAAAGGCCCGCCAACGAACTGCATCCAGTTTTTAGTCCCTGGACATTCTCTATATGGGTATTAGACATCATCTGACCGCTTCCCGAAGCTCCTAGAGGCGTTAAATTTGTACTAGCCGCTACTGAATATTTCACCAAATGGGTCGAAGCGATGGCACTAGTACACGTTACCAGACATGATGTGAAAAGGTTCATATGAGAGAATATCGTCTGCAGATTTAGAATCCCAGACGCGATAATATCAGACAATGGGAAGTTGTTTGATTATGGGGTGATCAAAGACTTTTGCAAGAACCTGAATATTCGCCACAATTTCTCATCTCCTTACTATGCTCAGAGCAACGGGCAGGCAGAAGCGACCAACCGCGTTATTATGGACAATCTCAAGAAAAGGCTGGAGAAGGCGAAGGGAAAATGGACAGAAGAGTTCCCAGGAGTCTTATGGTCGTATCGAACAACCCCAAAAATATCCACTGGATTTTCCCCAGTTACGCTGGCTTATGGGACAGAGGAAGTCATACCCACCAAGGTACATCTCAAGACTACCAAAACTCGTGCTTTCAAATCTGGAAAAAATGACAGCATACTATCTTTGGATAAAGAGTTGCTAGAAGAACAAAGAGAAACAACCTTACAGCAGTTGGTCTGATACCAGCAGGCAATCAAGCTGAGCTATGATCGTAAAGTCAGATAACGGTCATTCAAACCATGGGAATATGTCGTGAAGAAAACCCGAGAAGCCATAATGGAACCAAACTGTGGGAAGCTCAGAGCAAACTGGGAAGGTCCATACATAGTGGACATGCCAGCATCTCGTGTCTCTTACTACCTAAGGAACCTCGATGGTACTCAAGATTCAAAACCATGGAAGCCATGGAATTCATTCCACTTGAAGAAGTTTTATCATTTGGAGCAGTTTCAAATCCTACTGTGCTGCACTCTTTTTCCTTTATGATGGTTTTATCCTACCGGGTTTTCCACGCAAAGGTTTTAACGAGGCAGCTGTTGTCGAGCAGTAGGTACTTATCTTGTTATTTCTATTCAGAAATTTAATTCAACATTATTTTGGTACCACATTTTATCCAAATTGTTCGTGTTTAATTATAAGCTACTGCAAACGTTCGAATCCGCAATCAGTCCTAAATGACAAAATTGTACAGTTCAAGTCTAATGTCAGCAGCATCTCTGACACCTCGCAGATAGGGTGAGTGCACAGTTCGAGCATTTTTACCCTATCTAAAATGTATCCCCATCAAATGGGATATCAGCAAATGTGGCGAACATCTTCACCTGTCCAGGCATGTGAAAATGTACACATCTCAACTCTGCGCGCATCTTGAATGTAAGATTGGCCCCCTGCGCGAATTCAAGATAGCAGAAAAGCTCAACCTCTCATTCCATGCGCGAGCAAAATGCAGCAAGGAAGTGCACCCTTGCGCGAGCATTAAGCAGCATGACACCACTATATACTGGGGGCGAGTTATATATCACCCCATCCATTTTGGGGCAAGCGTTGTTCGGAGTGTTATGCGACTCGCCCCCAGGAATGTAATGATTGCGCTGGAGTGTTATATATCGCTTGGGGGCGAGTTATGCAACACTCCAGAATGATGCAAATCCAATTGCCAGTAGAGTTGGGAAACCAGAACTTTTTAACCCATAACGAGTTATGGATTAAGAGGGGGCGATGTTTGTACCCCTAATATTTCACACCCAAAATGGGCTTACTTAGGCCTAGAAAGCTCATTTCTTTAGCTAAATATAGTTCATTGGGCCTAATATGCTCATCTAGTTTGCCAAGTATGGCTAACTAGGCCTCATAAACACTATACATAGAAGCCCATGTGCAAATATCCAAGTCAAGACAAGAAAGAGCAACGTCACCACTGCCTTGCTACTTCTACACATCAGCAAAGTGGGCCAATTGGTGGGCGCCACGTCATCGTTGTTGTTAACGTACTGGTGTGCCACGTCAGCAATTACGATGACATGTCAGGTGCCACGTCAGCAATTATGATGACGTGTTGGGTGTCATGTCAGCAACATATCGGTCGAGAAACTATCACGTCAGCCGAAGATGCCACGTCATCATTTCCATGTCAGCAGTGTGGACCAATAAGAGGCTGCCATGTCAGCAGGATAGGCACACTCGGCAGTCAGCTTGTTAGTGACGTCATCATACGGTCAGCACACTTAACGTCGTCAAAGCCGTTATGACGTCGTTAGATCAGTAGCCAGTTACATCGCCCAAAGCTAACGACTTCATAACACCGTTATCTTCACCATCAAGAGGTCAGCACGACGTCATCATTGGACGTCATCGATGACGCCATCATGGTGACGCAAACCTGATGTCATCAACCGGTCGTCTCCTCTGACCATTGTCTTCTTCTCCGGCACCGATACGGCCATAGCCGGTGGCCTACCCCGGCGGACCTTCCATCTGATAGTCGGCAGTGATTCAGTGTATGGTTCGTAAGATAATCTCGTGGCCCCGATTCCGTGCATCTTGGTGCACTCAGTTAGCGTACTCCCATGTGTGTTTATGCCCCACTCTTGTACACTAAGGGTTATTTACGCCCACCTGTTGAGCCGAGCCGACTCATTGAGTTCCAGCCGAGTCAATTCTTTGGCTCACTGATAATTCAGCCCAAGCCACTAAGCCTTGCGGATTTTACGCCCAACTGTGGGCTTAAGCAAAATTCTCGTCTTGGGCTTGGCGTTGGAATTTTACACTAACTCTTGGGCTTGATCTCTTATACCCATTTCTGCTTAGCTAGTTCCACAACCCAGAGGAATGTTATGGAAGGATCCAGATTATAACCTGGAATATGCCAGGAGGCATGCAGAGAAAAATCAATATTATTTATGATAGGGGAGGCATGTAGGGAGAATAAAAGCAATTTATTCAAGGAGGCATGCATGGCATGTGGAGACGTTTCACTTGAGTAAAACTGAAATTCGCACCATATAAATACAGGGTTTCATCACCCCAAAAGGTATGCAATCGTCCCCACTAATATTCCTGTGAAAAATTCTAATCTGACTTAACCATCAGAGGGTTTTTTGCAGGTACCCCCCCATACAATTCAATTGGAAATTGAAGCAGCGGATCGATCTTCAACAAAATCATCATCAAATCCGTGTTTGGGGTAGAAGTAATTTTACCATACAAACACATGTATCCAGATTTACAGTAGTTCTATATCTCTTTAATAATCGATTTGAAACATTCCCAAATAACATCAATGACACATATCACTGTGGATATTTTCAAATGATTAAATCTTGAATCATAATTTAAGTCATAAACAATAAATGTTTCTTAACCAAATTCATCAAGTATGAACAAATGTTCTTAAGCTTAGTCAACATATTTCGAGAACGATTAACAAGATAAACTTGACTCGAAATTTCTATTATGCATGTAATGTCTAATATAGTCATGCGACATTGCCTCATAGATAGAAAGGTGAAAACTTGAGAAATAAGTGGTTCAGTCTTCACTTACCTTTTGTCGATGAAGTTCTTCAAAAGTTTCGATTGATTATTGCCTTCAAACGGTAAAACACAGTGATATCTGGTACTCAACTACACACTTCTATCCTAATCCGAGACTTGACTAAATGTATACTAGAAATCAAGATATAGTTTTGATCAACTAAATTTGACAACAAGCTTGAGAAACACTTGTGAGTTCGACCGAGAAATGCTATAACAAAAGTTCAACTCCAAAGGCTTCAAAGCTCCTTATACAATCTCATAAACTGCTCTATTGCAGTAGCAAATATCTTAAATTTCCAAAACAAAACCATTTTAGATGGAATATCATCCTCGCATGCTTTTTCTGACAAAGCTTGAAGAAATCCTAGTTGTTCCACATTTGTAAAGTGTTGTCGATGGAATCAGAGAAATAAATGCTTTATTTAGCGCACCTAATTTCCTTTATCCCGTAAGCCCTTAGCGAGGCTGGGAGTGTGTATGCAACCCTAAAAAATAATGATAACCTTCAGCGCCGACCATTTGAGCTAGTAATGGTACTTCTAATTTCATATGAAATGGTTTGCATCATGATTGGTGATTTCTCTACATTCAGGTTTGACCACATTCCGTTGAACCTTTCACTTAACCCACTTAACCTTGTAATCTTGGGATTGCCCAAGATTTAGGCTTTAGATTGGATTTTTATAGTACCTTTTGCTGTGTATGTAAGTTATAGTCTAATTCAGTGATTCCACTCATCTTTAGGATATGTCAAACATTTTTTCCAACTAAGTAACCAAATTGCTTGGGGTGTACCAGAATATTCCTAAGCATCGGCGATATACCTTACACATTGTTGTACTCGTATTAGGAGCATTGGTGTTTGGATTCAAATGTTGAACTAAGGGGCAACGCTATCATCTCGCCTGTCCACGAATGAAAAATAAAAATAGGGTAACACTTTTATTAAAATAAATGTAAAAATATGAATACCCGACAAAACATTTTTTTTTATGGATTGCAACAATTACAAAGACTTTTGGTCTGGCAAGTGGGTGACGGTAAAACATAAATATCTGTAGACATTGATGGATTTCCATCTCAAACGTCCTAATGTTACAACCATAAGAGCTAATTTGAGTAATTATCAATATGTATTTGTACTTATATATGACAACAACCACTCACGACAACGAAATATATTTCAAAATTTATTTACTCTAGATGAAGTACAACATATTCTCATGATCCCTTTCGGTCTAACGAGAAAAGACAAGCTAGTTTGTCCTCTAACTTCCATTGTATATGTAACTACAAAATCAGCTTATAACCCTCTGGTTACGGCTTCCCATTATAATAAACTATAAAAAATGACAATGTCACCCACAGTCTAATTACAATTATGGGAATTAAATATTTCACACAAACTTATACATGTTCTTTGGAAGCTTCCCTATAACATCTTTCCAGTTATAACAAAAACATCTAGGCTTCACTCTCAGCGAGATCAACTTTGTTTATTGTGTTGTCAATATCCATAGACGAAAAATCACTTATTCTTACAATGGTCATTTGTTCGTTCTGTTTAGTTCGCATTTTCTCCTCACCCGGTCAACAAGGCTAGTGGTAAACTAATTTTGGGGGCTGGATTATTACATGGGAAAAAAAATTAAAAATTAACATCCAGTTCAACATCATGACACCATACATCGTATGGTGTAATAAAAATTAAACATCTTTCCAGTTATTATTACATGGCATACACCGTATGGGCCTTATGGAAACATAAATGTGGTAAAATCTTCGTGCATACCATCATTAGGCATATTAAGCAATACTATCATTAGAAGAATCTCCATTTTGAACTTGATCCCACCAATATTGCTTCGCAGGGACGACTAATATTCTACCCCAAGGGAAACCCCCACCAGAGGGTTACTTTAAAATTAAATTTAATATTAATACTTATTTTGTTGCCTTATAACGTTATTGTTGGAATTTCCATTCTAATTCAATATCATGCATAACGATTCGTGAAAGTTGTATGGCTACTCCAACATGTCATATATAAATATAACTCAAGCTGAAAGACATGGACTCTTACAAGATATGCAATGGGAAAATTGTCTTCAATATGAGAAGGTAATATTCGAGAATGATAATAATTCTCATATAATGAAACTCCTAAAAAATGAAAGCTACCTCTTTACTGAAGGGATGATAGTATCATTAATAGGTGTAAAGATTGTTAGGTCAAAACCCTCATTGGTCTTGTTGTGCATGTAAATAGAGTTTGTAATGGTGTTGCTGATAAAATGGCTAAGCATGTAAAAAAAAAGTGACTTAGTCACATGGAGGTTTGTTTGTCTATCGGAGTTTTGAGAAACTTTAGAAACTGAATATTTATGGACTAGTTTATCATAATCAATAATGTTCTTATTAAAAAATAAAAATAAAGATTGCATAGTATAATCTTGTTCAAATGTTTAAGTTGTCTATTTTTCTTATACATGACCTTAAAAAAGTGATTATAGTTTTCTCCTTCGTATCTTTTGGTGGTCCAATCTTTTTAAAAATTAAACTCATAATTACCGATCAAAACAAAAATAAAATAAAAAATTTCATACTAACGGGGCGATAACCATGGGATCCAATGCACGAGATCTTGTTCCAAATGAGGTGTAGTAATCATGTATTGAGCTTGATTGTAGGGAGTGGAATGAGAGTGGCTGCTCCATTTATAGATGTTGTTAGAGAGTGTGTAAAATATTTTAAAGCAAGTCAGGCTAGAAAAAAGAGATTTGAATGTGCTATTGCCCAAGTTAAGCTTCCTGCTTCAAGTGCAGTGGGTTTAGATGTGGATACCGGTGGAACTCCACCTTTAAGATGCAAAGGATGCAATCTTTACGAGACAAGCTTTTGTTAGGCTAGGCGATTTGGATAATGACTTCAAGATACTACCAACTTCTAAGGAGTGGCAATAAGGAGTACATATATGTGAATTTTTGGAATTGTTTGATGTCATTTCAACCAAATTTGCTGGGATTAAGTATCCCACATCAAATTTGTATTATAATAGGGTGCAAGAAGTTAATAGATGCATTAAGATCTGGGAATCAAGTGAGCATGAGTATATCAGAGACATGGCCAAGAATATGAGGATGAAATTTAATGGCTACTGGAAAGAAAGTAACACTTTGATGGGCATTGGGGTTGTTTTAGATCCTAGGTACAAGGCTAAATGGGTGGAGTTTGTTATGAAGAGAGTATATGGTATGGAAAACAATAAAAGTCACTATAACAAATTTGAGCTTGAACTCAATGCTCTTTTCTGTGCTTATGAAACCAACACTACAACTCCAGATTATTTTGATACTGGAATGCATTCAACTGGATTTGAGATCTCTGCAGGTACAACAACATCATATGAATTTGGTTATGATGATTTTATTATGGAAAACAACATGTTTGAGGTTGAGAAGTCAGAATTAGAGACATACTTAGCAGAACCAGTTCTTCCTAAAGGCACAACCATTGAAGAAATGAGGTTTGATATCTTAAGTTGGTGGAAGAATCATGCTCCTAAGTACCCAAATCTCTCAAGGATTGCAAGAGATGTATTGGCGTTCCGAGTGAAAAGTGTATCATAAGAATCTATGTTTAGTATTGGTGGCAGGGTTCTCACATCTCACATGAGTTCATTAGCTCCATATCTTGTTGAAGCTTTGCTTTGTTTGGGTGATTGGCTGCCAGATCTTAATCTTTTATTTGCTTATATTTATTGGCTTATTGCACTGACATTGCCAACTTAAGTTGCTTCACTGTCTAACACTTTTGATTTTCCTTTCAAAATGCAGAAGTTGAGGACTAAGGAGTAAGGAGGAATGCATTTGCGAGATGCGGTTGGCGATGAAGAATCGGAGATGGAGAATGCATTTGCGATTCTTTGCAAAAAATGGAGATGAAGTTCCTTTAATCCTTTGTCTTTTCTTTTGCAAAAACATGGTTTTTTATTTTGCTAGAACATCTGAAGATTCTGAACATGTAATTTGGTTTGGAACATGAACATCTGTATGTTTTTTTTTTTTGTGGCATGGATTTAGAAATTTTTTTCTTGGATTTAGAAGTTGTTACTCTGTAATTGTTCATGTTTTAAACTTGTTTTGTGTTTGTCCTGTGACATACTTGGATGGTACCGGAAAATTATCCGTTATCCGGTAAGTCCAACGTAACGGTAATTGTTTTGAATTTCATATTTCCGTCGGCACTTAACGGATATCGGTTAACCGCTAATTTTAATGGCAATGGTAGCGGCAGAGCCAATATCCGTTATGTTAAGTGTCGTTGATAGCCCTAGACACAATGGTGTGTGTGGCATATGATCAAAATGAGATACCTATTGCAATCCATTCAGCATCATACAATGCACTATATCTATAAAGAGGCCAACTAGGGGGCGGATGCACTAGCAATCGGGCAATAATCACAAGTCATCGGGAATTCTTTGAAACCACCTTTATGGAATATATATATAAAAATATATAAATACAACTTTTTAAGCAATATGTAATTGATGACTACAAGGGTATGAGGGTAACGTACTCCCTTTAGTTTAAATTAATATAATATGTTTTAAAAGATAGTGAAACTTTGTTAAAATATGATCTTCTGCCAATGGTATTCATCATATATTGAGTCTCTCATATTGTAAATGGGCTTACCAGGAAAGAGATACTTAAATTAGACTAAAGAGAATTGCGTGTAGTGAGTTCTAATGTTCTTATATTAAAGTGTAAAAATAAAAATAATAATGACTAAATAAAATTGAAAAGTAATACGTACTGGTAATACAATTGAATACCGGTATTAGGGGTGTGCATACAATCCGGAACCGCGTATTTCATCCGCAACCGTTTGCAAAATTGCGGGTGAAAACCAATCCGCAAGAGTCTATGGGCCGGTCACGGATGAATTATCAAATCCGCAAGGTTTAGCGGTTTGGTTGCGGTTGGTTTTGTAAATCCGCGGATGTATCCGCACCGTAATCTATGAGATAAATAGTATGGTTAGTTAACTTCTGGTGGCGAACAAGAAATGTCGATTGATTAAAATTTGTTTTTGATTTTCCTAAATATCTTTATAGTTTCATTTGTAGAAGTGTTTCTCGGAACAATTTCTTTCATGAGTCTCGGCTCAGTAATAATAAACTCCTTGGAAGTTTCTCTCCATTATCAACCATTGAGATACCTTCACCTCTTAACTACCTTAGTATCTCAGGTTCTCTGGCCAAACCACTTTCTTAAATGATTTTCATTTTCATTGCACAGTTGTTCTTCTTCTTTATGATAAGAAAATTCATGAAAATTAACATTAGTAATTCGACTGAAGATGCACTTGTAGGTTTGCAACCAATTTCGGATGCATTTGTTAGTAATATCATTGCAAGTACTACTACTACTGCAATGTTTTACTTACTTATTTTTTTTTTACTAAATCCGCGGTTAATCCGCATCCGGTCCGTACAATTTGTTGATCTGCAGAGGTCAAATCCGCGGGTATTTGGGCCGGTAACGGGTCAATTTTCCAAATCCGCAATTTTGACGGTTTGGTTACGGGTAGAGGTGTAAAACGTGCCGGCCCGTCACAACCCGGCACACAAAGTCGCGTGCTTCACGTGCCATGTGCCGTGCTTGGCTGTGCCAACGATTTAAACGTGTTGTGTCGTGCTGTGCTTTACTAGTCAAAACCTAAGCACAACACAGCCCACGGGCACAACACACAAATAAACGTGTTGTGTCGTGCTTTGCCGTGTTGGCACACGTGTTATATACAATTTGAAATCACTTAATGTATACATTAAGTCGAACATTATCACGAGAATTTAAATAGACAACATATCATTTGAAATTATTTCAAGTAAAATTAACAAGTTTATTCAATAAAAAGAAATAACCCATTAAATATAAAATTGGATCATTGTCATGTAAATTAACTAGCCCTTAACCCGTGCCGTAACGGCACGGGCCATGATGTTGGTTCATTTTTAATATATCGTATAATTTGTGTCCCGAATACTTCTAACTCCTTATGATTTAATATGTGTTTGTCATAAAAATAGTTGGGATTTTCCTCTCTTTTTTTTTACTTTGTTTTTTCCTTTAATATTTTACATTTGGAGATTTGCTCAAGCGAAAGAAATATAATCTTAACTTCGGACACTTTTTATTTAGGTTCATTGTTTATAATGAGATAATGCTCTACATGAACATGGAAGTTTAAATATTTTTGGAAATATGTCGTCGCAGCGCTCATTTGATGAAATCAACTAATCAATATCGTCCATAAAAGTCTCCACATGCTCTATTTTGCTCCGCTGACTCATGTATCATGGTCATGTTGTCGATCCTCCAAATAGGCAGAGAATAGTATTTTTTTGCATCGAACGAATGATACAAACTATCCAATGTGACATGATTGTCCTGTAATTTTTCAACACCCATTAGATGACAATGTTTAAAATGTGTACTCATTACCTTTTCGAAGGGATTGTATATATGGGAACCTCTGCCATTAAATCTTCAACAAAGTATTGTGCCCAACAATTCGACTTAACAAAGGCTTTGGTAACTTCAAAAGTCTTGGACATTTTGTCACTTCCGTATGTTCCTACCTTCACTTGGAATACAATCTGGAGACATATTACCTCATAAAGAACCTTGAACACATATTGTACTCCATGATCCTGTTTCAAATTAATAGATTGTCAATAAATCCTTTACCAAAAGTTGACATATTCTACGTTGAATATTCATAAAATTTTTTTTTATGGTATTGTGGATCATTGCTTTCTAAGATTGTAGTTTTCAAAATTGGCCTCTTCAAGTCCCACGGCTTTCTAAGTTTATATATCTTGTTTGTTTTTAACATTTTAGTTATCCATATTATGTTTGTTACTAACTTTAAACTTGATGTCATCTTCTACTGTGAACTTTATGTGATTTCGGAATCGAAATAGTTATACCTCTTTCATTCGTATCAAGTAATCCGTTGTATATCCCAACAATTCTTCTACAACAATTCCTTTCTTTTCTTAGTTTCCGAACCATCGGTAGCCATTATTGTCAAAACGCAATTTGTCTAATTTATGTTGATGTTATGTATTTACAATGTTCATTTTCTTAAATAAATAGATTGTGGAAAAACTAAAAAAAAAAAAAAAAAAACTAAAAACATAAGTATTACATCGGGTCTAAGTTACTATATCCAAAATACTTCGGACACTGCTTCTGATGCCTTGTTTCCTCAAATTCCTCGTTGCATTCTAGACAGTATAGGCAACACCAATCATTTACTGAGTGAGCTATTTGCGCAAGTGTGGTCAATGTATCCCTTGCACTGTAATAATAATAACAACACGTCAATTTTTTCAAGGCATCCAATTGTAAATGGTATCAATCTAATAGATTTGAATTATACCTCAATCTTAGATATCACCTTCTTTTCACATAACATAGCAATTGAGGAAGGACAAATCTTGACCACTCTTTACATAGGCGAGTTAGCCAAACTATGTTTTGCAATTGTCTTATGTGAAAATTATTATTAATCCATATTTTAGCCGACTCTATCGAAGCCGATCTAATTAGTCCTATAGAAAGTTAATCTTAAATTTTTGACCTTATCTCTTGACCAAATTATTGAAGTATTCTCGGTCATGTTACTGCGTGTGATCTACCCATATGTGTCTACTCTACCTTCTAACCCAATGAATGAAACCTATACATATTGATCCGTAATTTGATATTGTTGATTTGTCATCAAGAGGTCGCATGATTTGAGAATGTAAAATATAAAAAATATTCTATAAACATCGGAGGCGAAATTTAGAGTTTTTTATGATGATTTTGAAGAACAAACATAATTTTCAAACAAATATTTTAGAATGCAAATACATTATCCCGATTCAATAAGGTTTTATATCTGGAATTGAGTGAAAGTTGTTGTCTTTGTAGGTAGTTATCGCGAAACAACTCGACATTGATGGTCTTTCAGGAAAAAGAATGTAATAGTACTTGTGAGAGCGATAATGTTCTCTTACACGGGTACACCAATTGCCTTTATATAATACGGATGATCGAACAGTCATGATCATATTGTATTATACGTTCGTATCATCCTCGAAATATTTGGTTTTTGTCCTTATCAATCGTGCTAAAAACAACCAATTACATCTTTCACAATACAATAAAACTCAAAAAAGCATTAACTATTGTTATACACTACTATTACCAACACCCGCACCACCATAAAAACCATCCCACATACTATTTCTTCCACCAATAGTAATATTACCGCCTCCACTATTCACAAACACCCGCCACCGCTTATACTAACCCTACTTCCACTACCACCATTAGAATTAATATAGTTTTTAGTAAATTTATGTATTTATGTTAGATTATTAAAGGGACATTTATAATAGAAATTTAATTAATCATTTATCTTTGCCAAGGACAAATCCGACAACTATTTACATAAACAAATCGATAATAAATAATTTCATATGTTACGATCTTGATTACGTGTCGTTCGTTCAGTTATTACATAACATGGCAATTGATTGCACCAATTTTTTAAAATGGACATGTGTTTTATCGAGTTTATTTTAACATTTGAATGATCAACCACGTTTTATACTTTATAATATAACGTTACACATTTTGTGGCGTTACGAAATTAGCATAATATGTTTTTATTCACCAATACCCACCACCACCATAAAACCATATGAATCCACTTTTTTATCCACCACCACCTAGTGGCGGAGCCAATGGTTGACTAACACAGCTCTAACCCCTTAAATTTTTAATAACTTCATAATTTTTTTAGTTTATTTTATAAATAGTACTTTGTCCATATATATTTATGGTTTAGTCCACCAAAGTTTACATGTTTCTTTTTTTTCTTAAAATAGGCCTCCTCAATGTCAATTTTTGACTCCACCACTTTGCCACCATCAACATCGCCCATCCCATTAGGTTGTTGGACGCAATTCTAATTTTCAATCACAAATGCCATGTATGAGGTTTAGATTGAACAAAATTTACGTCAATTGATTAGTTTCATTATTTTTTTTTTAGTGTATATATGCTTTTTTTGTATTTCAATCAATTTTATTGCAATCATGAGGTTGGATACAATTGAAAAATGGACTTTGTATCCCATTTTACGATAAAAGAACAAAAATAAATATAATTGTGTAGCTCGCCCTTAACCACCACTAATCTTTCGGCCTCCACCTCTTCTACTACTCATTGTCATGAGAAAATGTCCATTGATTCTATTTATCAAAATAACTTATTAATAGAAATAAATATTATAATTAATTAAGAAAATTTATAATTAAAAAATGATTAGTCATTTATTATAAGCAATTAGTGAAACACTAATTAATAAAACACTTTATAATGAATAGATTATTTATTATGTGCAATTAGTGAAACACTAATTAATAAAGCGATTATGGTATTTAAGTTGAACAAACCACCACCGATTTATCTTTTCTATCAATTCCAACCAAGGTGGAACAACTTTGGTTAGAGGCCACTCTTATGACACAATAGGTCACGAGTTCGAACCTCCCAGTTATAATTTTTGAAATTCCATATCTTGACTTGAGTATTCATTTTCATTCATAATATTGGAATTAATGCCACGTGTGCGAGTAGTAGGGGTGGTCAGGAGAACCACAACCCTTGATTTATCTTTCCCACGGACAAATCCTGACCACCACTCAGACAGGCAAACTTAGCCTAGCTTTGTTTTGTATTCTTGATGTTCTAGTCAAATATAGGTAATGACATTATAACAACGATAATGGAATATATTTTTCAAATATTTAGGTATTATATGTGTTGTTATAAAAATAAGGCAACATAAAATGTCAAAAACTAGCTAGAATAGTGACTCTTTTGTGAAATATACACAAAATGTGATGTATTATGCCTTGTTATATGATATATTTGTGCATGCTATGACATGCTTTCTTAACGTCTTTGGGATGAGAAATTGAGCCACGTGCTTATCCGTCTTGCGTCTTTGTCTTAGTCTTCTTTGTGCCAATTAGTTTAACCCAAAGACAACCCATGAAACTAACGTCTTTGAGTCAGTCTTGAAGGCTAAATCACGTCTTTGGGATGGGTTGTGTTCGTGCTGGCACAACCCAATTTACACCTCTAGTTACTAGTTACGGGTGACTCATAATCCGCAACCTTCCGTCCGTTGCACATCCCTAACCGGTGTGGACACTAGGTCCCAACACTAAAATTTTTGGGCCTCAACAAATTGAGGCTCTGGGCAACAGCCTAGCTGGCCTAGTCCATAAGACGGCTCTGCCGAAGAGCTCCATCTCCAAAATTTTAATCGTCAAAAAAAAATAAAAAATAAAAATGAAATCTTAAGAACTGATGATGGTAAACCGAACAATCGATCTCTTAGTCAACGATAGTTTTGATTTGGTGAATTAGTTGTTGATTCTGGTCATGTTCAAGTCGATTCCGAAGGTCGTTCGGTATGTATATCACCAACCACTACACTCTAATTAGGGTTTTACATATTTTAGCATTTGAGGTTCTGATTTATGACCAGTTCGTTGCTCTCGCAGGCTCTTATTGATAAGTTCCGTAACAACTCAAAGGAGGCATCATTACTTCAATCCAATCCAGATTTAAGGTATTTTTATACAGTGTTAGAATCAATCTGAAACATGCGTTATCGACCCTTGAGTTTGTTCTGGAATCAATTTGGTGGCTGCAAGCACTGGATCCTTAATATCTTGTTCTGCATCTGCTTTAGTTTTAGCTGTAGAGCTTTTTCAATGCTTGTTTTGAAAATTTCGGAATTTAAAACCTGTGTGCAATAATATTGTTTCTAATGGTTGCTTGCGTTTGGGACTTTGGGTTTTCCAGGCAATTGAGGGATTGGGTACTGTGGATGAAGTCATTAATGACCCTGACTGAGTAAAGAAGAATGATAATCATTTTATTGACCAGAACATCAGTCATTGGATGACACAAAAGCTTCAACCTCGAAAAGGCTTGTGGATTTGAAGGAACGGGCTCAATTGGTATTCCGTCACAATAACTTAGTTTTCGTTGGAAGAATTAGGTGAAGATGATGTGAAGTCAACGGGGTCGGTTAAAATTGAGGAGACAGAAAGCCTTTCAACCAGCTGTAGGAGGATGAGACCTGGATATACTTACTCATCAGCTGGTAAGTAACTCTTCGTTAAGCTTTATTTTGAAATTGGATAACAAGTAACATCTGCGAGAACCTAAATGCCATTGACATTGTTTAGTGAGTAATATATCCAGACTATTTTTATCCTGTCTTTAAAACATCTATCCAACTTTAATTATGGGAGTATTTGTTACTTTCATTTTTAAACTAAAGTGCTTTGTTAATTGTTACTCTGCTTCTTGACCTTATGGTCCTTATCTCAATGGGAGAATGTGATGTTACTTTAGTGACTTTTTTCGTTGATGCATAAAAGTCGAATAAATAGATGCTGGTACTTGCAGTTGCTGAAAGTGAGAGCTTACTTGAATAATACGAGGGCATTTACGTTGAATAATACGAGGGCATTTACTTGACAACAAGTTTCATAATGTTTTGAGAATTTCGCAATTTGCAGTATATGTTGAACCATTTGGTAAACACGTCGACACTAAACTGAACCCAAGGAAAATCTTGAACAGTGAAGACAAGCTGAATAGCTTTGGATTTGCTTGGCCTGTCATTCTATGAGGAGCCTGTTTTCTATGGTGACACTATGATAGTTAAATTACAATAACTGGTCTCACTGGTACTTAGACTGATTATTAGCAATCTTTAGTCTATACTGCTTTCTATGATACACACTAGTTACAGAACATTTTCATAAACATTACTCGCTGCTTATGCTTTGAAACCATTTTTTCCCTCTATTGTCAACGGCAAGATAGGTCCCAGTGAAAAGTCTGAGCTCAGTGTTCACTTGAAAATGGCCTCAATAGGTTAGCGTTTATGAAGATTGCCCCAATAGGTTTGGGTTCCCTTAGCTAGTCTTCTGTGATGGGCATGCTTCACATGATTACATTGGGTTCTGAGAGAACTGCTGAAGTATCCTCTTCTCTGAGTTACGGAGCCTGTGCAAAAGATATTACTCAGCGTGAGAAACCATTGAAACAATTTGTTGGCCTCAGTTGATTAAGCTTGAAGAGAAAGAAATTGGAGACAGTCTGAAATCTTATATATGGATACAGTATATCAGAATCAGACAAAAGTGTCATCTACATCTTTTTAGGGAATCTTGCTCACATTGTGTTAGTGGGTTGTCCAAATACTATAAAACTCCTTATTTTAATTTTTTTTTGATCGGTTAAGAATCTGGTGCTGGCGAGTTTCTAACTTAGGTCACTGGTATCATCACCCAACGATTTTACCACTGTACTACAATGACTCAGGTCACTGGTATTAAACATTGGTGTCACTGTAGTGCAGTGGTAAAGTCATTGGGTGATGATTCAATGATGACAGTTAAATTACAATAACTGGTCTCACTGGTACTTAGACTGATTATTAGCAATCTATAGTCTATACTGCTTTCTATGATACACACTAGTAACAAAGCATTTTCATAAACATTACTCGTTGCTTATCCTTTGAAACCATTTCCCCCCCTCTATTGTCAACGGCAAGATAGGTCCCGGTGAAAAAGTCTGAGCTCAGTGTTCACTTGAAAATGGTCTCAATAGGTTAGCATTTATGAAGATTGCCCAATAGGTTTGGGTTCCCTTGGCTAGTCTTCTATGAAGGGCATGCTTCACATGATGACAGTTAAATTACATTGGGTTCTGAGAGAACTGCTGAAGTATCCTCTTCTCTGAGTTACGGAACCTGTCCAAAAGAGATTACGATAAGTCAGCAACTCAGCGTGAGAAACCATTGAAATAATTTGTTGGCCTCAGTTGATTAAGCTTGAACTTGAAGAGAAGAAATTGGAGACGGTCTGAATTCTTACATATAGATACAGTGTATCCGAATCAGAACAAAAGTGTCTACATCTTTTTTAGAATCTTGCTCACTTTGTGTTAGTGGGTTGTCCAAATACGTACTATAAAACTCTTTTTTTTTTTTTTTTTGATCGGTTAAGAATTTGGTGCTGGAGAGTTTCTAACTCAGGTCACTGGTATCATCACCCGACGATTTTACCACTGTACTACAATGACTCAGGTCACTAGTATTAAACCTTGGTGTCACTGTAGTACAGTGGTAAAGTGTCACTGTAGTACAGTGGTAAAGTCATTGGGTGATGATACCAGTGACCTGAATCCGAAACTCTCCAGCACCAAATTCTTTACCAATCAAAAAAATACTATAAAACACTTGGATGCCCACTAATATTTAGAACCACATGTAACCAAGTTTACCTACTTGTAGGATGTAGCACATTAGAATTTTTACTTTTCAGAATTTTCCCAACAGTTGCTTTAGCCTTTGGGTCTCCGGTTAGCGAGTCTCTTTTCTCAGCTATTGAACTCTCTTATCCATGCATCAATATCTCTCTATGGCTCCATGTCTTTGGGAAGGATGTAGTGTCTGGTAAGAGTCAATTAAAGTTGGAGTTGAAGTATAAACTTCTGTCAAGAATGAGTCAGGTATTCTATACCTTGACTTTCCATTCACTGCAGTCGTTTCTGTCCCTCTAGTGTATAAGCTAATTTTGGGGTATTGACCGTTATAACTTGGAAAGTTGTTTGTCTTTGTATCTGTGCTATTCCTGGTTGTCTGCTTACAGGTAATGTACAAGTTTGTTCTTTTGAATTTGAAACTGCAGCATTTTATCAAATTTTAACTCTGACTTTGAGTATTTTTACCCTTAGAAGTACTGCTCTTTATTCTTGTCTACAATATTCTTGTGTCACCAAACCTTTGCAGACAAAGTCTTTGAGATCTGGAGTGCATAATGTGGTAAGGCTAGTCACAGTATGATCAGTAGACTAGACCCACCATGCCTACAATGAAAACCACTGGTGTCTAATCCAAAATTCTTTAGGCTGAGAGAATCAACAACAAAATTGCGTTGAGTTAATATATCAAAATCACTTATGTACATTAAGATCATTGTGACCAATTTATACAGTTAATTCTTGAACATTGCGCTTAACTGTAGCAAGCATCCATTTATTAACATATCCTACGACCTTTTCTTATATGCACTGTTGTGTCTATCCACAGTAAACTTCTGAATATCAGAATTCAGAATCATCATGAAAAACTGATACCATGTCTACAAAATTTATGAACCTGACATTATATCTGGCTTTTCTTAAGAACGATCTCTTGTTAAAGTTCAGAAAAGGTAGACATCCATCTACCTTTTTTATCAAACACTAGTTTGTACTGCATCGCATTAGTTATATGGGGACTTTAGTAACCTTAATGTCAACTTGGAGCTAGAATGCATGGTTTAGTTTAGTAGCAGGAAATAAGAAGAACAGCCCTGGTTCTTTTCATAGAAAAGAAAGTTAGACTTATATCGGGTTTGTAAGGAAGAAACAGTAAACTCTGGAATTAGATATTTTAAATTTTTTACTTTGAAGGAGTATTATTTTTACTTTGTTGCTATTAAGATTCACAGTTATAATGGAGTACACAACTTTTCAGTGTTTTCACCCATGGAAACTCTTAGAGTTGATTCCTTCGCACTCAAATGCTATTGACATTGTTTTTGCTGAGTGATATATGTAAACTATTGTCATTCTGTCTTCGTCTATCCACCTTGACGGGAGTGTTTTTTACTTTCTTATTTTGAGCTAAGTTATATTGCTTCGTTAACTCTGCAATTTGATAGTGACTTGATCTAATCTCAATGGGAGAATATGATGTGTACTTCAGTAACTTATTTCGTTTATGCATGGGAGTTGAATAAGTAAATGCAGGCACCGTTGTGGAAAAAGAGGGCTAAAACTGCAGTAACATTGTTGCACTCTCACAGAAAATGGTATATAGAATAGTAAACTGCACTTAAATCTGTCTTCATTCATCATTAACATATGCGGGAGCAATAAACTCCATTAGAGTTCTCTGTGATGGTTTAAGGTACCTTGCACACTGCTACTAGTTCTGCAATCCAAAAGGTACCTTACAGATTTCATGCCTGCTTTTGCAGGTGTACGAATCTTCCAGTTGTTTAATTTCGATTCAGTTAGATCCCAAGTCGCATCATTAGCCACCGGTAGCTCAGTTGTGTTTGCTATGTCTTCCAAAGATTCGGGTAAACCACCTGGGGAATAACAATCGTCCAAAAGCTGCATGTGATTGCGTTCCCCGTGTGAATCAAAACCCTTGAATAGAAACACTTTGCTACTGTGTCCTTTGGGGATATGCTGCAGTACCATCTCCTCCATGGTCTATCGTCCTTTTTTGTTGCAAAACCACTGTCTTCGGCGTGTTAAGGCTGACTGGCTGAGGATGAACTTACTTTCAGTTTTCCTGTTGAAAATAAGTTTCAAAATGGTGAATCATCCGCATGTATTGTGTGTTTTTTTTAATTTGACTGGTTCTTATTATAGCCAATGGAACAGAGTTTGCTTTGCGATTGGTTTATAGGCCAACATTTTGGAACTTGTGTTTGAAGGTGGTTACAGAATGAAGGGTGAGATGTGGAATCTTGCAGATTTTGAGTTTTCTCAAACTTGGGTCCAGAAGGATCACAAGCTGCATTACAAGAGGTAATCCTGGTAATGCTGGCTTTGGTGTTATAGCTTGAAACAAATCTTGTGAGGTTATTGGAACTGTCGCTGGAGGTTTGGGAGTGCCTACCAAATAATTTTATTGCAGAAGTGATGGCTTTACTGGTGGCAGTGGAATGGGCTATTAGATTAGGCCTGTTGTCATTATTGTAAAGATCCGACCCAAAGTCCGTGTGCTGGAGATAGAGAATGATGTTTGAAACTGCAGCATATCCTCTGAGAGCGGAAATGCCTGATACAGTTTTCTATAGATTTTGTAATCTGGTCTTTTTTCTTTTTGCTTTTTCTTATAGATGCATCCAAGTTATTCACCTTCTTAAAAAAAAATTCCAACCATTTTGAAGGATCATACATTTCCCAGCTTGCCTAATGTCCTCCAACCTTATGCCCTTCAGTACACCAGAATCAAATATTTTTGGAACCGCTAGTCGCTCAGAAGATGAGAGCTCTAAAAGGGCACTGTGGAGTAGGCAAACACTAAGAGCTGCAACAAAAAGAAAAGAAGACTTAAGTTGAAATTTGAGTGGTCAGACATCTAAGCAGTAGGCAAACACTTTCTGTCTTTCTGTTCACAACAACTTGGGAGTTCAAAATGTTCTAGATGATTTGAACATGCCAATTCATGATTAACACATATTGGAACTTTATCCACTTGCTGCGTGGATGAGAACTATCGCAAGTGCTTGGCGTCATAGCACCAAGAGTACAAGCAGGAATTTTGAAATTTCATGAACTTCTAACAAGAATTCTGCATAGATCACTTTTTTTAGCTAGGTCAAAAAAATCATTAAAAGCCTCAAATAATTACGAGGATTTACGAAAGGAGCTTGGACAAAACCAAATACTCCTCAATTTATAAAAGGAGAAGGCTCTCATGGCCAACCAACTAACTAAATCGATAATAACTAACTCCTGGCCTTTCTAAAGTGAGGATAAAGCCCGGCCTACCATGAAACAAAATTGAGGTACCCCTAGCTAAATTAGCAGCGTACGACATACAGTATAAATTCTATAAAATAATAGGCTTGGGACCAAGAAAAATTATTATTTTAAAAAAAATATTATATTATCGATAATATAATAAATTATTATTTTATGGTTAAATAATATATTATTATTATATAGGATAATTACTAGCTTGGAGGTTGAATAATAATTATAGATCGTAAATATAATATCGACTAATTTTGTTGAGATATTATATCATTCACTAATTGCAATAAGAATAGAACCACTCCAAGTATAAGTTACACTTCAACACTTCTTCTTGCAATACACAAACGTGACTCCGGATCTTTTGAGTGCATAACGAATTATTAGGGATGAAATACAACTTGATTTGAATATTTAAGAAAATCAAATCAATATTGAATCAAATTTGCAGAAAATTTAACATGTATGAAATTAATTTTTTATTTTTATAGTAGCATTATTATTTTATATATTATTTGGACTTATAAATGTTTAAGAGAAGTTTTTGAAATGTATTATTTTATGATTTTATCGAATTTATTATTTTAGCACTAAGAGCCCGAGTCGGGACCAAGAAATTTTATTATTTTAAAGAGAATATTATATTATCGAGTATTACTTTAAAGAAGTTATAATGTAGGGCCATATTTCACGAAAAACATGTTTGGAAGTAATATGAAAATAAAGTCTCTTTAACCCTTTTCCATCTGCCTAAAACCCTCCATGGGATGTTACCACCTTGAAAGGCCGCTACTGCACTAGCTGAATCTGAAGCCACAGGATTATGGCTTCAACGTCAGCTACAAAGTTTGTTTCTCTGCCCAACCCAACAGCCAAGGCCCTGTTGCAAGCACTCAAATGATTTCTGAGCACACAACCAGCCCCTGCATTACCGGGATTTTGATTTGATGCCCCATGACAACACATCTCATCCTGTTTTTGACTTTTCAGAAGCTAACTTTGAAAACATTCCGGAGAAGGAGATCCTCGCATGATACGTGTTGATCTATACCTTGGTAGCTATTATTACTATTAAGGCGGAATTCAGAATAATAATAAACGAGAAACTTAGAAAACAGAACACAAGTAGTAATTCGAAGAAAAATATCTTCTCTAGATTATGAACAAGAAAACGGTTACAATTCTTCTCTAGGTTTTCTGTGCCGATTTTTGTGTGTCCTCAACTATTAACCAAAGCCATCTATTTATAGCCTTCATCGTACTCAGCCGACCAAGGACTTCTATTAGGAATCTATTTCCTAAACTAAGAGTATTGCCTAAAACAAACTCTTCCCTAACTAGGAATTCTGCCTAAACAAGGATTCCTGCCTAGATTAGGATTATTCCCTCAATTTAGCTTGAGGTTAACTAAGTTCCCTAAAGGAGTACGGATACATCTGTATCATGGGTCCCCCTTTTAAGAACTTGAACTCCTGTGAAAGTTAAAAATGAAGGTTAGGGAACTCAAGAGTCCCTTTTTCCTTGTTAAACCACTTAGTCTTGCTAGGAACTTGACCTTTACATCCAATTAGAAAAGCTTCTCTCTCTCCTTGTCGTGTTTTAGTCACTCTTCTCTCCAATATGTAGTCTTCCTTGAGTGGTTCCTCTCTATCAAACCATAAGTCTTCTACTGTTGAGACTATTAGTCCCACATTGTTTGGGCAATCTAAGATCATGCGGTTTATAATCCCTTAGGGCCTCTCCACTCATTACCAATTGGCTTTGAGTTGGATGCCCGTATTCTAACATGGTATCAGAGCAGGCTATTTGCGTCGAGTCTTATGACCGCGCCTTTACTCCTCGTCACCCGATTTATTATCTACGTGTTAGACCCAACGAGGCTACACGTGAGGGTGCATGTTGAGATTATTAGTCCCACATTGTTGGGCAATCTAAGATCCTGCGGTTTATAATCTCTTAGGGCGTCTTCACTCATTTCCAATTGGTTTTGAGTTGGATGCCCGTATTCTAACATGGTATCAGAGCTGCCCGTGTGTGAGTAGGCCCAACGGTCACCACACAAAGAGAAGGGTAGCCATTGATTATTGCAACCCTTCGTTTTGGCAGCCAGCGTTGAGCATGGCTTTGGCATGTGTTAGGCGCGGCCAAACTAGGGTTTAGTGCAAACCGTGGTGTTTGGCTTTGGGCCGCAAGTTGCCATGCGTTAGGTGGCGAACTTAGACGGTCGAGATCTGCATCTCAAAGGGAAGGGTAGCCGTTGATTCTTGCAACCCTTTGTTTTGGCGTGGAGAAGTGGCTGGCATGGTTTGCCATTGGCACGGTGGTGCGGCTGGCAGGGTTTGCCATTGGCATAGTGGTGTGTTTGGCACGGTTGGCATGCCTTGGCGCAGAGACGTGGCTGGCATGGTTTTCCATTGACACGTGGTGCGGCTGGCATGATTGGCATGCCTTGGCGCAGAGCCGTGGCTGGCATGGTTGGCATGCCTTGGCGCAGAGACGTGGCTGGCATGGTTTGTTGTTGGCACGGTGGTGCGGCTGGCATGGTTGGTATGCCTTGGCGCAGAGACGTGGCTGGCAAACCACCCTGAGACGTGGCTGGCATGGTTGGCATGCCTTGGCTCAGAGACGTGGCTGTCATGGTTTGTGATAGGTGTCTAAAACACCTAATTTTATATCTATTGTTTATGCTTTCTTTGCTATTTCTCTTGTAAAATATGTATCTTATGTCTACTTTTGAGTATTTAGGTACTTTGGAGTCATTATGAGCAAAAGAAGGATCAACCATCTATCTGGAGCATAAAGGGCACAAAGATCGATTCACAAGCGGGTGAGAATTGGAGTCGGCTAAGAATATGCGCAGCAAGGAAGTGAATAGGCGGTCGGTTCCGTGGGCCCGACAAGCCAAATAATGTTGGTGGCCCATATCCAAAAGTGGGTGCCTTAAGCAATTCTCATCACTACAGAGCCTTAACATCGTGAGAAATGTTTAATTTTTGTTCTCGAGCTTCACATGAGATTAAGAAATTCAGAGAGAAAAGATGGCGGCTGCTGTTGTCCGAGAGATCGAGAAATTGAAAGGGGATAGATCAGAGAGACACTGGTCGAATTCATGGAAGAGATGATGTTCAAGAAAGAAAGGGTGAATCGAGAAGAAATTGAGATAAAGAAACATAGGGTTTTCTTTGTTTCAAGATCGGATCTCGAAAATTGATAGAAGAGATTAAGCGATGGATTGATGGTGATTTGGGGTTGTTAACAGAACAAGGAAACTTGGGTTCGACTGGAATTGGATTGAAGAGGAATAAGAATAAAATCATGGGATTATGAAGATTGGGTATTGATTGTAACTCGATCTGATTCTAATTTTTGGAAATTTGATGAAGAAGAGATGCAGGTTCATTGGGTCATGAGATAGAGGAGGCGGTGATGGCTCTGGTGATGTTAACAACAAGAAGTAGGCCGAGATTGATGTTGTTGAACCACGGTGGAGATTTGTGGATGTTGTGGTGATTGCCATGGGATTGAGAGGCTACAAAAATGCCTAGATGAATGTTAGGATGTTAACATTGCAAGTTACAAGATGGTCATGAGACAGTGTTTCTGTTGCCATGAAGAAGATGTTACAGGCTGAGTCTCAGGTGACATTGAGGGATGATGCAGGTTGTGTTGCTCAGATAAACAAGAAGATGGTGCTGCTGAAGGTTATTGCAAGCTGTTGCTTGCCAGGGAGATAATGGAAGTTGTGTTGCTGATTGAGCTCAAGATGAGCTGGTGGTTGAACTAGTCAGATGGGAGTTGTAGGATTGAACTTAATGGAGCTGATTGCAGCATGGCTGGTGTTGAAATAAAGGGTATAAGATGGTGTTTGTGGGTTTGCAGTACAATTATGCTAGTGCAGGAAATGGCCTGACAAGTTGTTGAGAAAGCTGAGAAGGATGAGCAATTGCAGGTCATGAAGTTGACCCTGAGCTTGTGATGAGCATTTGGAGATGAATTGCAATGTGAAAGGGAGCTGGACTGACATGGGAAAGAATGGGTTTGTCTTGATTTGCAGGTTATGAAGTTTTGAAAGGCTGAGAAGAGAGTTATGAGCTCAGTTTTGAACCTGAGTTGTGGCTGAAGTGAAGCATAGATGTATGCCTAGGATACAGGGGACAATGGTGCTGGTGTTATAGCTAAGTTTTACCTCAAGTAGCCATAAAAACTAGTGTTCAAGTGTTGCAGCTTGGGCTTCAAGATGAATGGGATTTGAAGCAACAGGTGCAGTATGTGTGGATGGATGAGTTTGATGGTGATGGTGTTGGTGTTTAAAGATTGAGCTCAGTTGATTAGTGAAGGATGTTGCAGTGAACAATTTTATTGCAGGTGGACTGTGGTTGTCTTGGGTTGTTGAGTGAATGTGAATCGGTAGTTTGCGGCAAGGCGTTGATGGAGCGGCAATGTGAGGCGACGGGGTGGTGTGCTGTGGAGATAGAGTTACAACTGGAACTGAGTGTTGAATTTATTCTTTGCTATGGGTACCTTGTCAAGGAGGTGTTAGTTTAAGGGTTTGAAGCTGATGGTGCTGTTGTGCATTGGCTGTGAAGAATTTAGCTGCTTGCAGCTGAGTTAAGTATTAGCGATGAGTCGGCCCGAATTGCATGTGGCCTAAGGAAAGTGATAAATGGGAAATGGCTCTTTTGGTTGGCTGTAGTGGTGAAGCTGAGTGTGGCAACTGAAGTGGTGGTATACTTGGGTTAAAGAAGTGCAGTTGTGGAAGGAGAAGACTGGTCTGGCATTGCAGTAAGCTACAAGTGATGTTACAGATGGAATTGGTGATACTGGAATTTGAGATGAGGATGAGATGGTATTGATGATGTTTGTTTAAGCTCATTACAGGGAAGTGATGATTAGTTGTTGAGGAGGTAAAGGCTGGTGTCAATGGCGTGAGAGTATGGAACTGAGCGGCAGGAAGTGATATTGTGCTGCAATGGTTGAAGTTGGAAGGAATGCAACAAGAGATTTGATTAAGAAGCTACAGAACGAGATGGCTCAAGTGAATTAGAGTGCAGAATGACAAAACTGGAAAGAACTGAGGTTGTAAAATTATGCATAGCCAAGATGGCTGGCCAAGGAGCTGTGAAGCACAATGATTGTGATGTACAAGTTCAGGTCGTGCAATGGGTTGTCAGTCCATTCAGCTCTAACTCAGGTCTGACAAGATGCTGACTCTGACTTGACTCAGCTGACTCGGCATAACTCGGTGCTTGAACCAGAGTTAACTCAGTGACTTTCTGGTTGACCCGAGTTGACTCATTGGCCGGTGGCCAAGGTGGACTTTGCCGGCCACCCGAGATATTTTCCGGTCACTTCTCCGGCCGATTTCCGGTCATAATACCAGATTTCCGGTGACCACTTTTGGGGTATATTTTCACATGGGTATTTGCACACACATGGGCTCGGTGGACCACATGGGCTTTGGACTATGAAGACCTAATTTTGGAAAGATGAAAAGCTATAAAAGGAGAAAGTTTTTATAACTTTGGGATATCACATATTCTTCTTGGAACTTTGGAGAGCCGGTTTTGTTTACGCTTCTAGGGTTTGCTTTTGTTCATCTTCTTCTTTTCAATTAATATTTTTATGATGAACTCCATAGCTATGAGTAGCTAAACAAATATTATTGGTTATGGGATAAAGTTGATTTCTCAATATGTTATATGATTCAATGAATTAGTTTTGTGTCAATATTTTATTGTTTGTCATTCACAATTAATAGTGTTATATGATTTGATACTTATTAGGTTGAGTCCGGAATCAATCCGATTTGCTTTCATCTCTAAAGCTATATTAGGGTTTTCAATACGAAAAAGTTGTTTATCCCTGATTCTAAGTAGCATAATTGTGGGTAGTGCTTGTAGTGATATATCCTACTAGTCACAAGTGAATCATAACTTTTGTTAAAACGATTAGTGCTTTTACACATTCGTTTGCATTGATTAGTCTTATTCCATAGAACTTATTGCTTTGAGGGAGTTAAACTTAATTGTGCTTTTACACTTTAGGTTGCTTTCTAGGAAGAATTCACATATGCATCTTTTAATGTGGTTGTGATGAAATCAGGGAATTAGCGGGATATACTTGCGATCAAGGTATCCTAGGACTTTTAGTAAATAAGAGATTAAAATACCAATTCTAATCATTGATGAAAATACATGTTTGTGAATGATACTATCCCGTGACCAATATCTTCTCTCTATTGATTATTCCAATTATTTGCTTTGATTTATTTTATTTTATTACTTTGTTAAAACAACAAAAAATCCCCCCTTGGTTACCTTAGAAACTGAAAATCGCATAACAACAATTTCCTCTCTGTGGAAACGAACTCCTCCTTACCTTGTACTTCATTTATATTTAGTGAGTAAGAAAGTGAAATTATTTTTGACGCTTACGATAGCGATCAAATTTTGGCGCCGTTGCCGGTGAGGCATACGGCTTGTTATTAAGTTTTTAGTTTCTTTTTAGAATTTCTGCTTTTATCTTTGCTTTTCGGTTCTTGTCTTGTTTCTCACTTGTTTGCGTGAATTGTTTTTAGGTACCTAATCCATGGCTTCTAAAGATTGGAACTATCCAAGGTGCGGGATATCTACTCGAAGAGGCACAATACTCCAACCAAGTCAAGACACAACAGAAAATCAAGAGTTAGAAGTGGGAAAAGAGTTACAAATAGAAGGAGAACAAGAGGTTCCAATCGTAGACGAACCACAAGTTTAAGAAGAAGAAACAATGGGTGATGCAAATCGTTCACTCAAGGACTTGGCTTCTCATAGGCTTGATACACAACAGGGGTGTATTCAACAAACTCTACTTTTGAGATCAAGCCGGGGTTGCTTAGAGAATTACCAAAATTCCATGGCATGGTGAATGAAGACCCAAACAAACATCTTATGGACTTCCACACCATTGTCACGTCTATGCTTCCAGCGGATGTTGAGGCGGATGGTGCAATGTTAAAAGTTTTCCGCTTCTCTTTGATGGATAGTGCTAAGGATTGGTTGTACTATTTACCTACCGGAAGTGTCACGACATGGAATGTGTTGAAGAAACTCTTTTTAGAGAGATATTTTCCTGCATCAAAGGCTACTCAAATTCGAAAGGAGATTTGTGGGATGAAGCAAAACGTGGGAGAATCCTTATATGAATGTTGGGAACGATACAAGAGATTGGTAGCAAGCTTCCCTCACCACCAATTCAGTGACGCTATGATCATCCAATACTTCTATGAAGGACTCCAATCAAGTGATATGAATCTTATTGTTTGCGGGTGGTGGTGCATTAGTGAGCAAGACGGTGACACAAGCTAGAGTTGATTGAAAACATGGCGGCAAACTCCCAACAGTTTTTGAGCCGTGGTTCGGATGTGCTTCTAAGAAGAGTGAATGAAGTGAGCGAGGTTGAGGAACTTCGTCAACAAATGGGTAACATGTCAGCAATGATGCAACAAGTTGCAGCCGCGGTTATATCAAGTTTTGCTCGATGTTATGAAGATGAGCAAGCTAATGCGGTCTTTTCAAATCAACAAAGACGGTATGATCCCTACTCTAACACTTAAAATCCGGGATGGAGAGATCACCCCAATTTTAGCTATGCCAACAAGCAAGGAGCGGTTCAACAACCTACCTTCAACTCTTCAAGTGGATTTCAACCTCAACAACTACAATTCCAGCCGAGACAACAATTTCAGCAACCACAAGCACAACAATCAATGAAAAATCAAGGTTCCGATATTGATTCAAAGCTTCAAACAATGATGCAAGGCATTTCTACCATGTTCAAAGAGAGTCAACAGGAAACTAAGAGTGCTATCAAGGAGTTGCAAACACAAATGGGCTCCATGGCTATTGAGTTGAACCAATTGAAGGCACAAAATAGTGGGAAACTACCTTCTCAACCTATTAACCCAAAAGAGGTGTCAATGCTATTACATTGAGAAGTGGTACACAACTTGTGCAACCCGAAGTTACTGATTCGGGCAAGGTGGAAACACCAAAGGAACCTGTTTTGGAGGAGAATAATGAGGATTCTCCCCAAACTTAAAGGTACCTATTTCTAACTCTAAAACTCCGGTTTCTACTTATGTTCCTCCTTTACCTTTTCCTCGCAGATTTGCAAGTTCTAAGAAGGCGGAATTAGAAAAGGAGATTTTAGACGTTCTAAAGAAGATCCATGTGAACATACCACTCATTGATGCTATTAAGCAAGTACCAAAGTATGCAAAGGTGTTGAAAGACTTGTGTACCAACAAACAAATGCTCAAAGGTAATGAAGTGCTTAGTGTGGGGGAGAATGCTTCGTCAATCTTACAACACAAACTCCCACTTAAGTGCAAGGATCCCGGTAGTTTTGACATTCCCGTCACAATTGGTAACACAACGTTTAATAAAGCTATGTTAGATTTAGGTGCATCCGTTAATGTTATGCCGGCATCAATGTATAATTCACTTGATCTTAGTCCTCTCAAAAAGGCTGAAATTGTATTGCAATAAGCCGATCGCTCTAATGTTTACCCAATGGGTATTGTTGAGGATGTTCTTGTGAAGTTTAATCAACTTGTATTTCCAGCTGACTTTTGTGTGTTAGAGATGAATGAAGGTTCACCGGACTCGTCTCTTCCATTGCTACTTGGGCGTCCCTTCATGAAAACGGCGAAAACCATAATTGATGTGGACAAGGGAACGTTGACCATGGAGTTTGATGGAGAAACAATACGTTTCAACATTTAGAGACGATGAGATATCCTAGTGATGTCCACTCTTGTTTCTCCATTGATGTTATGGATACATTGGCACAACAAATGTTTGAATTAAATGGTGATGATGCTTTGGAAACCGTGTTAACTACATCCATGGATAATGGTGTAGAGTGTGGTAATGAAGTCAAGGAAGCCCTTGGTGATCTTAATTCACTACAAGGATGCCCGGAAACTCATAATATCTCTTTTATTTCTTTACCATGCAGTGATAAGCTTGTACCTTCAATTGTTAAATCTCCAATTTTAGAATTGAAACCTCTTCCCAATCACCTAAAGTACTTGTACTTGGGTGATAATGAAGAGTTACCTGTGATTGTTTCTAATGAGCTTAGTGATTTACAGGAGCAAAAACTTTTAAGGGTGCTAAGGAAATACAAGACGGCCATAGGATGGACAATTGCCGATATCAAGGGTATAAGCCCTGCCGTTTGTATGCACAAGATACGTTTGGAGGACGATGCAAATCCTACAAGGGAAGCACAACGTCGTTTGAACCCTCCCATGATGGAAGTTGTGAAAAAGGAGATACTTAAGCTTTTGGAAGTGGGTGTTATCTACCCCATATCCGATAGCAAGTGGGTGAGCCAGTACAAGTAGTACCAAAGAAATCGGGTGTGACAGTGGTGGAGAATGATAAGAACGAACTTTTCCCAACTCGTGTGCAAACCGGTTGGAGGGTTTGTATTGATTATAGAAAATTGAATGCCACTACTAGAAAAGATCACTTTCCTTTACCTTTTATTGATCAAATTCTTGAACGTTTAGCTGGACACTCTTACTATTGCTTTCTTGATGGATATTCAGGTTATAATCATATTATGATAGCGCCAGAGGATCAAGAGAAAACCACTTTCACTTGTCCTTTCGGTACTTTTGCTTATAGAAGGATGCCTTTTGGCTTATGCAATGCTCCAGCTACCTTTCAAAGGTGTATGGTAAGTATCTTTTCGAATAAGTTGAAAACATAATCGAAGTGTTCATGGATGACTTTAGTGTCTTTGGTGATTCATTTGACCTTTGCTTGAACAATTTGTCTCTAATCCTTGAACGATGTGTTGGAACAAATCTTGTGTTGAATTGGGAGAAGTGCCATTTCATGGTAACTCATGGCATAGTTTTAGGCCATATAATATCTTCTAAAGGCTTGGAAGTCGATAAATCTAAGATAGACCTTATTCGTGCTCTAACCCCTCCCACTACGGTGAGGGAGATACGCTCTTTTCTTGGTCATGCGGGTTTCTATCATAGATTCATCAAGGATTTTTCCAAGATAGCATCACCACTTTGTAACTTATTGCAAAAAGATGTGGTTTTTAACTTTGATGAAAAATGTATGGTGGCATTCAATCGTTTGAAAGAACTTTTGATTTCAGCCCCTATCATTAAACCACCGGATTGGAGCAAGCCTTTTGAGCTCATGTGTGATGCGAGTGACTATGCGGTTGGTGCGGTGCTTGGGAAACGTGTGGGAAGCTTCCTCATGCTATTTATTATGCTTCTAGAACGTTAAATGAGGCCCAACAAAACTACACAACCACTGAAAAAGAGTTATTAGCCATTGTTTTTGCTTTAGAAAAGTTTCGCTCTTATCTAATTGGTACAAATGTTGTTGTCTTTTCTGATCATGCAGCGCTTAAGTACTTGCTTACAAAGAAAGAGGCGAAACCGAGGCTAATACGGTGGATCTTACTCTTGCAAGAGTTTGATATTGAAATCAAAGACAAGAAAGGGATTGAGAACACCGTTGCGGATCATTTGAGCCGTCTTGCTGTGGACAAGGAAGCTATCCCATTGCGTGAAAGTTTCCGGATGAGCAACTCTTCTCAATTGCCTTTGGAGAACCATGGTATGCCGATATTGTCAATTACTTAGTTTCTAAACAAATCCCAAAGAACTTGTCTCGTTCTGAGAGGGACAAACTTAAGAAGTTAGGGAACCAATACATATGGGATGATCCATACTTATGGAAACATGGTAGTGACCAAGTAATAAGAAGGTGTGTTCCCGAATCGAATTTAATTCTATCTTGTCTTTTTGTCACTCTTTAATTTTTGGGAGTAAGAGAACTATCTTGTCTTTTTGTCACTATATTTTGTACAACTTGTGATAGGTTCCAAAGAACCGTCTAGCCTCGAAATCAAATGCCACAAACTTTTATTCAATTTATTGAAGTTTTTGATGTATGGGGTATTGATTTTATGGGGCCTTTTGTCAACTCCCATGGGAATTTTTATATCTTACTTGCGGTTGATTATGTCTCGAAATGGGTGGAAGCTAAGGCCACCCCAACTAATGATTCTAAAGTGGTTTCAGATTTTGTGCAAGCTAATATTTTTGCAAGGTTTGGAATTCCAAGAGCCATAATTAGCGATGGGGGTTCTCACTTCAAAAACAGGATTTTACAAAGCTTGTTGACGAAGTACAATGTGTCGCACAAGATTGCAACACCTTATCATCCCCAAACAAATGGACAAGCCGAGGTGTCTAATCGGGAGGTGAAATCTATTCTAGAGAAGACGGTGAACCCAACAAGGAAAGATTGGAGCATGCGACTTAATGATGCTTTGTGGGCGTATAGAACCGCATACAAGACACCTATAGGGATGTATCCCTTTAGGATTGTGTATGGTAAACCTTGTCATTTACCCGTTGAAATTGAGCATAAGGCGTTTTGGGCTATTAAACAATGCAACATGGAGATGGATGGGGCTGGAAAGCAAAGGAAGTTACAACTCCAAGAGCTAGAGGAGCTTCGCAATGATGCATTTGAAAGCTCACGCATTTATAAAGAAAAGACGAAAGCATTTCATGATAACATGATTTCTAGGAAACAATTTTGCATTGGGCAGAAAGTGCTTTTGTTTAATTCTTGCTTGCATTTATTTCCGGGTAAATTAAGGTCACGATGGATCGGACCTTTTATTGTTACTAATGTGTTTTCTCATGGTGCGGTGGAAATTCGTAGCATAGCTACAGGGAAAGAACTTAAAGTTAATGGGCACCGGTTGAAACCATATTATGAGAATTTCACTTCCGAAGTGGTGGAAGGAGTTAACTTTGTGGATGTGCTCCCTCTGGAGGAGTCATAGAAAGCAAGGAGATAGTCGGGCTGACGACTTTAAACCAAGCGCTAAATGGGAGGCAACCCATCGGATGAGTATTTCTTGTCTTGTATTTATTTCTTGTCTTGTTTTTAGTTTTTCTTGTCTTGTTTTTATTTTTTCTGATTTTTTTTGTTAGAATTTCCCACCTTGACTTACTTTGGACGATTCAATTTACATTGAGGACAATGTAAAGTTTAAGTGTGGGGGAGTGGTTAAGCATTTGCTTTGTAAATTTTTCAAATTTTTCAACTTTTTTGTAAATTAGTGAATAAGAAAACTCCAACTTGTAGTTAGTTTAGAGTCACATAGTATACATGTCGCTAAGATTACATCGAGAAGCAAATAAGAGTGACTGAACTTAGAGATGACAGAGAACATGATCGGGTTTCTTAATTGTATGAGAGTTAAAGTTGGATTTAACCATGCCAGTGGCAAACAAGGTGCAACCGAATTCGGTATTAGAGTAGTGATCCCCTATAGTGGAGACTACCCATGTTACATAATGTGAGGCACCAACCTTCAATTCTTTGTACTGTCTAAATTTGTGCTTTTAGAGTGTGTGTCACCGTACGTAAATTCCGGGTAGAATGGTACGTACGGTGAGCTACCCAACCTCCCACCATAGAAGCACTATTTTGATCTCTTGAGTGCTATTTGTATCAATCATGATGGTGACATCGAATTGCTAACTTACATACCACTTGTAATCTTGTTCGCAGTTAGCACCATCCACCTTATCTCTCTCTACCCAACAGGTCCATAGAAACATCATCATCATCAACAAGAGGAGCATCACAAATTTGAAGGAAAGTTGAACACGTTCGAGGTTTACAAGCAACGATACAAAAATGGGCAGATTTCAGATTCAAGTAAAGCAACAAAACAAGGAGCAGAATTTTTATAAGTTGAAGACTATTGTACAAGAGTGAAAATTATCAAGGATGAGAGTTCGAGAAGTCTATGATATCAAGACATATAAGTTGTGAAGAATCAAGCGGTAAAGTACTTACACCATGGCCTTTGTACTTACTTTTTTTATTTTATTTGTATTTTACTTTCTCTTGTCTCTCAAAAAAAAATGATGAAAAAAAAAAACAAGAGAAAATTTCTTTAGGTTCATTACTAGTTTTATTGTTTAATTTCGTTTTTATTTTGTATTTGTTTTATTTTTCTTATATAAAAAAAAATAATAATTATATTTTGGGTTTGTATGTTCGTTTTTAGTTTTGTATTCTTTCAATAAAGCCAATAGAAGAAGGAATATCTACAAAGAAGTTTCAAGCAATAAGGAATTAGAGGAAAGAATCACATTGTCAAGATTCTACGAAGTTCAAGAGTTATCATCACAAGTTGAAGACCGAAGACGAAGATGAAGACACCGATTGAAGACCGAAGACGTTTCTATGAATCTTTGTGAGTGGTGCTAGCTATTTTTCGAACGGATAACGAGGTAAGTAAGCATATTCCCACCTTCGTTAAGTGGTTGATTTCCTTTCTTAGAGATCGTCAGAAAAATGGGTTTTCAAAATATTAAAAGATGTGGGTTTTCAAAACAATTCGGAGGGTTTTACCTTCCTACCATTCAACGTGTCGCAGTATTCTCTCTTCATTCCTACCTGGACACATGTGTGACCCATAAAAAGTTGATTATTATTGAGAGCAATATCATAAAACCCTTTCTTGTGAGGCAGAGTCGAGACTTTTGATCATTCCGAACCCGAATTTCTTTCGAGAAGGGATGGTTATTTCTCTCTCAACTTTTAAGAATGAGATTGTGTTCATTTATGTGTCTAACTTCTTATGACTAGTGTGCGGAATTTCTATATCTTCTTAGCGCGTTGGATGCTATCATTACGGAGAACTAGTAAGTTGGAAAAGTAAGTTTTGTGGGTATATCTCTAGTAAACCCTCACGAGACTATAACTCGTCCACTAGGGACACCTAAGGGTTTAAAGGCCTGTTATTCATGCTAAGAGTAACCGTATCCTCGGCGACACGGAGTTGTATGTATTTTTTTTGAATTGTGTTGTTTGATTTGCTCGAGGACTAGCAAAGTCTAAGTGTGGGGAAATCTGATATGTGTCTAAAACACCTAATTTTATATCTATTGTTTATGCTTTCTTTGCTATTTCTCTTGTAAAATATGTATCTTATGTCTACTTTTGAGTATTTAGGTACTTTGGAGTCATTATGAGCAAAAGAAGGATCAACCATCTATCTGGAGCATAAAGGGCACAAAGATCGATTCACAAGCGGGTGAGAATTGGAGTCGGCTAAGAATATGCGCATCAAGGAAGTGAATAGGCAGTCGGTTCCGTGGAACTGACAAGCCAAATAATCTGTTGGTGGCCCATATCCAAAAGTGGGTGCCTTAAGCAATTCTCATCACTACAGAGCCTTAACATCGTGAGAAATGTTTCTCTTTTGTTCTCGAGCTTCACCTGAGATTAAGAAATTCAGAGAGAAAAGATGGCGGCTGCTGTTGTCCGAGAGATCGAGAATTGAAAGGGGATAGATCAGAGAGACACTGGTCCAATTCATGGCAGAGATGATGTTCAAGAAAGAAAGGGTGAATCGAGAAGAAATTGAGATAAAGAAACATATGGTTTTGCTGTTTCAAGCTCAGATCTCAGAAATTGATAGAAGAGATTAAGCAGGGATTGATGGTGATTTGGGATTGTTAACAGAACAAGGAAACTTGGGTTCGACTGGAATTGGATTGAAGAGGAATAAGAAGAAAATCATGGGATTATGAAGATTGGGTATTGATTGTAACTCGATCTGATTCTTATTTTGGGAAATTTGATGAAGAAGAGATGCGGTTCATTGGGTAGATAGAGGAGGCGGTGATGGCTCGGTGATGTTAACAACAAGAAGTAGCTGAGATTGATGTTGTTGAACCACTGGTGGAGATTTGTGGATGTTGTGGTGATTGCCATGGGATTGAGAGGCTACAGAAATGCCTAGATGAATGTTAGGATGTTAACATTACAAGTTACAAGATGGTCATGAGACAGTGTTGCTGTTGCCATGAAGAAGATGTTACAGGCTGAGTCTCAGGTGACATTGAGGGATGATGCAGGTTGTGTTGCTCAGATAAACAAGAAGATGGTGCTGTTGAAGGTTATTGCAAGTTGTTGCTTGCCAGGGAGATAATGGAAGTTGTGTTGCTGATTGAGCTCAAGATGAGCTGGTGGTTGAACTAGTCAGATGGGAGTTGTAGGATTGAACTTAATGGAGCTGATTGCAGCATGGCTGGTGTTGAAATAAAGGGTATAAGATGGTGTTTGTGGGTTGGCAGTGCAATTATGCTAGTGCAGGAAATGGCCTGGCAAGTTGTTGAGAAAGCTGAGAAGGATGAGCAATTGCAGGTCATGAAGTTGACCCTGAGCTTGTGATGAGCATTTGGAGATGAATTGCAATGTGAAAGGGAGCTGGACTGACATGGGAAAGAATGAGTTTGTCTTGATTTGCAGGTTATGAAGTTTTGAAAGGCTGAGAAGAGAGTTATGAGCTCAGTTTTGAACCTGAGTGGTGGCTGAAGTGAAGCATAGATGTATGCCTAGGATACAGGGGAAAATGGTGCTGGTGTTATAGCTAAGTTTTACCTCAAGTAGCCACATAACTAGTGTTCAAGTGTTGCAGCTGGGCTACAAGATGAATGGGATTTGAAGCAACATGTGCAGTGTGTGTCGATGGGCGAGTTTGATGGTCTTGGTGTTTAAAGCTTGAGCTCGGTTGATTAGTGAAGGATGTTGCGGTGAACAATTTTATTGCGGGTGGGCTGTGGTTGTCTTGGGTTGTTGAGTGAATGTGAATGGTAGTTTGCGGCTTAAGTTGTTGATGGAGCGGCAATGTGGTGACGAGGGTGGTGTGCTGTGGAGATAGAGTTGCAAATCGGGCCCAGTGTTGAATTTATTCTTTGCTATGGGTACCTTGTCAAGGAGGTGTTAGTTTAATGGTTTGAAGCTGATGGTGCTGTTGTGCATTGGCTGTGAAGAATTTAGCTGCTTGCAGCTGAGTTAAGTATTGGCAGTAGCTGAAACTGAATTGCAGGTGGCCTAAGGAAAGTGATAAATGGGAAATGGCTCTTTTGGTTGGTTGTAGTGGTGAAGATGAGTGTGGCAACTGAAATGGTGGTATACTTGGGTTAAAGAAGTGCAGTTGTGGCAGGAGCAGACTGGACTGGCATTGCAGTAAGCTACAAGTGATGTTACAGATGGAATTGGTGATACTGGAATTTGAGCTGAGGATGAGATGGTATTGATGGTGTTTGTTTAAGCTCATTACAGGGAAGTGATGATTAGTTGTTGAGGAGGTAAAGCTGGTGTCAATGGAAGTGACAAGTATGGAACTGAGCGGCAGGAAGTGATATTGTGCTGCAATGGTTGAAGTTTGAAGGAATGCAACAAGAGATTTGATTAAGAAGCTACAGAACGAGATGGCTCAAGTGAATTAGAGTGCAAAATGACAAAACTGAAAGAACGAGGTCAGAAAATTATGCATAGCCAAGATGGCGGCCAAGGAGTGTGAAGCACAATGATTGTGATGTACAAGTTCAGGCCGTGCAATGGGTTGTCAGTCCATTCAGCTCTGACTCAGGTCTGACAAGATGCTGACTCTGACTTGACTCAGCTGACTCGGCATAACTCGGTGCTTGAACCGAGTTAACTCAGCTGACTTTCCTGGTTGACCCGAGTTGACCCGACCGAGTTGACTCATTGACCGGTGACCGGATGGACTTTGCCGGTCACCTGAGATATTTTCCGGTCACTTCTCCGGACGATTTCCGGCCATAATACCAGATTTCCGGCGACAACTTTTGGGGTATATTTTCACATGGGTATTTGCACACACATGGGCTCGGTGGACCACATGGGCTTTGGACTATGAAGACCTAATTTTGGAAAGATGAAAAGCTATAAAAGGAGAAAGTTTTTATAACTTTGGGATATGACATATTCTTCTTGGAACTTTGGAGAGCCGGTTTTGTTTACGCTTCTAGGGTTTGCTTTTGTTCATATTCTTCTTTTCAATTAATATTTTTATGATGAACTCCATAGCTATGAGTAGCTAAACAAATATTATTGGTTATGGGATAAAGTTGATTTCTCAATATGTTATATGATTCAATGAATTAGTTTTGTCTCAATATTTTATTGTTTGTCATTCACAATTAATAGTGTTATATGATTTGATACTTATTAGGTTGCGTCCAGAATCGATCCGATTTGCTTTCATCTCTAAAGCTATATTAGGGTTTTCAATACGAAAAAGTTGTTTATCCCTGATTCTAAGTAGCATAATTGTGGGTAGTGCTTGTAGTGATATATCCTACTAGTCACAAGTGAATCATAACTTTTGTTAAAACGATTAGTGCTTTTACACATTCGTTTGCATTGATTAGTCTTATTCCATAGAACTTATTGCTTTGAGGGAGTTAAACTTAATTGTGCTTTTACACTTTAGGTTGCTTTCTAGGAAGAATTCACATATGCATCTTTTAATGTGGTTGTGATGAAATCAGGGAATTAGCAGGATATACTTGCGATCAAGGTATCCTAGGACTTTTAGTAAATAAGAGATTAAAATACCAATTCTAATCATTGATGAACATACATGTTTGTGAATGATACTATCCCGTGACCAATATCTTCTCTCTATTGATTATTCCAATTATTTGCTTTGCTTTATTTTATTTTATTACTTTGTTAAGACAACAAAAAATCCCCCCTTGGTTACCTTAGAAACTGAAAATCGCTTAACAACAATTGCCTCTCTGTGGAAACGAATTCTTCCTTACCTTGTACTTCATTTATATTTAGTGAGTAAGAAAGTGAAATTATTTTTGACGCTTACGACAGCGATCAGTTTGCCATTGGCACGGTGGTGCGGCTGGAATGGTTGGCATGCCTTGGCGCAGAGACGTGAAACATGACACATGTATATAAAAAAAAGTACCCTGGTAATTCTTACGTAGGCATGCTTATTGATTCAATAAATGCGCTAGTGGTCATAGTGACGTCATGTCAGATGTACGGTTTTACGATTTAACCCTAAGCTAAAAACCACCATCAACACCTATAACAAAACTCCAGGTCCCCAACCCAATAAAAAATCAGAGATTTCACGGTTACCTCGTACGAAACAAAATAGTCCGACGGTCGCTCCACTCAGTCACTCTGTCCACTTCGTTTCTCTCGGTGCTGTGTTAGAAGATGTATGTGTATGTCCGTGTATAACTGAACTGTAGGAAGATGTCTTGGTGATAATGTCTATGTTTAACTATATTTTGTGTAATGATGCAGGTGGATGGACCAGCCGAGGTCTCCCATGGGGAAACCTAAAAGCGGCAATGCCGCTCTGGATATGGTTCCTTCTCGTTATTGTCGGCTTCCTCACTATCCACTTTTTGCATTTTTTCGTACTGCCACAGCCGCGAGAAAAGGCCTAGGCTCGAGCTCGTGGACGTGCTCGGGCTCAGACCCATGAGCAGGCACAATCACAGACATGCAGAGGTTGAAGCAGGCACAATCACATGAGCAGATTATTGTTCTACTTGTAACCTGTTATAGGGGCGGAAGGAATTATTAGAAGGGCCGAACCTAATAGGACAAAAGGGTCATTACATGGTAATTTCAATTGCCCCTTATTAAAAAAAACGAAAATGACTAATTAACCCTTACATAGTTTAGTGTTGATAATCTAGTTTAGTATTGATGATCTAGTTTAGTGTTAATAATTAAGTTTCACTTCAATTAACTCTAAATCAAAGCAAAATCAGATTTTAGAGTATAAAGAAAATATATATAGGAGAAAAAAAGAAAAACTTTTGTGATATTTGTGAAATCCTAGATTTTGATTCACTCAACCAAAATGAGTGATTCCAGTGACAAATTTGAGATGGGTGAATCTCTATATGATAGAAAAAGCAAATACTACATACCCCTTGATGGAGATCCAAATATGGAGTATTTGTTAGATGGTAGAGATGTTTTAACCCAAGTGAAGGTCAATCTCAATCAATTGAAGAAATTAACCAACAAAGTGAAGAATCAGTGCCTGAAAATAAATGACCAGGTATACTTTTAAATTAGTCCCAACTAGCTTTTTGTTGCTCAAAGTTATCTAAAGTACGTAAAAAATTCAATTTCTTAATATTTTCAGAGCTAATTACGGTTGGAATTTTGCTCGTGACCAACCGTAAATCTTAGTTACGGTTCGTAAAAGATGAACTACCAACCGTGACTGGTTAAATTTTGGAAACACCCAATCGTAAAACCAGTTACGATTGTTAACCAAATGCTCGAGACGAACCGTAACTTAGTTACGGTTCACAAATTAAAATAGTTACCAAGCGTAACAATATTTTGCTAGCAACAACATAGTGAGCGTGTCAGTTGCAATTGGACAACCTTTTTTATATCTCTGACAAAATTTCCATTGTATAATACAAGCAGTCAATTGTGACTATTCTTCCATCAGCTGGAAATATTTTTCTTATATAAATGATTGTAAAATCTGATTTCAGCAGTTTTTGAAACACTTTTGTTATAGGGAGGAGCTTTTGTGATCACGGGAGAGGATAAATCGGGGCCAACTCACCTGATACAACCTATCCAATATTTTTCCATGAGTCGGACAAAATTGTCCTCGCCCAAAACCCTTAGCACGTTTCAAAAGTCACCAAACGAGACTTTCCATCTTCACTTCTTCTCTTCTGAACCGTGAAGAGCAGAAATATGCCCTAGAAAAAAATTTCACATCTTCTGGGGAAATCTTAACAAAATCATATTTAACGGGATCAAGATATTATGGGTCGATATCAAAAACCGAAATCATCTCCTCAAGATCTCTCTAAGTAAGTTGAATCTAAAATCTCTTATTTTTATTTAATTTTTTCAAAATCCAAAATTCATAAGAAAATTCATTAGGTATGATTCTTTGATTGATTGATTTTTGATGAATGAGGGTCAGGTGAGTTTTTGGTTATCTAATTAAAAGATAACATTTTTAAGGATTCGTTAGATTGAATTAGTAATACCCCTTTTCAATTCCAGTTTAACCATTGAAGCTCGTCAATTTCTTTGAATTTAACTGCGATTTCTTTCTAGCATAGGTGGGTAACAAAATTTTTGAATGTTTCCTATCGCAATTTCTGTTATGTATTTCTTACAAATTCGCTATGAGCTTATAGAGATTTCTTAGTTTTTGTGTGCTATTTATTTATCTTTGTTGCGTCTTTAGTAAAAGCTGTTGTTATAGTTTTTTGATGTTGGCAATATTTATGTAGATAAATTCCGATGATTCAATCAAGCTATGGTGATCAGATTATTTATGAAGGTTATGTCAAAACTAATACCATGTCTTTACTACATCCCTTGCTGTTATAGGTTGCCTGAAAGGCCGACGAAAAAGTCATCAGCATCAATTCGAAGAGGTGATCGACGCCGTAATGAAGATATTTTGGAAGAAGAGGTAGACAAAGATACTGTGGAAGAGAGTGATAATGCTAGTGAGGATAGTGGCGAGGACAGTAGGGACGATGCTAGTGAAAAAAATACTATGGAAGAGGTAGACAAAGATACTGTGGAAGATGATAACTGTGAAGAAGAGTTTGATGAAGAAAGTAGTGATGAGGACAATGAAGATAATTTAGGAGAGGCTGATGTTGGGAGAGATTCTTCTAGTGAAAAAGGAGAAAAGGCAGTTGAAGCAAGTGAAATCCCAGGGCAACCTATTAATCCACGTCTTTTATCATATTATAAAGACCACATTGCGCGATTAGTGTGGGAAAATGAGGTATGTTAAATTGTATATCTGTTATGGTATGTTCACTATATTTAGTAGTTGTTTTGTGATTAATTAATCTATTTGTTTGGTAGAATCCAAGAGAAAATCCAATACCATTGCTTAAACTCCATCAACACCAAGATATGGTCAAAACAAAATGGCCTATTGATAAAGAGTGTGTTGAAGTTCAAGAATATGTAAAAAAGAGCGGTTTGTATTCTTTAATCAAGTATGGACATGATAAGATTGATCGTGCTCTTATCAATGCTTTTCGTGAGCGCTGGTATCCAGAGACCAACACATATCACTTGCCTTTTGGTGATATGACTATTACAATTGAAGATGTTGAGCGCATCACAAGACTTAATGCTAAAGGAAAAGTAGTTGAAGGAGTGTTTGGGTCGAAGACTATGACTTGGGATTACACGTATGATTTGATAAAAAGAACTCTTGGAAAGACTAAGAAAGAACTTGAGACTGAAAAGGCATTCGGTGGAACTGTCAAAAAATTAGAAAGAAAGTTAAAGCTTAACTGGTTAAGGAAAAAGTTTACAAGTAAAAAGAATGATTCAAAGAAGAGGAAAGAGCAATGTGCTAGAGCATACCTACTTTATGTAATTGGCTCTATTGTATGCGGTGATAAATCAGGTTCAAGGGTAAATGCATATTTCCTGCAATGTTTAGAAAATTTAGAAGAAGTGAATACCTACTCGTGGGCAACAGCTTGTTTGGCTTGGACACTACACCAAATTCCCGGATTAGTAACAGCAATTCGTAACGGCTTTGTAGCCGTTACAAAATTCCCGTTACAAATGCCCGTTACAAAAAAATTCGTAACTTGGAAGAACCGTTACGAATTTAGTAACAGAGTGTAGCCGTTACGAAATTTTTTTATAGGCATGCCAGCCACACGCTTCGTCACACCTTGGTCGTAACACTTGCATTTTGTGGGTGTGCCAACCACACGTGATTTTTTTATTCCCACCCCACCCAAAATGAGCTAGAGGATGTTTCTTCCCCTCCTTATCCTTAGGTATTTCCTCTCATCTCTCGACCATTCCCTCATTTTTCTTCTTCTCTCTTTTCTCTTATTCTCTTCTTCTCTCCGGCGCTTTCTGATTATTGATTATAGAAAAATAAAGAATAAATCTGTATAGATAATATAAGGATGATGGTGTAATAGTTGATGTATGAAGGAGAACAAGTAGGAGTTTTAGGTTCTCTGTGTGAGGTGATAAATCGTGGAGAGAGGGTTAGGGTTATGGTTTATTCTTGAGGTGAAGAAATCATGAGAAGATGATGGATCTGTTGAGATCCCCGGTGATTCATGGTGGTGTTGTTAAATCAAATGTTGATTCAACTCAGCAGAAATGGTAAGTTGATTTAGGGTTTCTCTAATGGTAAGTTGATTTAGGATGATTTAGCTCTTAATTTTTCTATGTATTCTTAATCTTATCTCTTTTAATGATTTTGATTCTCAGATTTGTATTTGAAAGATCTATTGAACATAATTGTGTTTTATTTTTAATTTTTTAGTATATAATCGTAGTTCTAACAAGTTGAATTTGGGTGTTTTATAGAACCGGGATTTGTCAAAGGTTTTAATTCTGTATTCAATTTTGATATCCTTGTCAAAGTTAGGTCTTACGATATTGATACTGAACTCTTGCACTTAATTTGTTTCATGACATGGATTACTTTTCAAATTCGATAATAACCAACCTTACATACAGATGCGGGAAAAGGCTCAAGAGTCTGTGCTTCGAGGAATCTTTTGTTATGCGACTGAAGCCATGAACAAAGATTTGTCCTTTGAGAATCGTCTGAGATTCTTTCACTATCTGGCTAAACTTAATAAAAGGTCTTGGCTTCTCTTCATCTCTGGCTTGGATCTGGTTTTTATTAGTTTTTGTTACATGTATGATTTTTAATCGACAAAAACTTTAATATTTTTTCAGTAAAGGTAAATTAGTGCTGGAAGCTCTTAGCGGAGTGACTGAATATTCACTGAGAACGACAGGATTCTTCCATTCACAATTAACGCCAAATCTGGTGTTTGGTGAAGATAAGGAGAGCCGCTTGTTTAAGAAACCCAAGCTACAAAATGGTGTCCTCGGGACCAATTGCATTGATTTGATGGGACTATATGAGATGATGGGTGACACACTCTCTCTCCAGTATGGTGGATCTCTTGCTCATTGCAAGGTAAATACTCCAGACATCTTCAGGTTTCTGCTATTTTTTATTATTAGTTGGTTACATAATTTGGTAGTGCATGCCCGAAGTGACTATTTGTAAGTGCATCATATATTCATTCACTGCCAGGTTATTAATTTGTATATTGGGTGCTTTGCATAGATATTTTGGTCGAGAAGAGGCCACTGGAAAGCAGCTATCCATACCCAAGACATACTCAGGTCATTCCACCGGTACTGGAGCAATGCTTACACGAGATGCGGATAAGCAAGATGCAATAAACATGTATGTTACCACTTGGTTTACCATTCTGCTTTACTCCGTAATCTTATTGTATGTTACTCATATCATCAAATACAGATTCTTGGGGTACTTCAAACCACAACAGGGTAGGCCTGCACTTTGGGAGCTAGATGCATACGAGCACTCCGATTAACTGATAGTTGAGTAAAAAATCATCAAATTTCAATCATATCACTGCCTTGTGTTTATGTAATTGTTTAATTCTATGTAATAAGAGGATATATTTTGATTAATTCAAGTGGTGTTCATCTCAAAGGTATAATTTTCTTTTTCTCTCAATAATTCATTTTCTAAATTGGATTAGATTTACTCTGCATTTTTTTTATGATTTTTGATTCACCATGATTTGAAATGTATAGATGGATTGATTTCAACTGCATCATGTTCCATAATACTGCAGAATCAATGGGTGTTCATTGAATTGTATTTTTGGATCCAAATTAGAATGACAAAATGATGCATCTATGACTAGGTAGACCTGATTTCCCAAACTACATTGATTTCTAGGTTGATCAGATTGCTCTTGCCCTATATTATGATGCAAAATGTTTGTGAAGATTTCAATACTACAAATGTAGATATAAATCACCTGAAGACGTGCTAGCAGACGACATGTCATTCCTTATCATGCCTGTCTTGATGGTGCTCCTCCCAATTTCTCAAGCATACTGTTTTGGTATTATCTTGTCGAACATCTCTTTTAGATCCTTATTTCCCATAATTGCTTGTCGAAATTTATCATCTGAAATTTTCTGACAATGGGTTGTCCGAGCTTTCAGTCTTCCCATGCTCCCTTGAAAAGACCAACTGAGACAAGCGGTGCGTCTGAGATTGTACACGTACTTATTTTCTTCCAGTGTTCTTGAGGTAATGAGATTATAAGTATGTACTTGACTATATTCCCCTTATACACCGATTAAATCTTTGTCGAGTTCCAGACGATATCTAGCAGAACAATTCTTGAAGCACTAGTTAGAGATATACCCTCTCTTTCAGGTTCAAGTTATGGGTTTGATTTTATGTAATAGACGATATTTTTGATTGGTTCAAGTAGTCTTCTTCTCGAAGGTATAATTTTCTTGTCTCTCTCAAAAACTAATTTTTTGAATTGGATCAGATTTATTTGGAACAGGAAATGGATGTCTAAATTTTTGCATTTATTGATTTTTCGATTCACTATGCTATCTGGTTGGCTATCAATACACTGATTTGTTATGTATAGATGGATCATAGAATGCAAGTATGCAACTGCACCTTTTATTTATGTTCTCTTTATATCTGCCACCATTTGCTAGAGTTTATAGGTCAGAAATGAATTTAAGCAAATTTCAATCATATCACTGCCTTGGCAATATCCAATCATATCACCCTAAACTGAATGATGGATCGCCCTTCTAACAGATGCAAGTTCAGCTCTGTGCCTTAAGTCTTTTTTACTGTCATTATTTTTTACCACAAGACATGGAGTTTTTTTACTGCAGATATGTAAATAGATCTCCTTATAGAGGGCAATAAAAATAAGAAGGGTGATCAGAATGCCCCCCCCCCCCCCCCACCACCACCACCACCACACACACACACACACACACACACCACTCCCCCCCCCCCAGGCCTAAATGCTTATATATAGCAGAATTAGCCAATCTTTGTTGGCAGGGTGGCAAGACTAAGGAAGAGGAATTGCACTTCAAAGAATATTCTACGTATTATTAACCAATCTTTCCATGTATATGCACGATTATTCCTTGTCCTATCCCTGAGCATTTTTCGTCCTTATATATAGTTGTACATCCCAACTTGGTCAAATATTAAAATGTCAACATACCTCTTTTGCCTGCCAGGTTTCTATGATTTCAGTTGCCTGCCATGTTTTTCGCCTTCGAATCGATTAGACTCTTTTGTTCTCTTCCTGTGTAATATCTTTATATTTCTTGGCTACTAATGTGCTTATGCTTCTGCTTAGATGTATGTCTATCGTCTGTGATGTTTGAGGTTTAATGGTGTAGGATGGTTAAAATAAATGTGTTGTATTGACTTGTTTGATTGTTTGGTACTGTCTGAATAGGAGATGATTGCTTGCAGTACGTGAAAATCAGGTCATCAAATTCTATCACAATGAGAGAATGAAGACATGTTAGTGTTCATAGGAGATTGCTTGCAGTTCTTGCCGACCTCAATTCCTTCCTTTAGAGTATGTATGCAGAGCCATGTTCTTATCTTTGTTAAACTTTAGAGTATCTTTGTTCATAGGTACGACCTGCTCTCATTTTTTTGGGGTGTATAAGGGGCCAGCGGCGAGTTAACTCCTTTATGCTCTTGCCCAACTCCTTTCAGCTGAAGAGAAGGTGCATTTTTACATAATTTAACATTTTGTCACTATCCAAGTTTCCAATGGTTGACATTCTGAAAATTGATATTAATGTTCTTTTCATCATTCTTATACATCATCTGTTGGCTGACTTTGCTAAAGTATCAAATGTGGCCCATGTGATAACATCAGTTTAGCAATGAATTTTCAATTAGATTTAACTGGTTTCATATGCAGCATACATCATTTGCCTTTTCCATTTTTTTTTAATTTCGTTGTCTGAATTCAAGTTGTATTGCTATGCAGGGGTTAAAGGGATCTTGTCTATGAAGTTGGACTTGGTAATCATAAGATGCGCCTTGAAATGGTACACTTCGATCCATTAAAGGGGTAACTAACTTCTTACTCAGGCCATATGAGATTTCTAATATTTTTTGGTTCTGGTCAGGGATTCATAGCATCTAAACCTGAAACATATTAGTATATTTTTGGCATTTTGATCCACCCTCCTAGTCCCCTGCTTATTAAGTATTGACCATAAGCATTCAAATGAAGATTGATATCTTTTGTGCGGACACCAAAACTATTCAGTGGCCTGTACTTCTATTTCAGGGGGTGACTTGATTCCTTTGTAAAAAGAAACACTTAAAATACTACACGCAACTATTGAGTACTAAAGTTAAAAGATTATATAATGAACTGCGATTGAATGGTTGGCTCCAATTGGGGTTCTAATAGTAAGTGTTCTTATACTTTGTCTACTACCAAACTCCTCATTTTTTTTCTCTTTTCATTGATTGTCACTGGGCATTTTGGGTTTCCAATCTTTTAAAGTTTAAAATGCTATTAGGTAGATGTAATGTACTCTTGTTCGATCTTTCATCCTTGCGTTGTTGGCCACTAATTGATATCTGCCAAGTTTCTGTCACATAGATTTGTTGTAGATTCTCAGTAGCTATGCTTTACATGATTGTATAGTTTTGTGGCTATTTTCTCGGTTGCAACAACATAGCTGTTATAAATACTCGTGGCTTAGAAATATACATGAGTCTGAAGGCAAATTGTATCTGTCTCAGATGTCTTACTGTTTTTTTCATATCTCCTCAGCTATGCGATGGCAGATCTCTTGGGGGGTTTCTGTGGTGTTTTTGCAGCAACTTGAGCTGGTGGAAGGACAAGAGGGATTGTACCCCTGAAATCATACTCAAGCAAGGGGTTCTTCCATTAAATGGCAGCCATTAAGTCCCTTACCAACTGCAAGTTTTGAGTAAGTTTTTATGTAGTTTCTTCTTATAGTGATTTAAGTGAAAATGAACTTTGATTTAAGGGAGAATGTACTGAACTTAGTTGGATTCTATGACTTCCCTCATAATTTGATTCTTTTTGAGTTTGTATTCTTTTTTGAATTGATTGAATGCTGAAATGAATTGATTGAATAAAGTATTGGATGTGGATTATGGACGGAATGAAGGTGTATGCCGAATATTTGAAATGCCCGGCTTATTTCAGGCATAAAATGAACTGCCGGTCAGCCTTGACCTGGTCAATGTTGACTGGCAGTAATTTTTTTGTTGTTACAAAAACATTCGTAACGGTTCCAGGATGTTACGACCACGTTGTTACAAAAAATTTCGTAACGGCCCGGAGCTGTTACCACGTGGAAAATTAGTAACGGCCTCAACCTGTTACTAGAGCCGTTACAACCAAAATTTGTAACGGCTCAATTGCCGTTACAAAAAAAATGTAACACCCACTTTTGCAACAGGCAGGAGCCGTTACAACCCGTTTTAGTAACGGCTCTGTTCTGTTTCTAATCCCAGAATTTGGTGTAGTGGGATCTACCATCATTTGGGCCAAGGTTCTCGAACTGAGGTGTATTCCATGGCTGGTTGTATGACTATCCTTCAGGTAGCTATCTAATTTTCATTTGTTCTCCTATATTTTTTTTGCATTCTTAATAGTGAAACTAATGCAATTATTATATGTACTAGGTATGGATTTATGATCACTTTCCGGTTCTCGAGAGGCATAATTTAGTAGGTGGATATGAGGAATGTAATCCCAGAGCTTCATTATATGTACCAATACAACCGGAAAGAACTCTTGAGCTTGATTTGGTTGATTTGCGTGAAAAACTTGATGATCTTACGGAAGAAAAAGTGACATGGGATCCCTATAAGTCAATCCGAGATGGTTCTATTCATCGGGTTGCTCACTACACTGGACCGCTTAAATGTTTTGATGTGGTTGAGTGGCATAATCCAAATAGAGTGCTAAGACAGTTTGGTGTTATTCAAGATAAACCCAAAGGTGTTTTCCTGGATAAAGAAAAGACGATTTCGAAGCCCAACAGTTTCAAGTCTTATTATCCTAACTTGGATGAATATAGTTGGAGTGCATGGGATACATGTTTGATGCCTAAGGGTAGTTTACAATGTAAAGTTTTAAATCCATGGGATTGTGAGGATGGTTATAAGAAATGGTTTTCTGAAGTTTCTCACACCCGGGTAGCTAATCTTAATACAAGGATTCTTACTAAACCTTTTATCGATGAACAAGAAAGCAAAGTTGCAAATATCGTAAGTTGTATATTTTTTTTTTGCTTATTTTCATTCTTGATTGTAGTTGATCTGTCCCACTAATTTGGCTCTTATTTGGTTTAGAAAAGGAACGTCGGAATTATTCGGAAGTTTGTTTTCAACTCTGGAGATGAAGATGAGCCAATAAGCCCTTCTGGAAAAGCTCATTTACTGGAAATGCTTGAAAATTATGACAACCCTGAGAGATCAGATCTTTTCCCTGATTTTGACGAGGATGTTTGCATTGGAAGTTTACTGCCACCCCAACAGAAGAAGAAGAAGCGCAAGAACTGACTTTACGTTACACTTTTATCTAATGGATATCTTGTTGTCAATCTAATGTTGCACCTGTTTGACTTTATGTAATGGATAGTTAAACATGCTTGTAGTGGATCATGCAGTAATAGGCCTTGTCATGGAAATTAGCACTTTTATGTCATGGATATCTTGTTAAACATAAATTGTGTGGTTTTTTAACTTGGTTACAGACATTTATGGAATTCTCGTCTTACCTGATAAACGAGAAATCAGTCATTCTCGCTGTCCAGACAAAACGAAAAAAAAACAACATAAATACCTAATTTTCTATGCCTTCCCGTCTTACCAGCTGAACGGGATATCTGGATTTCTCGCTCTCCAGACAAAACGAGAAACAAACAAAAATTCGGCTTTCTTATATGGAATTCTCATCTTACCAAATGAACGAGAAATATGGATTTCTCGCTCTCCAGACAAAACGAGAAACAAAATGAACATTCAGTATTCCAGGATTTTATTTTTCATTCTCGCTGTATCTGGTAAAAGTGAAAATTATATTTCTCGCTCTGCTGACAAAACAAGAATCAAACAGGTACACTTCTTATCAGTTTATGAAATTCACGTTTGATCTGAACAACGTGAATTTGTTTTTCTCGTTCTCCAGATACGACGAGAAAGATTGAACTCAGGTAAAAAAAAAAAGTTTATACATTAAACATCACTTAAACATTAAATTGAAAGATTCAGGTAACACAAAAAAGTTTATATATATATATATATTGATTAATATATGCAGTTTCACCAGTATTTGAGAAGTGCCCTTCACAAATTTACGAAAAAAAAAAAGATGTGTACAACATCGTACAAACTAGAACTCATCAAGACGAACTGTTTGTTGGTTCTTCGATCCCCGCCAAATGTTCATATTTTTTCATTCTACCCAAGTAGCGTTTCGACCAAGCAATGAGTTTTCATTTTTTGATTCATCCAATATGAAAATCTTGGAAGTGAAGGCAATGGACTACATCGCTTGAATTTTAGCCCGATCAAATGATTGTTGTTGACGTGACCGATAGCTACCATATTCTTTTCAATACTGGGGTAAAGCACCAAGGTTGTTGGGACAAAAGTTATGCTTTGTAGTTCACTCAAATAAACCACAACTGTGGTGAAAGCTTCAGCAATGATAAACCCACTCTCAGGCATTCTTAACCATTCGTTTTTTTCTATGCCTTCCTTCAATTCTTCTAACATATTTTTACCCCACATAGCCTCATAATAATGTCTCTTGAATTCTATATTCCTTAGCATTGTCTCTCGCAAATACCTACAAGGGTTGTGATGCTTCACTTTGAGAGTCAATTGCTTCAACAACACGTGATAACCGCAATTTTCATCCCTTGGCATTTCTTGCGTTGCAGCGATGAATTTCTGCATTATCGGAGGCAAGCAACTCAAGTATTGTGGGTTAATTAAGTCATTATTCTTTCTCGCGCTAGCATTTCACGATTCCTTTTTTCACCCAATTTTGCCATAATAGCCATAGTTTTATTAACATGCTCATAGAAAGATGGTTCTCGTTCATTGGATCTATCTTTCATTAGTTGCTTCTTGGACTTGCGCCCTCTTTGCACTTGTGAAACTTCTGGCTCATAAACATTCACGGTGCTTGGAAATGCAATTGGCTGCAGCTGGGCTCGCATTCTCACTTGTTCGTTTTCTGTCGCTCGGTCCCATGCATCCCGTATTGCATAGAACTCCGGTGTTTCTTCAAATGGTAGTGACCTCCGGTTTGGACACAAAGGTGAACTACTCAATTGCTTCCAAAAATGATCAATAATATCGAGTTCGATGACTTTACCTTGTGTTTTCAACGCACGTATTTCGCATGCACATGGAAGCCCATTGATTTTACGAGCCAGGCAATTGCATGTCATATCACCATCCATACTGCTGGCAGTGCCATTTATCTCATTATATACGATTTTCAAAGCTTTAATCGAGAAAAAATTAAGGATTTCCTTGAACAAGTCTTCCTCCCTATGATCATGCATTTGTGTTGTTTTGCTTCTCTCAAACTCGGAGTGAACATTAACATGTTCGTTCTCATAAGAACAGTGTGCACGAAAGAAGCAATTTGCGAAGTTGCCACGTGAGTTCCCTAAGTATAGTTTTAACTTGGCGTGAGCACTCTCAACTCTGCTTGTTGCAACGTTATCAAAATGTTGAATGTTATTGGTCCAAGCCGAAACAAACTTCTCTTTATATGGGTCTAACCAAGTTTTGATAACATAACTTACAACATCCTTGTGCGTTGGCTCCCATGTAGATATAAACTTAGTAAGATTTTCTTGGTAATCCTCTATAGACGATGACTTAATGACATCTTGCCATGCCCCATACCACTTTTTAAGTTCCTTTCTTTTTTCGTCTTGTTTTTCCTTTAGTTTTCCCTTTGCTTCTCTTTGGGTTATGATGGTATCAATCTTTTTAGGCTTGTCTTCGCCATTAGTTGTTGTAGGCTTGAGGTTGAAAAACTTTTGACCGTGAGCATATACATTCTTTCCTATATGCCATGCACAAAGTAGATGAGACGATGTGGGAAACACATGTTTAATTGCGCTGATTAAACCAACTTCACAATCTGTTACAAAAACCGATGGGATCTCATTCTCTTTGTAAAGTCGCTTGACACACTTTAAAGCCCAAATGTAGTTTGCTTCTTTTTCACGGCTCATGAAGGTTACTGCAACCGTGAATGTCGCCCCCGTTGATGTATGTGATACAACATGGAATAAAGGTAACCTATACTTGTTAGTTTTATATGTGCAATCCAATAGAAGAAACTCATGAAAACATTGTGCCAACTTTACGGACTCCGGATGGGCGAAAAAAAGATCAGTTACCTTCTTTGTTAGAGGATTAAACTTATACTCAACCGTGTAATGGTGTTCTTGAGCTAACTTGAAGAAATGTTGCATCAACGATCTACCTTGCATAGCATATATTTTTAACTTACGTCTTGCATTGTAAATAGTTCTCATGGTTGAATAATTCTTTCGATTTTTGTTCTTGATACTTGTAAGAATTTCCCGTGGTCGACATCCACTATTTGTCAATTCAAGAACTTGCAACTTTTCATCTTCCGCCAACCTCCCAGCGTATGCATGTCCTGTTAACGTAGTTGGAATAAGGTGATTGTGAAAACCGCAACCAACTCGAACATTCCATCTCTCAAACTTGTCACAACTAGCATTTAGTCGGAACGGACAGTCACATTTGATGGAACCGCATTTCCGCTTTTTTGTTGTGGTCTTTGGCACATGGTTTTTTGCTTGGTGACTAATGGGCTTACCACTTCTTTCACAACACAATTGCAACCAAGATCCTTGAGCAGAACCACCTACGTCCTTAATCTTTGAGGTTTTACATACAATCACAAAATTGTGCGTTTTGCCAACACATATACACCATGATTGTAACTCTTCTCTAGACCCAAAACCATTCGGTCTTTGAAAATATTCCTTAAAATCGCGATGTTGGGAGGGCACTGAAGCTATGGGCATAGGATGAGTTTCTTCATTCCTAGGGAGTGTGGCAAATGGCACAACCTAAATATTCAAATTAAGTATGATATTAGTAAAACTAACCAAAAAAAAACTGGAAGAAGAAAAAACAAATGGACAGTAAAACGTTATCTATATATATGAACACCGTCATCGAAATAGTAGAGAAATAAGGACTTTCACCGTCACTCTGGTAACGGTGAAAGTTTTCATTTCACCTCTGTTTGAGTGATAGTGAAAAGTTTATCTTCACCGTTCTGTGTACGACAGAGAAATTTTCAATTCACGTTTTCGACTCTGAACGTGAATGTTTGATTTCTCCTCTACGGGTACGAACGAATGAAGGTTTTATAGACTGATTTTTTCTTATATATACATACATCAAGAAAAGCGAAAACCATATTTGATCGTTTGGGTACCTGGGATTCTTCGTTTCCGGCAAACTCAGGTATATTTGATGAAGGAGATTCACCGAATGGAGAAGGAAGTGTTAAGGATTGAATATCATCTTCCCAACCTTCATAATCTTTATATTCACCTGTCATCATCTTCGTAATTTTTCAGAGATATACTTTGAGTAGCTAAGTATCCAAAATCCTTTGGATTTCACGTTTGATGATGATAGAGTAATTTGGGGTTTTAGGGATTTGTCTGTTCATAAAAAGACTACTGATTCAGTGGGTTATTATCAAAAGTATCGGGTGAGTAGACTTTCAAGGATAGTTTGGTCCAGAAAATATGAAAATGTAACTCACTCTTAAATCAGTGAGTTGGCCCCGATTTATCCTCTCCCCTGATCACAAAAGCTCCTCCCTATAACAAAAGTGAAAGTTTTAGAAAATATTTTGTAAATATGTACATAAAAACTTCAACAGGTCAACAAATACTCTAGCTAGAACCGATAGTGTCAATCAGGAGTGGCATGATCATCCTCTTGACTATACCTCTGCTAAGTTGTACAAGGTGCAAGTTGGTTGGCTTTGATATATTTTGGCTTGTTTCAAATAAATAATAATAATAATATTAATGCGCCCAAAATAATTGAAAAGTGCTGATCTGGATATTGAGACAAAGGCAATATTTGAGCTTGACTTTTATAAAGAGATCATCCAGAGGAACCGATGTTTTGACTATATTTGTCAACATCATCTCTAATTGTGCCTAGTTAACTGTATTGATTTTAAATTTTGATCAACCAAATTAAAAGTTCCTGAGAAAAAATACCTAATTTTAGGTTAATGGTTATCTTCAAATATTACTTTTTTTTCCCCTTTGATTTCAGTTTGGTATTGATCATCATGGGTTTCAAGTTTTATTAGCTCACAATAATATAATAGTATAAAAAAAAAAACAAACAAAAAAAAAGGCATATACTCTCGTTACTTGGAATATTTCTCCTACCCATACATTGTCATTTGCTCAAAAGAGTAGTAAGCTATCTGAATGAGCTTTGCACAGGCGTCTTGGGTATCCTCAATCGCAAGCACAGAAGCAGCACTACAACCTGGAGACACCATCGCATCCAATTTATACTCCCATCATCAGTCTAATGAACCCATCTCTTGACAGCTTCTCTAACTTCTTCAGGCATCTCTTTCGTCCTTTCCCATTCCGCTTGTATGGATGGTAGTAGAATGGTAAATATTAACAGTTTATCGAATATATTCGTCAACGCGTCTCATTTTTCTTTTGAGCAGTTACAATACTCACCAGAGGATTTCGCTTGTTGAAGGCGATAATGTCAGCTAAAGATCTGGCTGGAGTAACTATCAGTTCTTTTAAGTACACGTACAAAGACTGCTTGAACTCGGCTAACAATGACACTGACATTTTCTATTTCCAAGTTATCCATCGGTTCCACCTCGCCTTTAATTGACCAAATTTAATCAGACAGTGCCAATTTGCAATTAACTAATGGAAGTCGAATCGAATCAAAGAACATTCACAGGTAGCTTAGAATATACCTTAGTGTGTTGATATGGTTCTCAAAAACTTGGTAGAGGTTTGACCCGTTAGCGAAATTGAAGAAGAGATTATTCCTAATCTTTTTCCTCGAGACCATCCTTTTTCAGAAATTGTTTGCAACCACCGATCGGTATAAATCTTGCTGCTTCTCTTGTTGCTTCATTATCCAGTGAATCAAATCCAGTACGTATACAGGATCCATTACAGTACTGCAAATAGGTCTGCCACACACAGAATTCATGTTATAACACAATCGTTTGTTTCCTATTGCCTGCCAGTTGTATCATTTTCACATTGTTTTCTATCTTGAATTGCACAGCAATACAAAGATGAGATATTTCCAACTAGCTGCAACACTGAAGATAAACATGTCAGTCCACAAATGCGAATGGGACGGATAAGTACACCCATCCGATGGTGTCCTGCCTGGGAGAAACTGAGATTACCCCAGCACGACTGGCTAGCTAGTCCAGCTGCAGGTTTGATTCCAACAACTGACTTATAACCGGCTGGGCATAAAAAGGGACCCATCCATCTCTGTACCCAAACTCACTGATGCCATGTTCGCTGCTACTGTTATAGCCGACCTGCTACTCGATCCACATGGATCACTGGTATTCCGTAAGAAAACGAAACAGGCATTTGTTTTTCTTTTAATTTTGAGCTACGAGGACCAACTAAAGCTGAAAAAAGTGATAGAAGAACCTACCACCAGGAGACACGTTAGTCAAAAGCTCTTTCAAAACACTGAAATAGTTGTGTATTACTAATATTAGCATTCGCAAAATTGTTTTTACCTTCATTGGAGGGTACTTTGAGAATGGAGCATGAACATGGGCCGACTAAAAAGCAGTCATCCCAAATGACCAGATATCAGCTCTGCAAAAGGAAAAGTTCATCAACAGTCAGTTCATCAACAGTCCATATATATGCTATCCAAAGGAAAAGTCATGAGAATAGATAGTGGTTCTTATAGTGCCATAGAGGACGAAGGGTGTTCTTTATCACTAGTTTTCATGGAAAAGGGTAGGCAAGGCTGAAGATCATGAACTGTTATACAATACGGGAAGTGATAAGAAACTAACATGCACTTGAAATCATATTCACTTCCCCTCTGCAAAACTTCTGGAACCATCCTGTAAAATGTAGGGTATGTTTCTGAATTCAAATTGTGTACTGCATTGAAGAAAGCACGAAAAAAGGAATAAATAGTAGAATTTCATTAAGTAAAAAAAAAAGACCAGCATGGAGTTCCAACAAAAGTATTCCTTGGGCGCTGCCTGTCACCTTGTCAAACATACAAGCTGACACACTGAAGCTTCACTATTTCGTCGCTATCAAGCAGTTAGCACTATATTTCCAGCCTGCGTAGAAGCATTGCCTTAATTCAATTAATTTCTGCAAATAAATCACCAAGGATCACATACCATTTTCATAAACTAGTAAACAAGTGATACATTTAAATGTGATAAACATAAACAAACCTTGATGTAACGATGTACATGCCCTTGCGAATGCAGGTATTCCAAAGCCCCAAGTGTTTATTTAAGGAGAGTGGCACTTACAAACTCTTCAAATCCATCTGGATATGCAATATTCATAGGTGTAGACAGGAACCTTCAGCCTATAAATGGTTCCTGTAAGTTTAGTTCATCTACAAAATTGTTCCTGCCTCAATTTCACTGAAAGGTATCTGAAAGGTCTTGGAGAAAACATATTACTGGCTCTACATTGGGTATCTTAAGCTTGGAACCTTTTGAGGCAGTGAGTTTTTCTCTTTGCACATCGAAGTAGTGGAATACATAAATTTGCACTATCAAGAACCAGGATTTCAAATGAAAGTGTAGTTTTAAGCTTCAAATTAACCACAGAGAATACTGGATCATTGAATCTTGTGAGCTTATCTCAAGTGGGATCTGAGCTTGGTAACGATGGTTATTATTTCTAAGATGGTAAATAAGGAGTTGAGGCTGAGCAAATTCTTTGCTACTTTTTGTCATCGTGCTACACAAAATACTCTACCTCACAAGTTACCAAATTTGCTATATTGTTAAGTTTTCTATCTCTCAATGTGTGCTTGATGTAGCACTATTCTGCACGAACATAAACCAACAGAGAAAACAACCAATAAATTTGCTGTTCTGGGCGAACATAAACCACACTGCTTAGCAGAGAAAGCAACCAATAACAAAAACAGCAAAAAATGCACCAGCCGGGAATCGAACCCGGGTCTGTACCGTGGCAGGGTACTATTCTACCACTAGACCACTGGTGCTGACAAGTTGTGTATGAGAAGCATTCACAAATTGTTATTACCTTATTCAGACGGTACTTTGAGAATGAAGCATGAACATGGGCCAACTATAAAGCAGATATCAGCTCTGCAATGTGTTGATGGAATAAACACGGTCAGTTCATTAGCAGTCCACTCCATATATGTTATACAAACAAAAAGTCATGAGAATAGATAGTGGTTCTTATAGTGCCATGGAGGACAAGTGTTTTCTTATCATAATTTTTCATGGAAAAGGGTAGACGAGGCTGAAGTTATACAGTACAGTAAGAGATAAGAAACTAACACTCACTTGAAATCATATCCACTTCCCAGCTGCAGAACTTCTGGAGCCATCCTGTAAAATGTGGGGTATGTTTCTGAATTCAAATTATGTACAGAATTGAAGAAAGGGGGGAAAAAAACCTGGCACTTTTAGGGGCGACCCCGAAAGAATTAGGGGCGACTTTTTTATTCCCAACCCATATACACCGTTAAGGGATGTCCAAAAACGCGGAGAATACGTTAATGCCCTTACACAATCGGAAGCTATTTTGTGCCCGATTATTATACACTAATCGGAAGTTTAGTAGCTATATTATACTACCGATTATATCGATTTTGTGCCAAGCGCGCATCTGGCTTCTATAACAATCGGAAGGAAAAATAACCTCACTAGACTACGATTATAGTAGCTCCTAATTTCCCAAAATTGGTGATTTCGCCAAGAAAGAAATTTGGGGCAATCGTATAATCGGAAGTCTTATTAACTACCGATTATTCTAGTCCCCAAATTCGAATAATCGGTAGTTACGGCAAAAAACAAAATTTGGAGCAAATCGTATAATCGGTTGGTTATTAGCTACCGATTATTCTAGTTCCCAAATTCAAAAAATGACATTTCGCAAAAACAAAATTTGGGGCAACCGTATAATCGGAAGTCTTATTAACTACCGATTATTCTAGTTCCCAAATTCGAAAAAAAATGACATTTCGCAAAAACAAAATTTGGGGCAATCAGTATAATCGGAAGTAATAATACTTCATTTGACTTCCGATTATACAGTTGCCCCAACAAAATAAAGCCGTTGGAACTCTAAACTCTATATAAGGATTGTATCCTTTTACTCTCTATGGAACACAAATACCTTTAAACTCGCTCCAACATCATCTTCAACATAATGGCCCAACCATTCATTAATCCTACGGAGTTCACGATCGAAGAAGATTTATCTTTATGTAGGCGCTATGTTCAATTCTATCCGAGACGAGGAGAAGAACGCAGGCAAGGAGGCATAATGAGTATGAGTTATTTGGGGAAAATTCACGAAAAATTCTGCGACGACACCGGTAACCCAAACAACCGTCACTCCGCTGATCTTTTCTGCCGAGTTGGTTCAATAAATGGACACGTCCAAGAATTCGTCCATTTAACTTATCTTGTGAATCAATATCGATTGAGGGGTGAAACCAATGATGAGGTTATAGAACGATCTCTCGGGGAATGGCGGATATGGAAAAGATCAAGCTTAGTTATGAAGCTCATTTTAGAATCCTTAGGGCGATGGAAAGATTTAATCCGTTTAGGAATCGTCCAACACGTCCACGACGCTAATCACGATACCTTGTAATAGAATTGAGGGAGTTCAATGTAAAATTATGATGATGTGTAGGTGATATTGTTATGAATTTCAAAATATTTATGAAAATCGGAAGTTTTAATTGTTGATCTAACTACCGATTATACGCCAACGGCTAGTTCGTTCAAAAGAAACTAGCCGTGCCTCGAAAACCACGTACAATCGGTTGATAATACATATTGATAAACCTCCGATTATACTACTCTAATGAAACCGAGAACTCTGTTGACAAAACAACCTATAATCGGGAGTATATAACAATACATGTTTACCGATTACTCATAATCGGGTGCTTTGTTAAAACATGTCCTACCGATTGTGTCTAATAATTGTACGCAATTTCAGTGATGTCTTGTAAAAGTACGCATCAACGGCCATATTTTCAAAAAAAAAGAGACGTTGGGACTCTCATCTATATAAGGAGGGTAAACTCTTCTTATTTATGCACCAAACAACACATATATAACATTGTGTATTCTACAAATAGATTTTCCATCGTCTACTCTTGTGAATTCATTCTATATCTCAACTTACAAGCATGGCAACGTTTGACGCAGATGAAGATTTGGTCATTGTGAAAACATGGTATCGTGAAACAAGACGTGAAGATGTCATAGCAGGAAGGTTAACACCCGAAGTCTTTTGGGCGAGGGTATATAGCCAATTTGTGCGAGAGTATGGAAATCCAAAGCAAAGATCACTCCAACAAGTTCATGATCGTTTCCGACTTGTCCAAAAAGGGGTAAAAGATTACATAACGATACAAAAGAGGATGTTTAACACTAGCCACTTAAGCTTGTCGATCGAACAATTTGTAAGTATAACGCTCGGGTGTTTAATCTTTCTTACTAAAACGAAGTTGACATTATTTTATGTTTGTTTATATAGGAGACACTCATGCAAAAGACAAGACTTAGTGGAAAAGGGTGAAGAATTCACTTATGATGGAAGTTATGAATTCACAAGTCCGTAGTAATGGTATAAATGTTTTTCACTTTGGTTACAATCGGAAGTTATTATTTTATATTGTCTACTGATTCTGGAAGATTTTCACCTATTTTTTCAGAATTTGGTGACAATCGGAAGTGTATGCGATATGTTGTCTACCGATTCTGGGAAGATTTTCACTTTTTGTCAGACTATGGTGACAATCGGAAGTTTATTCAATATGTTGTCTACCGATTCTGGGAAAAATTTACAGTTTATTTTTTGTCAGAGTATGGTGACAATCGGATGTTTATATAATATGTAATCTACCGATTCTGGGAAAAAAATTTCAGTTGTTTTATCAGCCTTTTAATCGGAAGATAAGTTCAAAAAAGTTAATAACCGATTATAATATTGATTGAGTCTGTTTACAAAAGCTTGTATAATCGGTTGATATATTAAAAATATAACTACCGATTATAGCTTTAGACTTCACAAAGATTTTCCACAAAATTCCAAAAAAAAAAATGTACAAATAGGGTTATCCAAAATACATCTTTCAAACATAACAATCATTGATCTTCATCATCGTAGGGAACCAATTCCAGTAGGCCTTCCGGAAATCCACCTTCATGACGCGATCCCAATCCAACATGTTGGTCTCATATTGTTTCAACCAATCGTTACAATGATTCGTTTGGAAGTAATCGCTCCAACCACCAACGGAGGTAATGGGCAATCCTCTTTACTCTTAAACCGATAAAATGCATCTCATTCACAAATGCCATAACAATTCTTCTATGTTTAACCGATTGATCGCAAACCGTCCTTGTAGGTGTAAACGTATTAGAATGTCCATACCTAGGAGGAACAAAGAAATGTACCACGCAATTCAAAGCGTCCGCTAAGAGATATCCACATTTAGGCATTGTCATCCAATACTTGGATCCGATTGTCTTCAATCCCTTTCGGCACTTTACACACGCGTAACAAAGTCTTTGAACTCTAGTTCTTTGTCGTGCCTATCTCCTTCCTTCATCATCTCCATATAGAAATCCTTGTCCTTTATTAGTTGTACCGCCATCTTAGTTCTTAAATTTTGCCATTGGGTGACATCTTCGTTCACCGCCTCTCAAAGTAACCAATTTGTTCCGAGGCGACGTGAAACCCGCAATTGCCATCCCCATCAACCTCGTCGGTGGACAAAACAAATGGAACAATGAGTGGAGGGAGTTGTTTCATATACTCTTCTATAATCGTATACCTTGATCGTGTTGGTCTTCCATGAAAATCCCTAGGACAACGAAGAGTACCATACTTCTCTCTTATAGTCACCATTTCCGTTGAATGTGTTTGTGGCGAGTCGCTCATTTGATCAATAACTACGGAGCTAGTTTGGGTCTCCACTAACACAACTTGTTCCACCGCATCGACTTGACTTACTTGAAAAGGCTTCTTAGAGAGTTTTGGACTTCCATTTTGATCTTTTCTTGGACGACCTCTTTTCTTTGGTTGCGGCTCATCTTCGAATTCGGCTTCCGAACGCTCATGCCGACACAATATTCTTTTATTAGACAAATGATCCTTTAATTCTTTTCTTTCAATGGTCCTCGACACTTCGGTGTTTGGCCTACCCGCCCCCTTATGCTTAATAGGTTCATCAACCTCTTTTAAACGAGGGTGAAGAGCTTGTTCCAAATCATGCATCAATATTTGCTTCTTGGCGCCATTTGTTGTAGCATAACGCTCGGCTATTCTTGCACACAATTCCGACTCCATGAACGACGGACCATTGACTACGGGTGTGCTTGGAGTGAAATTTAATTGCTTCCAAAATGGATGAATATCATTGATGTCAATCACATCGACGTACCTACCCATTTTATGACGACATGGGAGACCAATACCTATCATATCCTTGCAAATACAAACCGTATTCTCGTCATCGTTAGCTTTATACAACTTCAATTGTTCTATCATGTGATTTATTGCCCAACGTGAAACTTTATGAACAATGCCCCTTAGAAGCAATCTTTCCTCTTCGTGTTCCGTAGGGAATTTATGTACACTAAATTGCATAGAAGCCTTAATCTTTATGAGATCACGATTGGTGAATTCATGGATTGCTTCTTGGATCGACACAACTCCATTTTGACTACCTAGAAGTATTTTCTTTAATCGGCCATGAGACCCCTCCGCAATGCTTGTCTCCTCGTTCTTGAAGTTATGATATTCATATGTCCATGCATACACAAACCTCTCCTTAATCGGTAACCATTGTGTTTTACAATACTCAACGGGTTTTGGGTAGTCCTTGTAATATTCTTCCTCAAATTTCTTCAAGTTCCTTTCAGAAATTTCCTCGGTCATTGACCAAACGATCTTGTCCCATGCTTTCATGAACGATCTCCAAATTATCCCATCCTCCTTCCATTTTTCATCAAATAACCTCTTCTCTTCCTCTCGTTCTTCCTCGGTTAATTTACTAATGCGCTCATCCTCTTCCTTCGACCTCTTGGTACCCTTCCTTGGTTTTTTAGCTTGGAAATGGCGATGGCAATTGTGTCCGAGGTTGCATTGAATGTGCCACGTACACTCGCAAGTTTCGGGCTTCAGAAATACTACCGCTATTGCATGCATTAAGGCTTGATCGTTATCCGTTACAATAACCCTTGGAAAATCATCCCCATTGTAAATGGACCTCAGCGTCTCCAAAGATCCAAATGAAACTCACGTTGTTCTCATGATCCATTAAACCCCATGCAATCGTAAACGTGTTTTTGTCCGGCGTGTGACAAGCAATGTTCAACAACGGCATGTTATATTTGTTTGTCTTGTAAGTGGCATCTATCAACACAATTTGATGAAAACACTGAGCCAATTTTATCATTTCGGGATGTGCCAAGAAATACGTACCACTTTACCATCCTTTTCTTCCGTTCTCAACGTGTAGTCGTGTAACTCAGGCTAACCACCGCGATTGTTGCATGACCGTTCTACCATCCCATTCCGTCCTTTTGATCGTAGCTAGGGCCGACTTAATTGTAGATAAAGAAGACAAGTTGTCGGGGTCGTCCGCCTTTATTTTTACTTAAGATCGCACTCGCCTTTTGGATACGCATAGACCTCACCGTCTCCATTTCATGTGCTTTTAACTTCGCAACCATTACATGTCCAATAAGAGTATCCCAGGATCATCGTGGTTGTGACAACCATTAGCAACTTTAGACATTTTCCAATCTTTACTTTCCTTACCATCGGGCTTATAGAAGACAATCTTAAATGGGCATCCAATCTTCTTCGTATGAGTTCGGTACTTCTTTCTCTCCGTCTTACTTACATACTTATTATTCTTTCCCTCGTGACTCTTCTTCTCCCCACCTCGCTCACATACCATTTCAAACCGAATATTCTTAACGCAACGGTTACAACTACCACGCACATCTTCTCTTTTGCCTTGTTCATAAGCCATTCCTTGGCCTCCTTCTTACTTCCAAATATCTAAATGGGCATATTACAAAACAAAAATAATAAGCATAACCATCTAACATACACGATTGGAAAAAGAAAAGATAAATCATGACCATACCAAATCGTTTGCATAGTGTAGGGCGTGATCGGGCCTCAAATAATAATCGTCATCAACCACTAACAAATGACCTACGCACAACAACAACAAGTTATGCATTAGAAATCGGAAGGAAGTTTAGATAATAAGTAAACGATTGTAACACAATCGGTGATTTAATACTATAAAACGAATCGATTATAATAAATCGGTAGTCATGTACGCATATAGTCTACCGATTAACGACATACGTAAATGAACAATTCTTCTGTGTAAAACCTTCAATAATCGGAGGGACTATAAATTCATGAACCAACCGATTATTATATACCAATAATCTGACGTTTATTCATGTAGAGAAATTCGATTATGAGAAATCGCTTTCAATTTGGGGATTTTTTCATATTCGGCATATTAATACATCAAAATATACCCGATTATTAATAATCTGTGAGATATGTTACTAAATTAACTACCGAATATATGTCGTTCATGTCATTCAATGCATGCAGAAATCGAATTTTCACGTTCGAAAACACACAAACGCACGTAACATGGATAACATGGGTATTAGAGTTTGTTAACAACATACCCGTATGTTTGATGAATCGTTAGCTTCGATCTCGGGTGATTCTCCATTTTCTTCCATGAAAGCGTCGTCTAGGGTTTCATCTCCATCAAAGTTTGGATCATTCAACATATACCCCAAATCGTCATCTCTAAACGGTAGTGAACCTTGAAATTCAACAACTTCACGTCCTCCTTCTTCGTACCCATCCATGTTTATGGAAGTTGGCAACATATACCCACTTCTTCTTCTTCTTTTTTTCTTCTTCTTCTCACACTCAATCGGGAGTTACCTCGCGATGAGTCAAATTTTTTTCCAAACACTAATATATAGACCTTGATGTAACTACCGATTACAGAGTTTGCTACCGATTATTGAGTGAAACTACCGATTATTGTTTTGGCTACCGAATATTATAGTTTTTGTCAAAGGTTGAATCCCTGACCACTTATAATCGGTAGTGTATAAGTTTTATCATCTACCGATTATGTCAGATTGCAAATTAAAGCAAATAAGGATTTTAGAAAAAAACTCATTTAGGGGCAACCTATAATCGGTATGTTTTGGAACCTATATTCCGAACGATTATGGCTACTTCCAAATCACGAACCACATGGTTAGGCCTGGCTTTGTACCCTCTTAACCTATGGATTTTGGCAAGGGTTCGATCTGGGTCTCCTTACAATCGGTAGTTTATTAAGTTGAGTAGACTACCGATTATGGTAGATTTCAAAATTCATCACCTGAAGGATTTTAGAAAAAACTCATTTTGGGGCAACCTATAATCGGTAGGGTGTGGAACCTATTTGGATTACGATTATGGCTACATCCAAATCACGAACCACATGGTTATGCATGGCCCTGTACCCTCGGAACCAATGGAATTTGGCAAGGGTTCGATCTGGGGCTCGTTATAATCGGTAGGTTGTTAAGTTGTTAACTCTACCGATTATGGTATATTTCAAATTCCCTTACATTAAGGATTTTAGGAAAAACTCATTTTGGGGCAACCCATAATCGGATGTTTTGGTAATATATTTAACTCCCGATTAACGTTGCATCCAAAACACGAACCAAGTGGTTATGGCTGGCTGTGTGCACTCAAAACCCATGAAATATGGCAAAGGTTGGATCTGGGGCTCGTTATAATCGGTGGGTTAGATAATTATATACCCTACCGATTATGGTAGATTTCAAAATTCATCACGTGAAGGATTTTAGAAAAAACTAAATTTGGGGCAACCTATAATCGGTGAGGTTGCTTTGCCTATTAGGCTTCCGATTATGGCTACATCCACAGCTCTATCCAAGTGGTTATGGCTGGCTCTCGCACCCTCAAAACCTATGGAATTTGGCCAAGGTCAATATGGGGCTCCTTATAATCGGTAGTCTTACAAGTTGGATAAGCTACCAATTATAAAAGGGATTATTGGCCGAAGTATCTACACAATAATCGGTAGGTATTGTTTCAGTTTAACCTACTGATTCACCTTTAACCTACCGATTATGGTGTTGACTACCGATTATATAAGGGCATATTGGCCATTTCGAAAAATCAAATATAAGGGGTAGCTTAGATTTACGTTTGGGTGACCTTTTTTGTCTTTTAGTGTCGCCCCTAATTCTTTCGGGGTCGCCCCTAAAAGTGCCAGGAAAAAAAACAAAAGGAATAAATAGTAAATTTTTATTGAAAGAAGAAAAAAACCTGAACAGCATGGAGTTTCTACAAAAGTATTCCTTGGGTGTTGCCTGTCACCTTGTCAAACATACAGGCTGACACACTGAAGCTTCACTATTTCATCGCTATCAAGATGCATTCCCCTAACTCAACTAATCTGCAAACAAATCACCAAGGATTACATACATAAAGTAGTAAAAAAGTGATACATTTATATCTGATAAAGAAATCTTGATGTCACGATGTATAACAGTTGGAACTTGCAAAGGCCCTAAGTGTTTCTTTAAGGAGAGTAACAATTGCAAACTCTTCAAATCCATCTGGCTATGCAGTATTCATGAGGTGTAGACAAGAACCTTGAGCCATACATGGCATTACCACCCATAGACATTAATTGCTCAAAAACAAACGAACAGATTGCTTTGATTACATTCGGGTGATAATAAACGAACAGAATGCCTTGATTACTGAGCAACTCCAAATAAAACTCATCGCACCTATGTATGGGAAGTCAAGTGAGAATACCTTGGCACCTCTTGACTATGCATGTATCCATCCTGAAACAGCTGTTTCTGACTTTTCAGTGGTGAAGAAAGATACCGAACTCCGCTAGAGAGCCGCAAAGTCTAATACTTTCCATCTGCAGGGATTCGTAAGGGTTTCAGTGATGCAATAAACATATGGAATACGATAATATCAATCAACACAATGTAGTGTACTAACCGCAAGCGAGAAATACCAAGTTCGCAGATACTAAATGCTCGAGCAAAGTTCAGATAAACACAAGTATTTACGATTCTCGAATGCTTAGAATTAACGAACACATTCCTAGTAGTTCTCAAACAGGAAACGCCACCAAAAACATCTAGAAACCAAATATAAGCTAAGACCTCAACTTCCTTGGACCAAACAATTCCTGCACATTATCTTCCAGAACAACATATAGATACCTACTTAATCCTTAGCTTACATTGAACACATCTCCGATAACATAAACATATATGCGCAACATAACCGTGACCGTAACCCATTCACCATCATTAAAGCTTTAAATGGAGCTGAATTAACACTGGTGCAATAAAACTAATCAACTTCAAGATTCATGCAACACCACTAACTCCAAGGCAAACACAATAGCCATGGATGGGATACACTTACTTGCCTCAGGGAAATCCATAAAACAACTGCAAATTAACCCAATTCCAGTTCAAACTTACATTTTTATTTTCTTTCCATAATTAACAATTTCTTAATTACTCTACTTAAGTAAAAACCCCATGTTGTAATCTGATTAATTATCACCAATCTCATCATACTTAATAATCACCATTTGGAAATGATAACAACATTATAAAGACGCAAACTTTAAAATTAAACACTAAAGTTAAATATAGAAAGATATCACTAACCTTTAAATTTGAGACATGGGTCTTGTTGATTTGTAAAAAAACAGAAGAATTTTGTGTTTTAAGGAACAAAGCGGGAGGAAGGGGAGGATTTATAACCGCAGATCAAATCATTGCGGAGATCTCTAAAACCAAAGCAGCCTTCACTAGTCAGCTCATAAGGGCATGGTCTGACTCGGTATCTGAATCTTAATCACCAAATCCAAATTCTGATCTCCTCCTCCCCACTGTGCGCTGTGCAGTATAAACCCTGCACCAAAAATCAACCGTTACTCCGTTAGGCAAAATCTAATATATACGGGCCACAACTTAAAAGGTTCTTTTTGGTGGTTAACTAGGCCGTGTATATATGGCCCGCAACAAAATCTAGCCCGTTTTACAGCAAGATAATCCCACACCGGTAAAGTAAATCAGGGTAAATCGGATTCCTCCCGGAGTAGATATCTCCAATGGCGAAGAGTTGGTTGGAAAGGTTGAGGAGAAGCTCTCCATAGATGAGTATGAGATTAGCTCTAATCTCCTTTTGCCATTGGCAATTACAAAAACCTGACGACTGTCGGGACCATGCTCTGCATAAAAAAGAAGTATAAAGAAGTACAAGGCCTATGAGATTAGGCTGTGACAGAGAAACACCGCTGATACCAATTAGGTTGTGACAGAAAAACACCGCTGAACTTTTCACTAAATTGAATTCTTCCTAAAAACTAATTGAAAGTCATGTTCTGTTGAAGGTAAAATTGCAGTTCCCCCAGGAACGTACAGACCCACAGACGTAATGCACCTTGATACCCACTTGCATCTAACACCCTGACCAAATAAAGTGTCAAACTGATAATATGAGCTATATTCAAGCAAAAGCAAAAGACACGTCCATTTCACTATTGATTTTCTTACTAATTCTTGATTGGACTGCAGGTTTGAATATGTTAAGGTTGTGGTCTCCCACTCTCCCTAGGAGAACACCCAAAAACTAAGCATTGGAGTAAACTATTACAACTCTAGCTAAAGAGAAAACGAATGAGGAGATAAAATGGGATAAGGGCTTGTGAACTTCAGACCAAAACCCATCAGCATTCTTCCATTCCAGAGTCCCTCATTTAGTTTGAGATACAATTATTTGATTATCAATCATACTGAAAATTGTGTACCAGAAAAACGAAAGGAACGGTGTGACTTACTTTCATGTTCTCTACTTTCACCAGGGGAGCCTTTTGAGCAAAATGAAATGCATAAACGTTATCGTACGCAACATTACAGCCTGCATCCACACCAAAAGAAAATGCTTAACGATAGTTTTATTATTTAGATAAAGTAACACGCTGACATTACACTTGTTTCATCACAAATGGCAATCTAAATAGATATTTGGCCTACCTGGAGATCAAGAAGATCAGCAACTCATTCAATGATTTTATCCAGGGAAACTTTGTCAAACCTTATTCTATAGCTACAAAATGAACAAACAGCCAGATAAATTCCTGATTACACATATGCTAGACTCCAGCTTAAGCAAAGAAAAAGGAAATAGCAATTAACCTTCACAAATGAGAGAGATGCACAAAATATAAAGAAGAATCAAAGAAGCACCAACGTGCAACTGCAGCATCGCCTCTGATGCGTACATCATCAACAATGGGTTGGGCCTCCCAGTTCTCTGCATCTTTGACATTCATTATCAGATGCTCTGGGGCATACAAATTTGAAAAGGAAATAGCCTGGAGGTTTAATAGTCTTAAAATAACATACACATTGAAGAATGCAAATCTCATATCTAGTAGTGGAGATAACAGATCCGCTACTTGGATAAACTTTCATATGAATATCAAGTCTCCAGTTTGTTCTACTTAAGGGTATGTTACAATCTAAAACAAGCTGATAATAAATGCTAACCTCAACTATATCACGAGCGAACACAGTGAAACTATGGGCAAGTGCTTTTGAAGCAAAATCTTCCCTTGGGAGAGGCTCTGACATTGGGTGCTGATTTCCTTCTCGGTGGCCTCCACATCTACAGCATCTCCAGCAATTACAAGCACAACCTGACACTGTCAGGACCATGCTCTGCCTAAAACCACCAAAAACAATATAAGGCTCACACCAATAAATGAATAATAACGGGTCAAGCAACACTAAACTGCCTAATATAAATATATAAATTACTTTGTTAGACAGTATTGGTTGGGCAGGACAAGGAGAAAATTAAGTTTGCAAAACATTAAGTTCGCAGCCCCAACTAGATGAGAAATTTGAAACTAAACTTATCAATAAATACCTGGAAAGTAAATCAGATGCTATATGAACCGGGCTGGCATGTTTATCAGCGATAACCAAAACTTCAGATGGCCCTGCAGGCATGTCTATCGAGACCATCGTTTCACTATTCGATAATAATACGAATTGGACATAGATAGAGATTATTTAAAACGTGAAGCCAAGAAAGTTCGGTATAAAACAAAGAAGCAGCACTAAAAACGGTAATGGAAGTTCACAGTGCTCAAAGAGAGGAAATGATAAGAATACCTGGAGAATCATTTTAGCAGCAGTGACATATTGATTTCCAGGTCCAAAAATTTTCTCCACCTACAAAACAATGGGTAAAACTATATACACTCATTCATTGAACTTGTGGAAGTTAAAAGAAAACATAGAACCCTACCACACGAAATCAATACGAAGGTGAGCCTTAAGGTTATCAAGCTCAGGTTTTCACAACTCCGACGATCTATAAGATTCCATTGCACACCTTATTATTTTATTTATCGATTCTGTAACAACCAACAAGATATGATGATATAGACGTAAAATTTCCAAATATCCCAGCTTCAAAAAACAAGTTCGCCACCAGTGCGACAGATTGGCAAACATTTTTGAGGCACATTTTAAAGTATAGACAATGTTCTATCTCTATCATAGCGGAACTCAGCGCATTTTACTTGTATGATATGCAGCTGACAGAGATGATCTGACTCGGCATCTGAATCTGATTCAGCACAAGTCAGATGTAAGATCATTTTGTTTTGTTTTTTCATTTGCATCTCACTCGGGACTCGGCTCATACATCTAACAGAGACAGAGGTATTCGAGTCAGATTGAAAGTTGTAAATGATTCATTAGGTACATATCTGACTAGAGTCAAAAGCAATTTTCAAATAAGTAGCTTAATAGGGTGTTTAGATTCACCTTAAGAAGTTGTTTTTCGACTTCTAAATTGGTTTGGTGACATAATTTTAAAAATGACTTCTGAGAGCGAAAAAGTTAACGTTTTGGCCTCTGACCTCTAAGATTGACTTCTGCGTCTGGTATACAAAAACCTTTTTCTCTCCCGTAGTAGCATTTGCTTAAGAGGGTGTTCGGATACCAAAAGCAAAAATCAATTGCAGAAGTAAAAGCAAAAACAATTTGCTTCATAAAAAGTTAAGTTTTTGCTTCTAGAAGTCACTAGTGGATCACCCATGCCATGATGGTACGACATTGTTGTAATGCAAAATATATTTATCAATGGTAATTATCTTCCAAATTTCAGACTCTTATTCAAAGCAAGTTGTCAATCATACTTGTAGCTATCAACAAAAGATACATGTAGCAAAATACTAACCAATGAGAAATGGAGCCACATATGGGGGTTTACTGCTCCATCTTACGCTTGGCACGGGCACCTCCCCGAACTGGAGTTACCCATCCACATCGCCTGCTGGCCTGTAACTTGTCCTATGACTTGGGTCAGCCACAGCATTCGTCCCAATGTTGATAACACCAGCACCAAGTTTAATCACCCTTAATTTAGAAAACAACCATTATGTTACATATCAAGTTTAAAGAATTAGAAAGAACAAATAGAAGGAAACATCACATTCAAGTTTACATGCAAGCCATAAGTAGTGATGGTTTGTGTTTTCTGTATGCCATGCCGATATTGCAATTTTGTTCTTTTCTACTTATAAGTTGGAAAAAGTAACAAAAACAACATAAGCGATACTTACTTCTGATATAAGATGTGAAGAAAATGTAGTGTTCTACTCGAATATAGACTAAAAATCAACTTGCTAGAAGCCTAGCCATCTAATATGCAAATGAGGAAGGATGAATTTTGTAACCGAATCTCACAAACAGGTATTCTCTTTGACATTAGCACAAACAGGTAATGTTCACAAACGTAATCTTTCCATAGACTTTGATAAATTTAGAAACTGTAAAACGTAAAATTCGAACGAAACAAAACCTAGAGTGAACTATGGTAAAGTAAGCAGTATTATCTATTTTGATCTTGGTTGTTTCGTCAAACAAATACATTTCAGAAATCAAAACAACCGAAAGCTCGAATTTAACTGAAACCCAATGTAAAATTGAAGATTCACATAAAGAGAACTTAATGAACAACATACACATATGTGCACCATAACCGTGACGGTAACCACATTCATCAACCAGAAAGCTTTAAACGAAGCTGAATTAACACTATCTACCCTTTGCAATAAAACACAAGAGCCATGGGCACACATAATTGCCTCACGGACGTTAACATTTCCATTTTTAACAGTTCTAAATCCTTAAATATGAAGAACCCATGTTTTATTTTGATTAATTATATCAATCTGATACTCAGTAATCAACATTTGAAAATGATAATAACAAATAATAATAATGATTCAATTAAACACTAAAAAGAATAACGAAACTTAAAATCTGAGACATGGGTCTTGTTGAATTGAATAATATCTCCAGTATCAGTATCATCTCTCTCCAATGACTATGCTGATGATAATAATGTTTTTCAGGACTCAGCCACAGCAAAACAGAGGATTTGATCTGACAAATGTGTGAAGTAAAAACCCTGTACCAGAATCCCAGAAGAAAGGACCGTGTATACATGACCCGTACTAGAAACAAGCCTACAAGTACCAATCAAAATTGACTAATTACCATATTTAATAATCCCACGTCGGAACAGTAAATTAAGGTATGTCGGTTTATAAGGAAATCCGGCCGGAGTAGATAATGTCAATGGCGAAGAGTATAAAATTAGCTCTGACCTCCAGAGAACCCCATGGTATTTGTTAGTGGTTTGTTTTTGTTTTGGATCTAACCACAACTTTCCTTTTTAGTCAGCGTTCCATGTTCTAAGAGCAATTGCAATGGGGAGACTATACTCAAAGACTAAAAACTAAAAAAAACTAAAAAAAACTAAAAAAATTTGGTTTACTCCGTCTTTGTCACGTTATGGTGCGCAACCAAAATTTGGTCAGGCGCAAGTTTAGTATCCCGCCCAAACCAGGCGCAACTTTAGTATCCCGCCCCATGCAAAAAAAATTTAATGAGGCGCAAGTTTAGTATCCCGCCCCATGCAATTTTAGTATGGCCCCACCATCAGGCGCAACTTAAACTTCCGCCCCAACATCAGGCGCAACTATAAATTACGCCCGTTCAAACGCAACTTTAAATTACGCCCGACTAAAACCAAACTAAAGACCAAATATGGTTTGGTTTTTGGTTTTATCTGGTCTTTGATCTTTACTCCTTCTCCACTGCGTCTGGTTTTTGGACCAAAATTTTAGTTTTGGTCTCCCACTGTGGATGCTCTAAAGCACAACTTGGTGTTCTGCCTGAAACCACCAAAAACAGTATACGGCTTACGCACTACTGCAAGCATGAGATTAATTGGGATTACCACTCCAGACATTGTAAACACTTTTAACAGAAAAATTACCTTTTTTGTCAAGAGTCCAAACAAGATAGTCAGATCCTATAACATGTATATAAGTAAAGAAAAGATAAAATTTACGAGAACACCAGATGCACATTCCAAGTTCTAGTCCCATAATGAAAAAGCTCACAGACATGAACATAAGAAAAAAGAATTCATCCAACCCTTAGCAAAAAAGTTGGTATGACGATTGGCGATATTACCAATGGATTTTGTGTAGCCTACCACAAATTGGTCCTTCTTTCTTTATGCCTGATGTTGAATTACCAGGTTCAGAACTAGAATACGATCACGATTTCAGTGTGTTTGACATGCACGAATTAACCTCTTCTAGTCATCACTCACTGACCAAATGACCTTGCAAAAACAATATTTTGTTCAAAATTACATTACAGTGCATTACACGCTGTTAACAACTTGAGAATTGAAAGTTAAACCATTAAAAAAGAATTGATAGTTGCTTAAAACCAAAAAAAAAAAAAAAGGTAGAGACCCCAAAAAAGAACAAAAAAAAAAAAAGAGCAAGGTCAAGTAAGTCCTACAAATGTTAATTAGTCCCTCCATCTCTTCCTTATTAACTTAAAAGAAACAGACACAAGAAAAAATTGACCACAAGATTCATTGAACAATATAAATCCAAGGACTCGTCTTCTTCTTTCGGACCTTGAGCATCATCATAATCATGAACCTAATAGGGTGGAGTAATAATTAAAGATATCCTCATGACCAATGATATTTCAATATTAAACAAAAACAGTAACATGGCCCTTTTTGTGCTGATTGTCAACTAAAATGGGAACAATTTTGAACCCATTTTAGAAAGTGATGCAAATGTTAGACATACCAAGGGTGCTTGAGCTTCCAATTCTTAAGTATCGAAGTTCCGTGAACTCACGCATCGGTTATACTCACTCTGAGATGTACAAAGTACCAGGACATGCCCAAGATGTGTACAGGAAAAAGAATAACCATGCATGTGATAAGAGTCCATCCTTGAAAGTTGAAAACAGATACAACAAAAATATGAAACAATAAAAGGACTCTCTCAGTGGCATGCATATATATAATTGTTCCTCTAATAATTCACTACCCAGAACTACCTTGAGGCTTGGAAGACTGTAAACACGCCATACCTTGGAAAATCCTTAATCTCAATCGTAATCGAGCCTGGGAGGGTCATTCTGGATGATCATTAGAAGAACATACTACCAGGAAACAAATAAGTCGAAAATGTTAGACTTAATGTTGGTTTAGCAACAAATCTTTTTTGGCTTAAGATAATCCTGCTTAGCTTAAGGTAATCATGTTTTTCTTAATTCGGATTAGTGCTAAGCTGGATTACAATCAGCTGTTTAGTTGTCTTATGACTCACCTAGTGAGGTGTCAATTAATTAATGATGGATAGGTTGGTTGAAACATAGGCTATGACTAAGCTCTCTTCTAGCCTCTTATAGATATATGTTTTCAGCAATTAATTCATCCAATGAATGAGAAGAAATAAAAGTATAAGCTAAGTCATGTCCTTGTGTTTTTTTTTTTTTTTTACTTCTTTCTTCTTAATATGTGTTGATGTGTATCATGTTCTTGATGTGTATCTTACTTTTGTGCTAATGATAGAGACATATTCAGCTAATGAAGTGGTTACTTGATTGTTCTCATAGTTTCTCAGATATATGAGAGTGTGTTTAAACTAGGCTTAATGAATGTTTCAGTATATGGGTTAATCATAATCATGTTTAAGCCTAAAGTATATCGATTATGAAGCTGAAATTCCAACATTCTACTTCTATTTCACCTAGTTTCATATTCTTCAACTACTAATGTGCAGAATCATGTTTATCCATTAGTTACACATAAAGTAACTCTTATGTAGCTATGTAGTACTTCCTCTATGCTGAATAAAGGTTCCAAAGTTCAAAGAGCAGTTTACACTTGGTATTCTTGGTTTTGTTGTGCATATACCATTTTCATCACAGTATGAAGTTTATATACTGATCTTTCTTAGGAAAGATTTTTGGTAAAAGGGTATTGTAGTACAGAAAGATTGATTCAGTGTTTGAATATTGGATCTGAATAAAGTATATAGTACTGTCTTGATTATTAGGAGTCACATTAGTGATGCTTAATATCATGTTATTTGTATTGTGATGATAATATGCCTGAAATGATTTGTGGTTTCAGTAATAGGTTAGGACCATTAATGCAAGTGATATTCTGTATTAAGATATTAACGGTTCTACTACTTTTGGTTTCAACATGAGCATATAACTTTTGGGTTGATCTTTATATATTCCTAAAAATTTTGAAACCATGCAACATCACAATGTACCTAGGCAATACAAATATTAGTTAATTTTGTTTAATTTCCCATGTATAATACGCATGTTAAATATATGAAGTTTGCTATGCAACACAATGTACCTAGACAATACCTAGGAAAACATAAATTTTGATTAGTTTCACATGTGAAATTTGTTTAGTTTCACATGTATTAGTCAAATATATGAAGCTTGCTATGTAACACAATCCACACAAAATTCAACAATGATATAGAAAATTGAAAAATAAAATCATATGATTAGAGATATATGAATGAGTCGTACAAAAAAAAACACATCACACCCGCTGAAAAGTAGAAGGATTTTTCAAATTGGTTAACAAAATCTTTTTGTCTTAAACTTTGATGTACGATATGACTTATATTATCTATATAATATTGCGAATTATTCTTATATGGAGGTAAGTTCTGTTTAGTTTTCTTTTAAATGAATCGGTTAGTTTAAGTACTAGTTTTGGAGATGCTCATATTTTTTTTTTTTCAAATTTCTACATTTGTTAGTTTAAGTACTACCACATGAATCTGTCAGTTTAAGTTATGGTTTAAAATCTCTGATTGTTTATTTAATGGCATTTTAAAAAAGCACTTTATCTGGTTTGTATAGTTATAGATGCCTAGAATAGAGAAGTTACAATCTCGTAAAAGTATGGTACTACACTGTCATGCCAAGATTCAATATCCTAGGAATAATAACGCGGTCTTTTTTTTTCATTTTGTTGTGCCGAGGGGACATATTTTTGGTTTCTCTTTAACAAAAATTATTCAGAAATGAACAAATTTGCTCAGAATGAAAGGTGCGACATTTCATTTATTTTTCATTTTTCATATTTCTACAACATAAGGCTCTGAATTTTATATCCTGCACAAGAAGTGCAAGTTTTGATCTTTTCTATGTTTTCACTCGACGGGTCCTATTTTGATGAGTTCATCACACTTGAGATAGATGAATTCAGGAATGGATCCATCATCAAAGCAGTGGAAACAACTAATAAAGATCCATCACATGAGAGGTTTTGATCAACAACTACAGTAGAACCTCTACATAAGAATATCCCGGGGACCACAAGAAATTATTCTTATATAGAGGTCTACCTTGAAACCATTAATAAAAAATTGTTATATGGAGTATGTATCAAGGAGAAAACATAATTGCACACAACAAACATCACAATGTACCTAGGCAATACAAATATTAGTTAATTTTGTTTAATTTCACATGTATAATACGCATGTTAAATATAGGAAGTTTGCTATGCAACACAATGTACCTAGACAATACCTAGGAAAACATAAATTTTGTTTAGTTTCACATGTGAAATTTGTTTAGTTTCACATGTATTAGTCAAATATATGAAGCTTGCTATGTAACACAATCCACACAAAATTCAACAATGATATGGAAAATTGAAAAATAAAATCATATGATTAGAGATATATAAATGAGTCGTACAAAAAAAAACACATCACACCCGCTGAAAAGTAAAAGGATTTTTCAAGTTGGTTAACAAAATCTTTTTGTCTTAAACTTTGATGTACGATATGACTTATATTATCTATATAATATTGCGAATTATTCTTATGTGGAGGTAAGTTATGTTTAGTTTTCTTTTAAATGAATCGGTTAGTTTAAGTACTAGTTTTGGAGATGCTCATTTTTTTTTTCTTTCAAATTTCTACATCTGTTAGTTTAAGTACTACCACATGAATCTGTCAGTTTAAGTTATGGTTTAAAATCTCTGATTGTTTATTTAATGGCATTTTAAAAAAGCACTTTATCTGGTTTGTATAGTCATAGATACCTAGAATAGAGAAGTTACAATCTCGTAAAAGTATGGTACTACACTTCCATGCCAAGATTCAATATCCTAGGAATACTGACGTGGTCTTCTTCATTTTGTTGTGCCGAGGGGACATATTTTTGGTTTCTCTTTAACAAAAATTATTCAGGAATGAACAAATTTGCTCAAAATGAAAGGTGCGACATTTCTTTTATTTCTTTTATTTCTACATCATAAGACTCTGAATTTGATATCCTGCACAAGAAGTGCAAGTTTTGATCTTTTATATGTTTTCACTCGACGGGTCTTATTTTGATGAGTTCATAACACTTGAGATGGATGAATTCAGGAATGGATCCATCATCAAAGCAGTGGAAACAACTAATAAAGATCCATCACATGAGAGTGAAAGGTTTTGATCAACAACTACAGTAGAACCTCTATATAAGAATATCCCGGGGACCACAAGAAATTATTCTTATATAGATGTCTACCTTGAAACGATCAATAAAAATTGTTATATGGAGTATGTATCAAGGAGAAAACGTAATTGCACACAACAAACATCACAATGTACCTAGGCAATACAAATATTAGTTAATTTTGTTTAATTTCACATGTATAATACGCATGTTAAATATAGGAAGTTTGCTATGCAACATAATGTACCTAGACAATACCTAGGAAAACATAAATTTTGTTTAGTTTCACATGTGATATTTGTTTAGTTTCACATGTATTAGTCAAATATTTGAAGCTTGTTATGTAACACAATCCACACAAAATTCAACAATGATATGGAAAATTAAAAAATAAAATCATATGATTAGAGATATTTGAATGAGTCGTACAAAAAAAACACATCACAGCCGCTGAAAAGTAAAAGGATTTTTCAAATTGGTTAACAAAATCTTTTTGTCTTAAACTTTGATGTACGATATGATTTATATTATCTATATAATATTGCGAATTATTCTTATATGGAGGTAAGTTCTTTTAGAGCATTGCTCGCTTGAACCCACCAAGCGTTGGTATGTCAAGTTTGGTTGTCATATTTTAGTGAATCAAAACTCATGTTCAGAGTCGCTTGATTATATACTAGAGTGAACTTCGTATAGGTTAGCTTGATCATCCTTCCACTCGAGGTTAGTGATATTTGACTTGAATTGTTTCATTCCCTAAAGTATCTTTCAAGTGGTGCATAATGAAACATAACTGTGAAGCATATATGAACTCTAGATAGACATAGTATTAAGGAATACAATACGAGGTTTATTGCTTAACCATTAAACTTTGTAGATAAGACATCGCCATAATCATTTCAATGCTATTGTGATTATGTATGGGTATGAGGTGAGGATTTCATCCTAGGGAACAATGTTTTACATGTGTTCTAAGGAAGTAAGTTCATAAACTTGTTTTGTGAACCGAAAAGGAAATTGCCAGGTGTTATTGGTTTTGTTATTCATTGCTTATCTTATGAACATCCAATATGTGTGATAGAGTATAACCGCTTACAACTTGTTATGTTCTTGGAAGAACTGTTCACAAAGGCCTGACTTATGTATTGGTAGAATTTTTATTAGTAAAACCGATCTTAAGTAATCACCTGTGGTATGATCGGGTTTGTATGTCTGACAACTTTTGGGAGAGGGGAACCGATCCTAGTAAGGGGTGTAGTACATCAAGGGGAACCGATCCTTGTATGGTCTGCAACAAGGTTTATACCAGAAAGGGGAACCGATCCTATGGACATGTGCAACACGTTTTTAGGAAAAGGGGAACCGATCCTATGGACATGTGCAACACATATAAGTTAGATACCATATATATGTGGGGAACCGATCCTAGTACCTAGTCAGCCAATCTTTGGTAAGCTAGTGTGACTATGCGTAGTACTTACATGGAGGTAGAACCGAAACTTGTTTTGGTAGAACCGTTAAACCCATGATTGTGATTGAATATTGGTTTGATCAATCACATAGTTCTTGAAAGTCATATGAACCAATTATAAACTTGTTTGGAAGTGTGGCAAATCGGTTTCAAGGTTGTAAGTGTGAAAGAGAACTTACAAAGTAAAGATGTCGACAAACTTTGAACACGTGCTGTGAATGTTTATTTCTTTAATTGTTCAAAGATGTTCCATAACGGCTAAGGGAAGAGAATCCTAAGATCGATTTATAAGTAAGTTAAGAATTTTTTAATAAGGTTATTAATTTCATTTTGTAGGGAAATTACAGAATTAGTAATGTTCATTTACTAATTAGATTTTCCGAGAGATTTCGATCATTATTTTTGGACAGAGCATTTTAAGGAATTATGGAAACCAAATCTGGAATATATTGAATATCTTGAGAATATTTTCGATTTTAGAAATTCCTTGGTGTCCAAACTAACTTATCTATAAATACCGAAGTTTGTCTTTTCAAGCAAACTAATCCTTCGTAACAACAGACTTCCTCTTTTGTATTTTTTACTGGTGAAGCCGCCAATCGGAGAGGAGAGTAATCTAATTAGGTGAAATCTCTTACGGGCGCTCTATTTAAAGTCTTCTTTGGGATTGATAAGCTCTAGCACGACCCGTTGGTGGGAAACTAGATAATTGCGGGTTTATCTTTGTTTTCGATTGATTTGATTGACTAACGGTGGTTGAAATATGATTGCACCTAGTTTGTTTATGCTTGAGAATCTTCTCTTCTGATATAAGATTCACTCAAACTAGTTCAGAGTTTTGACAGGGATCTTTAGACTGTTCTTAGTTCTAAAGACGATCTTGTAATAATCCAATGTTAACAGACTCCATTCTGTGCGTGATTGATCACAAGAGATTCAAGTGATTGTGTGCAGGTGTTTATTGAAGATTTAAGAAGATTTGATGACAAAGAAGATATAGAAGATCTGACTTGGGTTTTATAATCTTTGGTGTGCACTATACTTTTTTGGGAAAAGAGGATCCAATTAATAATCGGTTTATCCTTGTGGTAGATTGGATTGATTAATTGAGTAGATCGGCATCAACATGTTTCCTTGTGATTAAAGGTGTTGTTGGCTTAATCTTAACCGATTACCTTCGGGTTATTGAACATAAGATAGATCTAAACCCGACGAAGGAGTTTGTGTTAAGATAAACGGGAGAGCCTTTGTCTAACTCATATAACTTGGTTGAATAGAGTTGTTACCAAACATATTTCTTGTTCCTTTAATGTTTGGAATACAAACCAAAGGGATTGTTCCAAGTACGTGACTTATTTATAAGTTGGAGGCGTGGGAATACAGACGAAACTAGGTGAACTATAGGGTTAGTTACTTGGTCTCAACTATACGAAGTTAAGTGTAATTTTGTGTAGCGGCTTAATCCTGAGAGTATTTGCATTTGCGGTTTCCTCGTTAACAAAATCTTGTTGTGTCATTTACTTTTATATTCCGCATTAGAATCGTTTTATTATAATTAAAGTAAATTACACAAACGTTAATTCCTATTTACTTGATAAGCAATCCTATTGTGTTTGGTTAAGTCCGAACCTTTGTATAAAGTAAACATACTTCGTTGTTGTATTGTCTCGATCTCGTATCCATAGACGATCACACGAAGTGTGAACCGATTAGTTGTATTGTCTCGACTCGGTCCATAGACAATCACTTTCGGAGAAAGGAATTATTGGTAGGAAATATTTTAGCTTGAGGTATATTTGGGTACCATCGCCTTTTCAATTGGTATCAGAGCAAGCAAACACGAAAAGATCTAACAATCTGTGTTTGGTGCGATCCAACCTATAATAATGAATCTAAACGATGATTCAGTTAACGTGTCACAAGGTTTAAGGAAAACTCTCCCTGGATTTAACTTCCGAAAATCCTTGGAAGGGATGTCTTCTATAAGCTCCTCGCGCTCTTCTGAAAACATGTCTTTATGTTCTCAATAAGAAGTTAAGTTAAGTCATGTACTCACACTCGATGAGTCTGATTCTGAATCACTTGATGATGAAGAAGATGTTGATTATGTGAACATAAAAACATCTGAGCTTGATGAACTAAAGAAAGAATTTCTTTCATGTGCAACTGAGCTCACACTTGCTTAAAGAGAGAAGGAAAACTTCTTAAAGACTTAGGTCATATAAAAGCTGAAAATGATCATCTCAACCGTGATTTGTCATCATGTAAAAATGACTTAGAATCCTGCAAGGTCAGTTGCTCCTCAAAGATCAATCTTTTAGAAACCAAGTTGAAGAAAAGTATTGATCAAGAAAAGAAAACTGAGTTCTTAAGAAAAACAACAACAAATGAATACAATGCCTTAACAGTCTCATATGACACTGAGATAAAGACTGTCACTGAAAATGTCAACAGGCTCAAGGATGATATGTGCTCATTAATGAGTGAAAATCAGTTGGATACTTCCTTCCCAAAATCCAAGAAATCTGGACTGTACCATCCACCAGGAGGAAAGAAGAATGCCAACCTTAAGGGTGTTCAAAAGAAAGTTCTTGTCTGTAAAAAGGAAATGGCATCCCCAGGAACTAATGAGATGAACTGCTCTCTTCTAAGATCACATCATCTTACACATCTTGATAGAAGATGTTTTTATTGTGGAAACAAAGGTCATGTAATCAAGGATTGTCGACGTTTACCAGGTTTGAATCTCAGTCCAAGGCTTAATACAAGAACTTTATCTAAAGAAGCCACACACAAACATGATCATCCTAGATCAAAGGATTCTCGAAAGAATTCCCCAACAGTTCATCACAAAAAGGAAGAAGAATCAGAAAGATACAAACTCCAGGAAGTGGATACCAAAGAAGGTCATGAAACTGGTAAATAAAGAGGTAGATCAAGTCTCCGGATCAAAGGTAATTCCTAAATATCTTGATGATAGTAATTTCTATGATAAATTTGGTTTATTGTCAAAAGGGGTTGGGGTTCTTAATAAATCTGGCAAGAAGCACTATTCTGATAATCATAGAAAACCGTATATGTCTCATTCAGATACTTAGTATCCGGAAGAAACGCACTGACTCATAGAGTGCTCAAACTACGTTTGATGAGTTCGATGTATTTTTGGAATAGTTCAAAGACTTGGGAGATTTATGAAAATATTCACAGGATTGCACTTTCCTAAAAGTCCTTAATATTAAATTTTCGATTTTTCTATTAAGGAAAGAATATTTGTTTTCCATAATCAATGAACAAGTTTTCAGTAACTATTGATTTATATAAGGTTCGGTCTTTGATATGCTTTGGTATTGTGCCTGAAACCTGGAATCATGGAAAAATCAGATTTGTATGCAAAGCTATCTTCAAAAGTGTCAGAAAGGTATGCTGAAAAATTGGCTAGTGACTCTTTCGGTCATCTAAATTTCAATGGAAACGGCTTTGCTTCCTATGTGAATATGAATCCTTCATCATGTATGATCGATTATGAAAAAGAATTTTACAAGTTGGCTCGAACTTGTGCCGAAACCAAGTTGGAAGTTCTGATATTAAAACGTAGTCTTGAAAACTCCCTGTTAGTTCAAGCTCAAACACTCAAGCAACTGGATTTACTCACCAAAAGAGTAAATGAGGAGGAATCTAACTTTCACAAGGTTGAAGAACTAGTCTTCAATCAAGGATAGCTTCAAGGAATCAAGAGAAACATTCCCATCAAGCGCAAGAGACCTCAAGAATTTTGAAATTCTATTTTAATAGACATCAATTTTTGATTACTTTCATTGATTGTATTGGTCTATTATGAATAAAACTATTATGAATAAAATTATTTGATTTGAGTATTTTTATTGTGATAGTTTTCGGTTTACATAGCCTGTGCTTAATTGCTTTTACCTTATTGCTATGTATGTTTATGAGATGTTTGATTACGGTTTTACTACCTTAATATTCGATCTCATATATTGTGAACCATCATGGTTTGAGTGAATTTTTGATTTAGCGGGATTAAGTTATATCCCTAATAGGTAGGCTTTATCAAAGGATTATGAGAGGTTTTGATAGGACAGTATGTGAAAAAGTTACAATATGTTGAATCGGTTTTGGTTTAACATAAAAGCATACGTGTTTCGACGGTTTTCAACTTTTGCTTGCAATTGTTAAAACCGGTTTTCAACCTTTCTCTGGTAAAGGTTGAGGTGTGTTGTTATTCTTTTGTTTGCGCATAAGGATGACAACGTGGTGATATTTGGATATCAATTCTCCTGACGAAGATTCTATCATATTGGAGAAGTGGATGCAAAATTGAGGTAACAATCTTGTTAGTTAATTGTTTTCCTGTTTAAGAAAATCCTGAATTTATATTATATATATTTGTTGCTTGTGCTTAACGAAATTGAGGTTCAATTGATGTTTTATTCCATGATGTATGTGTGGATGTGTGTTTCAATTGGTTCATGTTAAGAAAAACAATTGTTATCTTGCTTTATTGTGTGGTATCAATCGTTTAGGCTTACAAAATTTCGGTACAATTGATGTGTGTGTGTGATTCAATTGGTTCCGGTTAAGAAAAACTATTGTTATATATCTTGCTTTTGTATGGTATCGATGGTTTAGCTTACAAAATTATGGTACAATTGCGGTATTTATAATGTCTATATTGATTCAATTGCTTCCGGTTGAGGTGAATAATTATGCAAGTTGATTTATTTTGGCTTGTATGAATTATTTTTGGCTTAACGAAATAATATGTGTGTACACGATGAGTTGGTTAGTCCAATTTGATTCCGGATAAGAAACTAAGTTAATTATGATCTTAGTTAGACTTATCGAAGTGAGGTTTCGGTTATTCAAGTCTAATCGAATACCTAAACAAGGAAATGCTAGTTAACTAACCTAGTATTTGGCTTGTTTAAAATTCAAAGGTCTAAGATTATGGATAATTAGAATCTGATGAGAAAGATGAAGTTTATCTTTATTTTGGTCTTATCAAATTAAGCGATTGTTTTTGAACAATCGGTTTAGCAAAGGGACTAATGTGCTTAGTTATTTTTGGTTTGCTAAACTAAATGGGAAAAATTGATCTTAGGCATGTCATATTTAAACTTGGGCATATCAAATTGAAGTTTGGGCATGGGCATGAAAGCACAACCTTACGGTCTTGGGTATCTCTAAATTGATCCTAGATATGTCAAATTTAAACTTGGGAATATCAACTTGAATGTTGGGCATGGGCATGAAAGCACAACCCTATGGTCTTTGGCATCTCAAAATTGTTTCGGGCAATTGTTTCCTTGATAACATATCAAAATAAGACTACTTATAGTTTCGGTTTTGATGTTGGTTATCAGAATGTGATGTGTGGAACACTCGTGCCTAACTCTACAGGTTTGCAAGTCTATGCTGAGATTTGTAAGATTCTTTTCGTGTTGTCCTTTATTTTTTCGTTTCTTTGCCATTTTTGTGACAAAATGGGGAGAAATATATGGAGTAAACAGGTGATGCTGGCATTGATATTTTATATTGATTGGCATCGTTAGGGAAAAGAACATTGGTACTTGAATGTTATATCTAACGAAAGAGTGAAAGCACAGACTAAGGGGGAGTAACATGACATATAAATTGGTATAACAAAGACGTGTGGATTGAATATCTACCTATCTTCCTTAGGGGGGAGTATTAGCTTTGTTATTATAATGTCAACAACGATATTTTCAAGGATTGAATGTAAGCAGTTTTACTGTGCTGTTGAATCGGGAATCAAGCGGATGTGTATTGAATTCTTGTAATTTGTTTATCCATATGATGTAAGAGTTTTGTCACTAAAATTGACAAAGGGAGAGATTGTTAGAGCATTGCTCGGTTGAACCCACCAAGCGTTGGTATGTCAAGTTTGGTTGTCATATTTTAGTGAATCAAAACTCATGTTAAGAGTCGCTTGATTATGTACTAGAGTGAACTTCGTATAGGTTAGCTTGAAAGCATTAGGATATGAGACATTACAAGTATTGCGAAGTCTTTAAGATGTGAAGAAGTACGGAGCTACAACAATCATCCTTCCACTCGAGGTTAGTGATATTTGACTTGAACTGTTTCATTCCCTAACGTATCTTTCAAGTCGTGCATATTGAAAAAATAACTGCGAAGCATATATGAACTCTAGATAGACATAGTATTAAGGAATACAATACTAGGTTTATTGCTTAACCATTAAACTTTGTAGATAAGACATCGCCATAATCATTTGAATGCTATTGTGATTATGTATAGGTATGAGGTGAGGATTTCATCCTAGGGAACAATGTTTTACATGTGTTAGGAAGTAAGTTCATAAACTTGTTTTGTGAACCGAAAAGGAAATTTCCAGGCGTTATTGGTTTTGTTATTTATTGCATATCTTATGAACAACCAATATGTGTGATAGAGTATAACCGCTCACAACTTGTTGTGTTCTTGGTAGAACTATTCACAAAGGCCTGACTTATGTATTGGTAGAACTTTTATTAGTAAAACCAATCTTAAGAATCACCTGAGGTATGATCGGATTTTGTATGTCTGACCTTGTAAGGGAAAGGGAACCGATCCTTGTAAGGGAAAGGGAACCGATCCTACTAAGGGAAAGGGAACCGATTCTGGTAAGGGGTGCAGTACATCAAAGGGAACCGATCCTTGTATGGGCTGCAACAAGGTTTATACCAGAAAGGGGAACCGATCCTATGGACATGTGCAACACGTTTTTAGGAAAAGGGGAACCGATCCTATGGACATGTGCAACACATATAAGTTAGATACCATATATATGTGGGGAACCGATCCTAGTACCTAGTCAGCCAATCTTTGGTAAGCTAGTGTGACTATGCGTAGTACTTACATGGAGGTAGAACCGAAACTTGTTTTGGTAGAACCGTTAAACCCATGATTGTGATTGAATGTTGGTTTGATCAATCACATAGTTCTTGAAAGTCATATGAACCAATTCTAAACTTGTTTGGAAGTGTGGCAAACTGGTTTCAATGTTGTAAGTGTGAAAGGGAACTTACAAAGTAAAGATGTAGACAAACTTTGAACACGTGCTGTGAATGTTTATTTCTATAATTGTTCAATGATATTCCTTAAAGGCTAAGGGAAGAGAATCCCAGGATCGAAACATAAGTAGGTTAACAATATTTTAATTAAGGTTATTAATTTCATTTTGTAGGGAAATTACAGAATTAGTAATGTGCATTTACTAATTAGATTTTCCGAGAGATTTCGATCGTTAATTTTGGACAGAGCATTTCCAGGAATTATAAAAACTGAATCTATGATTTTATGAATATCTTGAGAATATTTTCGATTTTGGAAATTCCTTGGTGTCCAAACTTCCTTGTCTATAAATACCGAAATTTGTCTTTTCAAGCAAACTATTCCTTCGTAACAATAAACTTCCTCTTTTGTCTTTGTTACTGGTGAAGTGATCGCTGTCGTAAGCGACACAAATATAATTACACTTTCTTACTACTCAAAATATAAATATAGCAAGGGCAAGAAAGGATCGATCCCACAGAGAGGTCTAGGTTGTCGAATTGTTATGGTTTCCTATATAAAACACCCTAAGAATTTACGATTTAAACTAAATAAATAAAAGCAAAACAAATAAAAGTAAACACGCAAATCAAGGATGTGAAATATTGGATAAAGGTTTCATCTTCAATTGTAAACAAGTTTATGAATATATGAATAGAATTCGTATTTAATCTCGCTATCATCAAAAGCCATGAAATACCTTATTGCAAGAATACTCCGTAAATTTCCAAAGTTATCAACACACACATTAGGGTCTGCGTATGTGAAATCTACCTAAAGAATAACCTAACGCCTTGCGCTAATCAAGTTCAATTCCTAGGAGCATTAAGTTTCGGAAATAGGCTAATCAATGCAATTGTAATACATTGCGCAAAACAATTCGGACAAAGGTCAATTTCTACATATGACTACGAGGATGTATCACTACAACCTAGAATCATATCATGCTACTAGTATTCAAGGTTATCGCTCGATGAAAACCCTAAAATAGCTATAGATATGGATGTGAGTTCAATCAATTCTAGACTCAACTAAACAAACATTCAATCATATTGCAATCCATCAATCATGCAATTATTATAACCCGTAGAAAGTGAACGATAATATTGAGAGAAAACTAATTCATAAAAATCATAACTTGGTTGCAAAATCCAACTACATCTTCAACCAATAATAAAAACTTAGTTACTTGTGTTTTTGGAAATCATCATAAAGAGTTTAGAAGAACCTATCATGTGAAACCCTAGAACAAAAGTAGAAGTCTCCCTCATGGAGATATCTCTAGGTTTAGAAAAGAGTTTTCTATTTATATGCTTTTCTCCCCATAAGGATACTTTCCCAAAATTAGGTTAATTCTTCTCAAAACCCGTCTCCAAGTTGGTCCACCAAGCCCGGGGAGTGAAAGATATGTCTCCTGGAATTTTGGGTCCAAAAAGCGTCGCCGAATTGCCGACGTCATCGTAGGAATCCGCCACCGTCACCGGAAAATTTGTCTCCAGTAGCTTTTGTCATCGGAAATCGTCGCCAAGAAGTGTGCACTCCCAAAGAACTCATCTTCCCTTCTCTGCATTTCAAACATTCACAAAAGTCATCCAAACCAATTCTTTCCTCTTGCGAAACGCGCCAAAAGCGTGATGCGTAGCTCATATGTCCCGTGTCGATTCTTGCATCCGACTCATACCCCCTCGCGATTCACACCGAAATATTGCAATCGACACTCTAACCTCTCGAAATCCATTACCGGAACTATGCTCGCCCGGCCGCGCCATTTTCACTCCGTTTCGCACAATTCCTGCGAATGCATTTGCACCAACATTCTCGTTTCAAACTCTCATCAACAAAGATCAGAATCGCTCCCCTTTGTAACTCACTCCTTGAATCGCGTCCCATGACTAATCATTGCACCTTCATCTAGGTCATAGCTTCTTCTTGGAGCATTTCACCATAAACAAGACTAACATTACGACCTGCACCGCCATTCCAACTTCATGTACCTTCTCAACTCGCAGAGCGACTAAGCTCAAACCTCCAAAATCGTCAAAGACAACTCCCTCTCTTGCCTAAAAGCAACTCATAATTCCAACAAAGATCAGCGGCTCCCTACTCGAATCATGCCATCCCTCCTTTGTACCGGTTCAACCTCTTCGCAGCTTCAATGCGGGCTTAACGACTTCATTCAAGTCCAGCCACCCACCTTTCACCTGAAAAACCTGCCAAACTCCACCAACTCGCACTGTAGCTCATTGCATAGCACTGTCATACTTGCTACAACTTCTCTGACCGCAACTACGGTTCCATGGAAGGCATCACACACCAGTGAACCCTCGGTTCCTTGTTCTTGTCCACCCCGCAACCATCTCGGTAGCGAAGACATCAAGCAGCTGCAAATCATTTGCAATTCGATCCATTGGAGCAAAGATAACAAAGAACAGCGCCTTGCTTTGCTCGCCTTCACCACCAACTCCATTATATGATCACCAAGACTATTTCATAACCAATCACAAGAACACCAGATTGCATTCTAGATCGCAATGACTCAACTTCCATCTCACTTTTCGAATGCCTGTAACACTACAAGACCACCAGCTCCATCCCATGACAATCACCGGTTCAGCTAAACGACATCCAAAGACCAATACCCGTATGAACAATCATCTCTTTCTCTCGATCCGGATTTCGGTGGAAACCCTAACTCCTTCTCTCACGAAACATTCCCATCAAATCACCCAGAACCATATTCGTGTCGATTTTCACTCAATACCCATTTCCCCCTTGAATCTCTGGTTCTTTTTCTCGATTCACTCTTGAACAACAGCCAATTTTTCTCTCTTCTCATTTTCAGTTTCGGTGAAAAACATTGAATGAGTGAAGGGGAAGAAGAGAATCGATCTGGGTGTAGGAACCGAATCGGTTAACTCCACTCAAGCAAAGTAGCTAAGGGGTACTCAAATAACTATAAGCACCCATGCTTCCGATAAAGGCCACCTCAATTGCTTTGGCTGTGTCGGTTCAGTAACCGAAACTGACCTAATTCTCTTCCGCTCCCTTGCCGCGTTTCAACCTGCTCCACATATAGCTCGCCTGTGAGATGACAATTTCGCCCTTTAGCTCAATTTGGATAATTTCTTCTTCTTTTCCTCCGCGCGACTCCATTGCACCTAATAGCTCAAAAGCACACATAAAATACCTAATTCACACGAAAAATAGCAAAGAAAGCATAAACTCTATATAGAAAATACGGTGTATTCTACACCTATCAGATTCCCCCACACTTAGACTTTGCTAGTCCTCGAGCAAATCAAACAAAACAATAAAATACAACAACTCCGTGTCGTCGAGGCTACGGTCACTTTTAGCATAAATAACAAGCCTTTAAACCCCTAGGTGTCCCTAGTGACGAGTTATAGTCTCGTGAGGGTTTACTAGAGATATACCCACAAAATCTATTTTTCCAACTTACTAGTTCTCCGAAATGATAGTATCCAACGCGCTAAGAAGACATAGAGATTCTCGCACACTAGTCATAAGAAGTTAGACACATAAATGAACACAATCTCATTCTTAAAAGTTGAGAGAGAAGTAACCATCCCTTCTCGACTAAAATTCGGGTTCGGAGTGATCAAAAGTCTCGACTCGCCTCACAAGAAAGGGTTTTATGATATTGCTCTCAATAATAAACAGCTCTTTATGGGTCACACATGTGTCCAAGGTTGGAATGAAGAGAGAATCCCGAGACACGTTGAATGGTAGGAAGGCTTAACCCTCCGAAAGTTTTGAAAACCCACATCTTTTATATATTTTTGAAAACCCATTTTTCGACGATCTCTTCGAAGGAAATCAACCATTTAACGAAGGTGGGAATATGCTTACTTACCTCGTTATCCGTTCAATGTGCAGCTAGCACCACTCTCACAAAGATCCATAGAAACGTCTTCGGTCTTCTATCGGTGTCTTCATCTTCGTCTTCGGTCTTCAACTCTTGATGATAACTCTCGAACTTCGTAGAATCTCGACAATATGATTATTTCCTCTAATTCCTTATCGCTTGAAACTTCATTATAGATATTCCTTCTTTCCATAGGCTTTATTGAAAGAATACAAAACTAAAAACAAACTATTTTTTTTTCTTTTTTTTTTTTTTTTTTTTTTTTTTTTTTTTTTTTTTTTTTTTTTTTTTGGTTTTTTTTTTTTTTTTTTTGAATAACAAATAAAACAAAATAAAAACATTTTTCTCTTGTCTCTTTTTTTTTTTTTTTTTTTTTTTTTTTTTTTTTTTTTTTAATTTTTTTTTTTTTTTTTTTTTTTTTCTTTTGAGACAAGAGAAAGTAAAATACAAATAAATTAAAAAAAATAAATAAAAATGTAAGTACAATGCCATGGTGTAAGTACTTTACCGCTTGAATCTTCACAACTTATATGTCTTGATATCATAACTTCTCGAACTCTCATCCTTAATAATTTCCGCTCTTGTACATTAGTCTCCAACTTATAAAATTATGCTCCTGTTTTGTTGCTTTACTCAAATCTGAAATCTGCCCATTTTATACCATTGTTTGTAAACCTCGAACATGCTCAACTTTCCTTCGAATTTGTGATGCTCCTCTTGTTGATGATGATGGAACATGGTTGATAAAAATAGCACTCAAGAGATCAAAATAGTGCTTCTATGGTGGGAAATTGGACAGCTCACCATTCTGCCCGGAATTTACGTACGGTGACACACACTCAAAAAGCACAAATTTAGACGGGTACAAAGAATTGAAGGTCGGTGCCTCACATTATGTAACTTGGGTAGTCTCCACTATAGGGGATCACTATTCTAATACCGACCAAAGCCCGCACCTTATTTGCCACCGGCATGGTTAAATCCAACTTTAACTCTCATACAATTAAGAAACCCGATCATGTTCTCTGTCATCTCTAAGTTCAGTCACTATTATGAGAATTTCGATGTAATCTTAGCGACATGTATACTATGTGACTCTAAAGAACTACAAGTTGGAGTTTTCTTATTCACTAGTTCATAAACCACTCCCCCACACTTAAACCTTACATTGTCCTCAATGTAAATTGAATCGTCCAAAGTAAGTCAAGGTGGGAAATTCCGCAAATAATATAAAGATAAAAGCAAATACATAAAAGTAAAAAGATAAGTATAAAGATACAAAACCGGTGGGTTGCCTCCCACTTAGCGCTTGTTTTAAAGTCGACGGCCCGACTTACTCCTTGTTCGCTAAGACTCCTCCAGAGGGAGCACTTCCATAAGGTTAACTCCTCCCACGATTTCCGAAGAGAAGTTCTCATAATATGGTTTCAACCTATGCCCATTCACTTTAAGTTCATTACTGTAGCCAAACTACAATTTCCACCGCACCATGAGAAAACACATTAGTCACAATAAAAGGTCCGATCCATCGTGACCTTAGTTTACCCTAAATAATTGCAAACGAGAATTAAACAAAAGCACTTTCTGCCCTATGCAAAATTGTTTATTAGAAATCATATTATCATGAAAAGCTTTCTCTTTTCCTTGTAAATCCGTGAGCTTTCAAATGCATCATTACGAATCTCCTCCAACTCTTGAAGTTGTAACTTTCTTTGCTTTCCAGCCCCATCCAACTCCATGTTGCATTGCTTAATAGCCCAAAACGCCTTATGCTCAATTTCCACGGGTAAGTGACAAGGTTTACCATACACAAGCCTAAAAGGAGACATCCCAATAGGTGTTTTATATGCGGTTCTATACGCCCACAAAGCATCGTTGAGTCGCATACTCCAATCTTTCCTTGTAGGATTCACCGTCTTTTCTAGAATTGATTTCACCTCTCGGTTGGAAACTTCGGCTTGTCCATTAGTTTGCGGATGGTAGGAGTTGCAATCCTATGCGACACGTTGTACTTCCTTAACAAGCTTTGCAAAAACCTCGTTTTTGAAATGTGACCCTCCATCGCTAATTATAGCCCTTGGAATTCCAAACCTAGCAAATATATTAGCTTGCACAAAATCTGAAACAACTTTAGAATCATTAGTTGGGGCGGCCTTAGCTTCCACCCATTTCGAGACATAATCCACAACAAGCAAAATATAATAATTCCCATTAGAATTGACAAAAGGACCCATAAAATCAATTCCCAAACATCAAAGACTTCAACAAATTGAATAATAGTTTGTGGCATTTGATTTCGAGCACCTAGATTGCCTATTTCTTTGACACCTATCACATGTGATACAAAAGGCATGTGCATCCTTAAACAAAGTTGGCCAAAAGAAACCACATTCTAATACCTTGAGAGCGGTTCTTTTACTCCCAAAATGTCCTCCACAAGCATATGAGTGGCAAAAGACAAGATGGAATTAAATTCTATTTCGGGAACACACCTACGTATTACTTGGTCACTACAATGCTTCCATAAGTATGGATCATCCCATATGAATTGGTTTGTTGTCTTCTTAAGTTTGTCCCTCTCAAAGACGAGACAAGTTCTTTGGGATTTGTTTAGACACTAAGTAATTAACAATATCAGCGTACCATGGTTCTCCAAAGGCGATTGAGAAAAGTTGCTCATCCGGAAACTTTCACGCAACGGGATAGTCTCCTTGTCCACAAAGTAAGTCGGCTCAAATGATCCGCAACGGTGTTCTCAATTCCTTTCTTGTCTTTGATTTCAATATCAAACTCTTGCAAGAGTAATATCCATCGTATGAGCCTCGGTTTCGCCTCTTTCTTTGTAAGCAAGTATCTAAGTCTTTGCATGATCGAGGAAGACAACAACTTTTGTACCAATTAGATAAGAGCGAAATTTTTCTAAAGCAAAAACAATAGCTAATAACTCTTTTTCAGTGGTTGTGTAGTTTTGTTGGGCCTCATTTAACGTTCTAGAAGCATAATAAATGGCATGAGGAAGCTTCCCCACACGCTGCCCAAGCACCGCACCAACCGCATAATCACTAGCATCACACATGAGTTCAAACGGCTTACTCCAATCCGGTGGTTTAATGATAGGGGCTGAGATCAAAAGTTCTTTCAAACGATTGAATGCCTCCACACACTTCTCATCAAAGTTAAAAACCACATCTTTTTGCAATAAGTTACAAAGTGGTGATGCTATCTTTGAAAAGTCCTTAATGAATCTACGATAGAAACCTGCATGACCAAGAAAAGAGCGAATCTCCCTCACCGTAGTGGGAGGGGTTAGAGCACGAATAAGGTCTATCTTAGATTTATCGACTTCCAAACCTTTAGAAGATATTATATGGCCTAAAACTATGCCATGAGTTACCATGAAATGGCACTTCTCCCAATTTAGCACAAGATTTGTTTCAACACATCGTTCAAGGATTAGGGCCAAGTTGTTCAAGCAAAGGTCAAATGAATCACCAAAGACACTAAAGTCATCCATGAACACTTCGATTATGTTTTCAACATATTCCGAAAAGATACTTACCATACACCTTTGAAAAGTAGCCGGAGCATTGCATAAGCCAAAAGGCATCCTTCTATAAGCAAAAGTACCGAAAGGACAAGTGAAAGTGGTTTTCTTGGTCCTCCTGGGTGCTATCACAATCGATTATAACCCAGAATAGCCATCAAGAAAGCAATAGTATGAGTGTCCAGCTAAACGTTCAAGCATTTGATCAATAAAAGGTAAAGGAAAGTGATCTTTTCTAGTGGTGGCATTCAATTTTCTATAATCAATACAAACCCTCCAACCGGTTTGCACACGAGTTGGGACAAGTTCATTCTTATCATTCTCCACCACCGTTACTCCGATTTCTTTGGTACCACTTGTCACAGGGCTTACCCACTTGCTATCGGATATGGGGTAGATAACACCCACGTCCAAAAGCTTGAGTATCTCCTTTTTCACCACTTCCATCATGGGAGGATTCAAACGACGTTGCGCTTCCCTTGTAGGCTTTGAATCATCCTCCACACGAATTTTATGCATACAAACGGCAGGCTAATACCCTTGATATCGGCGATTGTCCATCCTATGGCCGTCTTGTACTTCCTTAGCACCCTTAGAAGTTTTTGCTCCCTAATTCATTAAGCTCGTTAGAAACAATCACGGGTAAATCTTCATTGTCACCCAAGTACAAGTACTTTAAGTGACTTGGAAGAGGTTTCAATTCTAAAATTGGAGATTTAACAATAGATGGCACAAGTTTTTCATTATTGCAAGGTAAAGAAGCATATGAAATATTCTTAGTTGCTGATTTTTCCGGTAATGAGTTAAGAGAACCAATGGTTTCTTTCATCTCATCACTATACGCATAACCGTTGTCAATAGGTGTAGTGAGCACGGTTTCCAAAGTATCACCACCATTCAACTCAAACATTTGTTGCGCCAATGTGTCCATCATATCAATGGAGAAACAAGAGTGGACATCACTAGGATATCTCATCGTCTCGAAAATGTTGAAACGTATTATTTCTCCATCAAACTCCATAGTTAGCGTTCCCTTGTCAACATCAATAATAGTTTTCAGCGTTTTCATGAAGGGACGCCCAAGTAGCAATGGAAGAGACGAGTCCTGTGAACCTTCATCCATCTCTAACACGCAAAAGTCCCTTGGGAATACAAGTTGATTAACTCTGCACAAGAACATCCTCAACAATACCCATTGGGTAGACATTAGAACGATCGGCTAATTGCAACACAATTCCAGCCCTTTTAAGAGGACCAAGATCAAGTGAATTATACATAGACGCGGGCATGACATTAACTAAGCACCTAAGTCCAACATAGCTTTATTAAATGTAGTGTTACCAATTGTGACGGAATGTCAAAGCTACCCGGGTCCTTGCACTTAAGTGGGAGTTTGTGTTGTAAGATTGCCAAGCATTCTCCCCACACTAAGCACTTCATTACCTTTGAGCCTTTGCTTATTGGTACACAAGTCCTTCAACACCTTTGCATATTTTGGAACTTGCTTGATTGCGTCTATGAGTGGTATGTTCACATGGATCTTTTTGAGAACGTCTAAAATCTCTTTTTCTAGTTCCGCCTTCTTAGAACTTGCAAATCTGCGGGAAAGGTAGAGGAGGAACATAAGTAGAAACCGGAGTTTTAGAGTTAGGAATAGGTACCTCGAAGTTTGGGGAGAATCCTCGGTTTTCTCCTCCAAAATGGTTCCTTTGGTGTTTCCACCACGCCCGAATCGAAACTTCAGGTTGCAAGTTGTGTACCACTTCTCAATGTAATTGCATTAACACCCTCTTTTGGGTTGATAGGTTGAGAAGGGAGTTTCCCTGCATTTTGTGCCTTTAATTGATTCAACTCCATAGCCATAGAACCAACTTGAGTTTGCAACTCCTTAACCGAACTCTCCGTTCTTTGCATAAAAGATTTCAAGAACTCTTCCATATTGGACCCCATAGTTTGAGGTTGTTGTTGTTGTTGAAATTGTTGTCTCGGTTGGAATTGTTGTTGTTGAGGTTGAAATCCACTCGGGTTGTTGAAACTAGATTGTTGAGCCGCTCCTTGCTTATTGGCATAGCTAAAGTTGGGGTGATCTCTCCATCCCGGATTGTAAGTGTTGGAGTAGGGATCATACCGTCTTTGTTGATTCGGAAAGATCGCATTAGCTTGCTCGTCTTCATAAGATTGAGAGGAACTTGGTATCACCGCGGCTGCAACTTGTTGAAGCATTGCGTTCATGTTACCCATTTGTTGACGAAGCTCCTCTACCTCGCTCACTTCACTAACCCTTCTTAGAATCACATCCGAACCACGACTCAAGAATTGTTGTGAGTTCACTGCCATGTTTTCAATCAACTCTCTAGCTTGTGCCACCGTCTTGTTAACTAGTGCACCACCACCCGCAGCGTCAAGAAGATTCCTATCACTTGATTGGAGTCCTTCATAGAAATATTGAATGATCATAGCATCACTAAATTGGTGGTGAGGGCAGCTTGCCACCAATCTCTTATATCGTTCCCAACATTCATATAGAGACTCTCCCACATTTTGCTTCATCCCACAAATCTCCTTGCGAATTTGAGTAGCCTTTGATGCAGGAAAATATCTCTCTAAAAAGAGTTTCTTCAACCCATTCCATGTTGTGACACTTTCGGGAGGTAAATAGAACAACCAATCCTTAGCGCTATCCATTAAAGAGAAACGGAAAACTTTCAACATTGCACCATCCGTGCAACATCCGGCGGAAGCATGGCCGTGACAATGGTGTGGAAGTCCATAAGATGTTTGTTTGGATCTTCATTCACCATGCCATGGAACTTTGGTAATTCTCTAAGCAACCCCTTGTTTAATTTCAAAAGTAGAGTCCGTTTGAATACATCCCACGTTGTATATCAAGCCTATGAGAAGCTAAGTCCTTGAGCAAACGATTTGCATCACCCATTGCTCCTTGTTCTTCCACGTGTGTTTCCTCTACGATTGGAACCTCTTTTCCTTCTTCTTGTTGTTGGAAAATCTCTTCTCCTACTTCCTCCTCGTGCTCGTCCGTTGTGTTTTGACTTGGTTGGAGTATTGTGCCGCGTCGAGTAGCTATCCCGCACCTTGGATAATTCCAATCCTTAGAAGCCAGAGATTATGCACCTGCACACAATTCTCGCAAACAAGTGAGAAACAAGACAAGAAACGAAAAGCAAAGATGAAAGCAGAAATTGTAAAAAGAAACTAAAAACTCAATAACAAGCCGCGTGCCTCCCCGGCAACGGCGCCAAAATTTGATCGCTGTCGTAAGCGACACAAATATAATTACACTTTCTTACTACTCAAAATATAAATATAGCAAGGGCAAGAAAGGATCGATCCCACAGAGAGGTCTAGGTTGTCGAATTGTTATGGTTTCCTATATAAAACACCCGGAAGAATTTCTGATTTAAACGGAAATAAATAAAAGCAAAACAAATAAAAGTAAACACGCAAATCAAGGATGTGAAATATTGGATAAAGGTTTCATCTTCAATTGTAAACAAGTTTATGAATATATGAATAGAATTCGTATTTAATCTCGCTATCATCAAAAGCCATGAAATACCTTATTGCAAGAATACTCAAGTAAATTTCCAAAGTTATCAACACACACATTAGGTCAACGCGTATGTGAAATCTACCTAAAGAATAACCTAACGCCTTGCGCTAATCAAGTTCAATTCCTAGGAGCATTAAGTTTCGGAAATAGGCTAATCAATGCAATTGTAATACATTGCGCAAACAATTCGGACAAAGGTCAATTTCTACATATGACTACGAGGATGTATCACTACAACCTAGAATCATATCATGCTACTAGTATTCAAGGTTATCGCTCGATGAAAACCCTAAAATAGCTATAGATATGGATGTGAGTTCAATCAATTCTAGACTCAACTAAACAAACATTCAATCATATTGCAATCCATCAATCATGCAATTATTATAACCCGTAGAAAGTGAACGATAATATTGAGAGAAAACTAATTCATAAAAATCATAACTTGGTTGCAAAATCCAACTACATCTTCAACCAATAATAAAAACTTAGTTACTTGTGTTTTTGGAAATCATCATAAAGAGTTTAGAAGAACCTATCATGTGAAACCCTAGAACAAAAGTAGAAGTCTCCCTCATGGAGATATCTCTAGGTTTAGAAAAGAGTTTTCTATTTATATGCTTTTCTCCCCATAAGGATACTTTCCCAAAATTAGGTTAATTCTTCTCAAAACCCGTCTCCAAGTTGGTCCACCAAGCCCAGGAGTGAAAGATATGTCTCTGGAATTTTTGGGTCCAAAAAGCGTCGCCGGAATTGCTGACGTCATCGCCGGAATCCGGCCACCGTCACCGGAAAATTTGTCTCCAACCGCTTTTGTCATCGGAAACTGTCGCCAGCAAGTGTGCACTCCCAGCAACTCATCTTCCCTTCTCTGCATTTCAAACATTCACAAAAGTCATCCAAACCAATTCTTTCCTCTTGCGAAAACGCGCCCAAAAGCGTGATGCGTAGCTCATATGTCCGGCCGTCGATTCTTGCATCCGACTCATACCCCCCTCGCGATTCACTGAAATATTGCAATCGACACTCTAACCTCTGAAATCCAAGCTACGGAACTATGCTCGCCCGGCGCCATTTTCACTCGTTTTCGCACAATTCTCAAATGCACTGCACTAACATTCATTTCAAACTCTCATCAACAAGATTCAGAATCGCTCCCTTTGTAACTCACTCCTTGAATCAAGCGTCATGACTAATCATTGCACCTTCATCTAGGTCATAGCTAGCACACTGGAGCATTTCACCATAAACAAGACCAACATTACATTTGACTCCGCACCGCCATTCCGACTTCATGTACCTTCTCAACTCAAGAGCAGCCTAAGCTCAAACCTCCAAAATCGTCAAAGACAACTCCCTCTCGCCTAAAAGCAACTCATAATTCCAACAAGATCACGGCTCCCTACTCGAATCATGCCATCCCTCCTTTGTACAGTTCAACCTCTTCGACTTCAATGCGGGCTTAACGGCTTCATTCAAGTCCAAGACTGACTCTGCACTGAAAAACCCGCCAAACTCCACCAACTCTTTTTGTAGCTCATTGCATAGCACTCTGTCATACTTGCCGGCTTCTCGACCGCAACTACTGGGTTCCATGGAAGGCATCACACACCGGTGAACCCTCGGTTCCCTTGTTCTTGTCCACCCCGCAACCATCTCGGTAGCGGACATCAAGCGGTGCAAATCATTTGCAATTAAGTCCATTGGAGCAGATAACAAAGAATACAACGCCTTGCTGTCTTCGACTTCACCACCAACTCCATTATATGATCACCAAGACTATTTCATAACCAATCACAAGAACACCCAGTTGCATTCTAGATCGCAATTACTCAACTTCCATCTCACTTTTCGAATGCCCTGTAACACTACAGCACCACCAGCTCCATCCCATGACAATCACCAGTTCCGCTAAACGACATCCAGCACCAATACCAGCCGCAACAATCATCTCTTTCTCTCGATCTGGATTTCAGGTGGAAACCCTAACTCCTTCTCTCACAGAAACATTCCCATCAAATCACCCAGAACCATATTCGTGTCGATTTTCACTCAATACCCATTTCCCCCTTGAATCTCCGGGTTCTTTTCTCGATTCACTCTTGAACAATGACCAATTTTCTCTCTTCTCATTTTCGGTTTCAGTTAAAAACATTTAATGAGTGAAGGGGAAGAAGAGAATCGATCCGGGGTGTAGGACTGAATCGGTTAACTCCACTCAAGCAAAGTAGCTAAGGGGTACTCAAATAACTATAAGCACCCATGCTTCCGATAAAGGCCACCTCCATTGCTTTGGCCTGTCGGTTCCTGTAACCGACTAACCAATTCTCTTCCGCTCCCCTTGCCGCGTTTCAACCTGCTCCACATATAGCTCGCCTGTGAGATGACAATTTCGCCCTTTAGCTCAATTTGGATAATTTCTTCTTCTTTTCCTCCGCGCGACTCCATTGCACCTAATAGCTCAAAAGCACACATAAAATACCTAATTCACACGAAAAATAGCAAAGAAAGCATAAACTCTATATAGAAAATACGGTGTATTCTACACCTATCATGAAGACACCTATCGGAGAGAAGAATAATCTAATTAGGTGAAATCTATTACGGCCGCTCAATTTAAAGTCTTCTTTGGGATTGAGAAGCTCTAGCGCGACCCGTTGGTGGGAAACTAGATAATTGCGGTTTATCTTTGTTTTCGATTGATTTGATTGACTAACGGTGGTTGAAATCTTATTACACCTAGTTTGTTTATGCGTGAGAATCTTCTCTTCTGATATAAGATTCACTCAAACTAGATCAGAGTTTCGACAGGGATTTTTAGACTGTTGTTAGTTCTAAAGACTATCTTGTGATAATCCATTGTAAAAAGACTCGGTTCTGTGCGTGATTGATCACAAGAGATTCAAGTGATTGTGTGCAGGTGTTTATTAAAGATTTAAGAAGATTTGAAGACAAAGAAGATATTGAAGATCTGACTTGGGTTTTATAATCTGGTGTGCACAATACTTGTTTGGGAAAAGAGGATCCAATTCATAATCAGTTTATCCTTGTGGTAGATTGGATTGATTAATTGAGTAGATCGGCATCAAAACATTTCCTTTTGATTAAAGGTGTTGTTGGATTAATCTTAACCGATTACCTTCGGGTGATTGAACATAAGATAGATCTAGACCCGACGAAGGAGTTTATGTTAAGATAAACGGAAGAGCCTTTGTTAGACTCATATCACTTGGTTGAATAGAGTTGTTACCAAACATATTTCTTGCTCCTTTACTGTTTGGAATACGAACCAAAGGGATTGTTCTAAGTACGTGACTTATTTATAAGTTGGAGGTGTGGGAATACAGACGGAACTAGGTGAACTATAGGGTTAGTTACTTGGTCTCAACTATACGAAGTTAAGTGTAATTTTGTGTAGCGGCTTAATCCTGAGAGTATTCAATTCTGGACTTGGTCCCGGGGTTTTTCTGCATTTGCGGTTTCCTCTTTAACGAAAGCTTGTTGTGTCATTTACTTTTATATTCTGCATTATAATTATTTTATTATAATTTAAGTACATTACACAAACGTTAATTCCTATTTACTTGATAAGCAATCCAATTGTGTTTGGTTAAGTCAGAACCGATAAAGTAAACATACTTCGTTGTTGTATTGTTTCGATCTCGTATCCATAGACGATCACACGAAGTGTGAACCGATTAGTTGTATTTTCTCGACTCAGTCCATAGACAATCACTTTCGGAGAAAGGACTTATAGTCGGAAAAGTTTTAGCTTGTGGTATATTTGGGTACCCTCGCCTTTTCAACTATAAAACTTGAAGCAGCATCAACACAGTTAGTCAGAGTTATATGCCATTTAACCGGAGCATAAATCTAAGTAGCATATTGCCAATGGGATAACTAACCCTCATAAATATCAGCAATTAACAGAACTAGTCATAAAAACCCAAGGTGACCAAACTTGTGGTACAAAAACCCCATTCAAATGTTGGGATCCATTAAAACTCCATCTTAAAAAAAATTGATACAAAAAACCAAAATTTTAAAAATTGATACAAAAACCCCAAATTTCAAAATTGGTTTCATCAAAATTCTATGATGTTTCATCAAATTTTATGATGAGACCAAAATTTGTTTCATCAAATTCTTTGGGGTTTTGTGTTACTTTTGTTTTTGGGGTTTTTGTGTTACTTTTGTTTTGATGGGTTTTTTGTGGATGGATAGTGACATCGCGGACCGGTCAATTCACTACTAATGTCTTTAAACTCATCCCGAGCTATTTTTGGCTCGTCCATTTACAAAACACGTTTAAGTATGTTAACATATTCTATTTCTGGCGGGATGCGAATTCAGGTTACAAGATTTGAGCATGATGATATTAAAATTAGAAATTCAAGATAAATTTTGTTGAAAGCAGACCTTGAGTCGATAAACATCACCGGAAATTTTGAATTCCTTAGTCCCAGTCAAACCCTTTACTCTTCTATTACGCCATCAACCTCTGAAACATACTCGCCATCATCAATTTACTTCACTAATCTTACCAAATCCCAAGAAAATTTCGGTACCCTTTTGGTTTTCTGGTAGCTATGGAATACAAAACTGTTGTTTGAGACTTTTCCCAATGGCCTTGTTGTTTCAGATAAAGATGAATTATCCATTGATCTTCAAGGAGAATGAACCACCATCCATTGATATTGAAGGACAAAATGAACCACCATTGTTGTATCCTTTAATCATTTTAAGATATTCATCTTTAAAGATCAATTTAGTCTTCTTGAATTTCTTCTTGTGACGAGAAGATGATTTTTTTATTCGAAGGAGCAGCAGCAGCAGTAGAAGAATTTATAGTGAATAATGAAATCATTGGGAGAATTTCGAATTTCACCGTAACAAATTTCTTACTCTGTTCTGATGCTTTTTGCTTTGGTTTTTGATCTTCCGATTTGGGTTTTTACTACTGTTACTCTTAACCCAACATGAAAACTCTGATTTTTGATTAAAGAAATAGGAAACTGAACTCTAGGATCAGTACTAGTATTCTTTACTGATGATGAAGTAGAAGATTGAAACAGAGGAGGAACCCCTTTGCAGAAAATATCATCAGAAGGAGAAAATGTTAAATTATTTGGTGAAGAACAAGAATCAGGAGATACTGTAAAATCAAACCCTTCATCATCTTTATCTTCATCTCTCCCATTGTCATCATCTTCTTCTTCATCATGAGGTACTGTAAATTTAAGATCTTAATCATCACCTTCACCGTCAACAACACAATCTTCTTCTTCTCCAACCCTCATTTCACTAACAGCAGTACTATGAGTAGTAGTAATGGGTTGTTGTTGTTGTATAAGTTTCTCAGTAGTTTTACGATATTCATTACCACAATACTTCTGAGAGTAAACTAAAAGCTTGGATTGTTTGATTTGAGTGATTTCTGAGAGATGAGGGTTTGATTTATCATGTAATGGGAAAATGAGGTTTGCTCTGGTATGTTTTTTATTAAAATATATACTTGGATAAGAAAGTGGTGAAAATGAGAAATTATAAAATAAAGGGAAGAAGTACTGAAAAAGAAAAACAAAACAAAAATAGAGTGATTATAAATTTAGTGTACAGAGAAAACAGAGAGAAGGATAGGCTATCATTTCAAGATGTGTGATAGAAAATGTATTTGTATCAAGGAGATGCATATAATTATGCGGAAATGATGAGTATCCCGCTGGTTGACGCGGGCCATCCCGTGAGTGTGTGATAGAAAGTGAGGGGGTGGGACCCACACAAAACCCACCCCTACAAAACAGCCGAGCCATTAGGGTTTTTCCCTTTTCCCCTCTTGCGGGACACACCGCGGGACCAGCCCGCGGTGAGTCTATCACTTCCGTATAATTATGTAGGAAATACCAATTGGTCTTAAAAATAATATATTAGAGAGAGTCTAGTCCAATTGACATAGTCAATTGTCTGTTTGGTCCTATTTGGTAATATAAATTATAGTTTGGTCCTAAAAATTATTGTTTGGTCCTAGGGTGATGTCATGGATGATGTAAATGTCATCTTGTAGTGGCAGAAATACCCTTGTATTATTGTTTGGTCCTAGAAAATAATGGTTTGGTTAAGGTGACCATATATATACAAAAATTTAATAAAAATATCTCATTCTCATATTTACTTTCTCTCCTCTCTATTTCGGATCTAGTTTCTCTCCTCCCCATTTTTTATTTTTTTCTTGTCTTGTTCATGAAGACGATGAAGAACGACGAAATTTTTAGGTTTATTTGTCACTATTTGTTACTGCTGCTGTTGAATATGATGATGAAGACGATGGAGATGATGAAGACGACAGAGATTTTTGTGTTTCTTTGTCACTTTTTGTTGCTGCTGGTGTTGAAGAAGATGAAGATGATGAAGACGATGGAGTTTTGAAGATTTTTCTGCTGCTGTGTATATGACGAAGAAGAAGAAAAAGATGAAGAAAACGATGAAGAAAACTAATATAACCTTCAATCTTCATCTAGGATCTTGATTTTTTTGGTGTTGTTAATGAAGATTTGATGTTGTTGCTGCTGGTGAAGTCAATGAAGATGATGAAGAAGATGAAGATTTATGCGTTTTAGGTTTTTATATGGACTTCATTTCTGGAATGAAGTCTGTTTTTTTAGGTTTTTATATGGACTTCATTTTTGGAATGAAGTCTGGTTTTTTTAGGTTTTTATATGGACTTCATTTCTGGAATGAACTGCTACAAGAAAATAAGTAAAAATTAACACGGAAGGGTACTTTTATCAATTTAATATTTTTAAATAATTATGGACCAAACTGTAAAGGCTTTTTCCTAAAGGACCAAACAGACATGGGCTCACCTAAAAAAGGACCAAACGATATTTATTATTAGAGATGCTAGACACACCGAAGTTTTAAACTTCGTTGTGTCCCGAAGGAGATCGCACGGCCAATACCTAGCATACTTAGCATCGGGAATGGGAAGGGCAGAAGTGAGCCCCACCTTTCCTCTCACACGTTGTAGCTTCTGTTCCTTTTCCTTGGGTATCTATAATTATTTGTGTTCACTCAAACAAGTTGGTAATAAATATCCTAGACAAGTTGATATTGGTTTGGTTTTGAAAGGGTTCTGTTCAAGATATTTAAGAAATGGCCCAGCAACTGTGAGTAAATCATCATGAGGACGGATCCCATCCCACTTCTATTATCACACTATCTCATACGTTGGACGTATTTTTTACGGATAAAAATCAAACCGCGATGGGGTTGAAGTTTATATTTTGAGGATATGTTCCTCTTACCAAGTTCAACATACCTACCAAAAAATGAACGCATTCCGAAATATAAAACCTCACGATCTACCGATCTTAATTTCGACGGCCACAAATCCGTTGATTTTTAACGGCTTATTTTCAAAGTAGTAGATGGTGATGTTATACTTCTCGGAATGCGTTCATTTTTGGTAGGCTTGTAGAACATGACAAGAGGAACATATCCTCAAAATATAAGCTTCAATTCCATCACGGTTTGGTTTTTATCCACAAAAAATACGTCCAACGTGTGAGATAGTGTGATGGGATCCCTCCTCAATCATCATATAATATAACACCATAGCAACAATGAAGAAAATCTTGAAAACCTGCAAATCTTTAAACTCCGGACAAAAACAAAAACGGAATCCAAATTAGATCCCAATCTTAATAACTTTGATAAAGATTTGTACTCCCTCCGTTACTTTTTAATAGGCCAATTTTATTTTTTGAGAAAATTAAGGAAATTATGAGAACTAATCATTGAAAGTGGTACTCTAGACACTTGTCAATAAAAGAAGTGAAGTGAGATGGTCCCCATGACACTTGTCATCAAAGAAGTAATTGAAATGAGACACATAACACTGTCATCAAAAGAGTTAAAGAAAAGTGAATTCCAAAAATTAAAGTAACATTTGACTTTCCCATTGGGAAACCACCATTTTTTTCGTAACATTTATTTATAAAAAGCCTACTTATTAAAAAGTAACGGAGGGAGTAATTTGTGGGTTTTGTGAGAACACTCAACAATCAAAATGCCCTCAAAACCATCGTTGGATGTTTTTGCTAAGATCAAGCCCAATTCTAATCCACCGACCACCAACCAAGCCCAACTCCCAACTCTATACATAGCCCACTAATTTAGTCCTTTTGCCTTTTTTTCAAAAATTTCTAACAAAGGGAACATATTGGTTGCTACGATCAGTCTTTTCCACCGGACCATTGACTTGTTGATGCTAATTGCAGTTATACTATGTATATATTCATTTAAATGACAAGTTCCGCTCCATCCAAAATGATATTTTCTTATCAGTTTATTCATACCGAATTTCTTGTCTCGGAACTCATATTCTTAAAACGAATTATACACGTATTATCTTTATTAGATTTACTTAGTATCACGAACCGTTGACCAGATTTTTGATCGAATTTAAGTTTTACAAATCCGAATAATACCCGTACGTATCCCGTTCCGTACGTATGCCGAATCCCGAATTGCTAACTGGGGTCCAGACCTATAGAATAAAAAAATCATGACAGACCAGGAGAATAAATGCCATGGCCTCAATTGATATAGTATGTAATAAGTCAATGGTGCTAAAACTGTTTAGACCAATTGGTCTTAGCAAGTTTGCAATATTGAATATCCTTACGAAAATTATTACCACAGGGTTTCGTCTTCTGATGTCACAAGGTGGTTTCTCCAGTCCACGGAAAGGTGCTTTCATTTCATTGAAGGTGGATAGATGCATTGAAGAGATAACATTTTGCTTGGTTGAAAACTCTTCGATAAGATGCCTAGTTGGGAAGCTGGTAGGCAAGAAATACGAACCCCAACCAACTTTTTAGAAACTTTAAGTAAGTAATCCATGTGCCTGCACAAGAATGGGAGCGGTGTTATTAGTAGAAGAAAGAAATATGGCCACGGATTAGGTATCAAGAGCTTGAGAAATACTCCCTCCGTTCTTTTTTAATAGGCTGGTTTTGTTTTTTTTGAGAAAATTAAGGAAATTAAGAGAAATCGATCATCGAAAGTGGTCCTCATGATCTTATCGATAAAAGAAGTAAAGTGAAATGGTCCCATGACACTTGTCATCAAAATAAGTTAAGAAAAAATGGTTAAGAAAAATAAAGTAACATTTGACTTTCCCAATTAGGAAACCAGCCTATTTTTTTGTAACATTTATTTATAGAAACCAGCCTATTATTTAAGAACGAAGAGAGTATGAATCAGGCTTTATTTTCCGAGTGATCATGGGAGATATCCTGTTGAAGAGGAAGCTTTAGGGAGAGTTATTGTTGCCGAGAAATTAATATGGTGACAACTGAATTGCTAATCTTATTCACTATGCTGTTGTGCGCGATTGATAATATAAATCCGAATCGATGAATACTTTATGGGTTTTTCTTAAAATGTTAATTGGTTTTTCAAGACTCAAGGGAAGATATGAATTTGGTAATGGTGTTTTAGCTTATGTTCAATTCACTCAACCAAAAAAAAAGTGGACAATTCAGCTTATATCCCACCAATTTTAGTGTGGGATCAATATCCAAAAAGCACGGATCAGAAAAACTATCATTTAAAGCATTGCTATAAACCTGGGGGGTGGACTCATCCCTACGACTTTCCAGTCAAGCATTGCTATATGTTGGAATTTCCATGTTCAAAACTCCACCAAAATTGCAATGACGAGATATTCCTGCTAGTATAAATCACTCATAAAGCAAGAGGTGGCTTCCCTTATCCAGTCATCATCCATGGGTACTCTTTTGGGGGACTAGCCATATCGGGGTTTCAAAGATAATAGGGTGGACATGCAAAAGGCCAAGCATAAGGTCCCATGCCTTCTTATATCCATGCAATTAATCATAGTTCCTGCCGTTTGTTATGCCGTAATATATTCAGTGATTCTTAACGGACCGAGGGTCTGAACCACACCAAAACAACACTGTAAAAAGGTCACAGTCTTTGTGATGGGTCCCGGTGAGCCCCGCTGGAGGACAGCAGGAAACCACTTATGGTGGAGCCCATTGAAATTGTGTGAGTATCGATTTTGCCGTAATTTATCTATGCGGTTCAAACAGACTTTTTGTATATAGAATTTGAGGTAGGTAGGAGAGATGCACAGAAGCCACTTCATATGTCCAGTTTCCACATGAGAGATGCATATGAATATAAATTAAGCACTTGTTAATTGCCGTAAGTTCCCATTGTCCCCAAAATCCACACGTGATCCAAAATTTAACTAGTGATCAAAAAAAGGTTCAGCTCATGAAAAATCAATCTCGTATTCTCGTGACGAGGAACTCGCAATGCAACTGAAATATGTTGGTAGTTAGTATTTGTCGCTTCTATGTACAAGGTGACGTTGGTCCCACAGGAGACAGTAAGCAGACCGCTGTTTCCTTATCAGAAACAAAACAAAATTGAGCCGACCCCACCAAATATTTTTTTTTCTTTTTTTTTGGTACTGAGCTGAGAATCGGAAATGCTATACCGCTCTCTAAATAGCACTCTATTCACCGCACTGATGACGTGTTGTCGCATGTGGCAGGCATAGTCATTAAAACTCTAACAACAAGTCAGCTTTTCCCTCAAAAGTACTTTCTCTCTCTATCTTTTTGTTCTATGTTTTTCCCTTTCTATAATTTACACTTCTCTGAAGCCCTTTTTCCTTTTTCTAATCGGTACTAAAAATCCATTGACTCCACAGTATCATCTCATCACTACCTCCTTTACTGAATCTATACACACTTCTAAGAAAACCCATCCTTCGCGATTCAAAGATCCGAGCTCAGTGTTATCATCATCATCAATAATTACGTTTTCTAACCTTGCAGCATGATGAACAAAAAGATCAAGGATAGTAATCAAAACTCAACAAGTCAAAGCAGTTCCAATTCTGTATTAGGTTTATTTCAAAAAAAATCTCTTAATCATTAGTATCACTATCTACAGGTAAGGTTTGGAGTTTAATTGATTTAACTTTTTTGGGTTATTGAGGAATATTCATCCCATCAAAAATAAGAACAGAAAAGATCGATGAAGAATTTGGTTTTGGTAAAAATAAGCTTCGGGGGTTTGAGATTCGCTAGATTGCAGAATCAAAATTTTTAGAACAAAACAAATTCTATACTTACAAAAGAAGTGAATCAAACAAGAGGGAATTTTATGGGCTTTTAAACTGCAATCCAGGATGGTGTTGATTACAAATATTATTATGTTAATGAGATTTTACTATTCTGATTACTTGTTAGATGAGAAAACCCTTGATCTTGATTTTATGATTTTATTTGTTGATCTGATCCAAAATTGGTCTCGATAATTTTAACCCATCATAGATTTACAGTTACAACATGAGGAGTTTTTTTAAGCATACAGGAATGAATAAGATAAACGAAGAAGAATCTGAAGTTAAATAAGAAAATTTCGAAAACACAAAAACCAGGAGAGAATATCAATTCAGTCAACTTTTTTTTTTCTCGTATTAGACAGCTCAGATTGCCACGTGAGACAGTGAGGCAAGTAGTGCGTTACAACGAGTGGGGAATAGCATTGCTGACAGAGAATGTATAAAAAGAAAAAAAAGAAATCATCACTTGATGATGGCAATCTCAGCGACTGTTTCATATCAAATGATCTAATTGGTCAATGGTTAATCATCCCTCTCCTAGGGTGAAAACAAAATTGCAAATAAGTTTACTGTTTTTTGTTTTTGATTTCAACTTATAGGGTTTGTTACGGTCCATACTTGCTACTATTACCTACACAAATTTGAGATAGCCATATACCTACAAACCCCTTGAGACACATTCTCAAACAGTAAACAAGATTAAAATTCAACAACTCCATCTCGTCCTTAGTCTTGAGCCGTCAAAGTTCTGCTTCTTACTTCCCTGCACAAGCCCCAACAGTCCCTTAGGATTAGAGCTGTAATCCAAATATTGGATTCATTACACAATTTTACAGCCATATTGAGTTTTAGAATGTTAGTGGGTGGAAATTGCCATTGAGTGTCAGCTGGTGCAGTCAACCTACTCTGCTATAAGTTTTAGATTGTTCTAGCCATAGATTGGGTGTTTCCTGGGTTAGGATGTGTTTCCCTGAAAATATTCTGGCATCTAGCCTTCCAAATGTGCCAGAGAATTGAAGCACAAAAGGAATTCCAGTCTATACCATCCTGCGGGGTTAGTGTTCCAACCCAGAATTCAGTTTTAACAGAAGAGTAAATTAGTGTTTGGGTCGTAAGTTTTGGTATGTTTTAATGTTTGGGTCGTAAGTTTGTCCAATTTTGAGTTTGGGTCGTTGACTCGTTAGTCAAACCGGCTGACTAACTATTCAGGTCAAACTGTTAACTTCGGGTTAACTTATGATAGTTTTACTTCACACTTCGTGTTGTCTCTCGGCTAAGATTTATGATAGAAGAATTTTCCAATTTACTTTGCACCTGCTATAATACTGAAACACATGAATGAGAGATCAAAAACTGCTTGCTTTGCCTTGTTTTTTTTGGTTTAGTAAACGTTTTAGATGAACCAACAGTAGCAGGTAAAGAAACACCATGAGAAGCCATTATTGGCGTAGAAGAATTTTTATTGCAATGTACCTTACTTTCCCCAATCTCTGACCACAGATCTAATAAAAAATTAAGAAAGGTTTAAAACACCAGGGTTTATTAAATTAGGCAATCTAGAAACGAATTTGCAAGGATCCAAGGAAATTTCTAACATTCTCGAACTTTTCTGCCTATAACTGCATCATGATCATCAGTGATGATCAGAGGTATATATTTTGATATAAATCATATAATAATTGAAGCTATTATAAGAAATAAGTGAAACTTGATCGATCTGTGAAGCCACCGCCCTAATTTTGATTGATGAATAGTCTTCGATTTCCATTATTTTTTGAAATTTCTTTTCCCAATTGTGTTCAAGTTACTGGTGGAAGAGTGCACCTCCAACAATCCCAAATCGAAAATCAAGTAACGTTTTATAATATTAATTCAGTGATCAACCTTAACTTCTTCCAACTGCGCAAGAGCTGCAATTGAATTGGCCATAGGACACCATGGATCATCGTTCAATCCAAATTATCACAGTCGACACAGTGGCAAACATGTAAATAATATTATCACTAACTGACGTCAACAAACCTGACGGTTTAACTGAAATCCGTAGTTGACTAGCTGGTCAACGACCCAAACTCAAAACTGGACAAACTTAGGACCCAACTCCTCTACCATACTAAAACTTAGGACCCAAACACTAATTAACTCTTAACAGAAACCTGAGGACAAGGGGTTAGCAGTGCTGGCAAACCAGACACTCCTAGCAAAAGGACATTCGAGAAAGAGATGTTCCATTGTCTCGTCCTGGTAATTGCAAAAAGTACAAGACTTAACTATATTAGTGTATCTAGCGGGAATATAGCTAAGAGGCATATAAAAGCTATGTGAAGATAAAGATAACACAAGTCTGAAGATTGTGAAAATGAAAATTTTAAGACCACTCAAGGAGAAACTAATCTCAAAATAAGAATTGAACTAACTGATTCAATTAAACTAGCATGAGAATTCAGTGAAATTAAGCCTACGAAAAATAGCAAAGGCTTCTGTGAAGATAAGGAAAGCAAAAGACCAAAAATTGTGAAAATGAAAAGTTTACCTGGAGTTCCTTCACTTGCTTCACGTAACCCCGATTCTCTGCCACTGCCTCTGTTAATTCATTATTCTTGTAGATTCTTGCACATCCCTTTGTTAATCTCTCCATACTCAAGCAACCCACGACTTAAGACTACAAAAGAAGAACAAGGAAAGAAGAGATGAAAAGGGAAATGACCTTCAAGAGAAGGAGATAAATTTAAACCTTAACAGTGAAAAGAGGTTCAAGTACCCACCATAAAAGCCTTAACCCCTAACTTGGTCTAATAGAGACGGGCCTTTCAAGAGGAGCAAAAGCATTTCATAACGAGAATATTATGGGGTTGGTGCCCAACTGGTTGCTAGGATTCCAACCAGTTACTTGTAACGAGAATATTTATAATAATAAATATTATTATTATTATTTAGTATCTTATTTTAAGATTAAATTTTACAAATTTATTACAAAGAGCAGGCAATTGATTTACAAAACGATTTAGAAGGGACACTTGATGCAACGTAACAACAAGAACTACAGGGGTGCAGATAATCAAATCAGATTACTAAAACTAAAAATAAAATGAAAACCGAAGTTCACGGGAAAAAGAAAATGCAGGCAAAGAAGCGAAGGGGAGGATCAAGCGACCAAGCCAACGGTCAGAAGAAAGCAACAGGAGAATATTAGGAATGGTAAACCAAGCCAAACCAAACCAAATAAAATGCAAACAAACTAATGGAATGCAAACAGAACCCCAAGGAGACACAGGTATCAACTTACAGAGACCAAGGCAGGGAAGCGGAAAGGTCAAGAGAATTCAAAATGAACAATTTAGGACTTAAATTAAAATCAAAAACAAGAGAAATTGCTTTTGGGGGCCAAGGATATGGAAACAATTAAAGGGAGCAAAGAGAAAACCTGGAAAGTCTCAGACTACCTGTTTCTTTGTAGTTGGATCTCCAAGTTTCTGGAATGCTCCAGATACTAATGCCTCAACAAAAATTCGAAGGACACCGAGAGAGAAAATTCAAAGAAATTAAAGAGCCAGGATTGAAAGGAAATGCAACCTAATGGTGATGTTGAAAGTCTACCCAGGCTAATCAAGATATAAACGAAAACAGAACACCCAAAGAAGGGCAGGATCACAGACTAACTGAAAAAAACGCAACTAGAGAAAACGGAGCAGGTCCCCACAGAACACCCAAAGAAGGCCAGGATTACAGACTAACCCAAAGAAGGCCAGGATCACAGACTAAACCAAAACAGAACATCCAAAGGGGCCAGGATCACAGACCAGCTGAAAAAAGCACAACCAGAGAAAACGGAGAAGATCACCACAGAAACCCAAGGAGGAGCAATCAAACATCTCAAAGAAACTACAGAGAAGAGCAAGGGAAAACTAAGGATAAAGTAGAAGAACATAACCCCAAACTTTAGAGTCATGCCTCTTATTCACTACCTAACATCTGGATCTTGATGAACTAAGAGACAGAGAAATCATTAGAGAATGGGTGCAGCATTATCAAACAAGATGAAGGCACAAATTAACTAGAAAAGAAACAAGCACAACAAGAACAATTGCTCAGATTATTTAAGACTAGACTTATAATTAAACAAACTACACCTGAAACAAAGCTTCGATGATCAGGCCACCAAGAGCGAAGAAAAGAAAGCAACACACAAGGAGAGAGACGGAAAGAAAGAAAATGGAAACCAATCAAAAGGGAGGAGACAGGTCATTTGGATAATCATTTGGAACCAACCTATGTGCTTCATTATCTACATAAGTTGGCGTCATGGAATCGATTGCTAGCAAGATCAGGAACCCATGGAGGCGTTCTACTCCATTAGCTACCTAACGGCTATTTTGGGAGAGGAGAGGGAAGATAAAACGATATAGAAGAAGTATCTTACTATGCAGTTATACAAGGAGGACGCCGGAGGTCACATAAGCCAGAGTTTCTTTCAGAATTCTTGAATTGATGATGCTAATTTCAAGTCTACTAAAAGAGTATAAAACGGCATATACACAACGAAATTCCAGGGAACATGGGAGATCATTTTATTTTGTGCAGTTCAAAAACATGCCACTGTAGTATAGTGGTAATTGGATTCTCATGGATGTACTTTCTTTCTGCCAAAAGAATATTTGATGGACACAGATATGGGTGCATGCAAGGGTGGAATCGATCACCCACCACTTAGACATTCTTCTCGGATTAGATTTATATAGTAAAGAGTAAAAAAAAAAAAAAAACTGCATACCTGTTATAAGTTATACTAACAATTCGGGGCTTTGTGTGCGATGTTATTCCATGCTCAGCCTATCTTTCCGTCCATGCTGATGCGACCAATTGAATCAATAGGAGATCCTGGTTTTGGTTTACCAATCTATTTGGAATCAAAGAATGATTAAGTGGGATTTGAGTCCCCATCCTTCAAAGATGCTCCTTTCAGGCGTGTAGGACTCCAGAAACGTTGGCAAACCATGCAGTGATGCAGGTCCAGCTTCCATACATCAGATTTGTCATTCTTCATACTTGTCTGTTAAAACTTGGGGTAGCAATCCACTCTTTTTGTGCCTTCTTCGACAGGTTTTGGGCAGAGTAACCTCTTGGAAAGGCAATGCTGGCTACATACTTCTACTTTCTGCACGGCAAAAACAACAAAATTTTGATTTTAGTCTAAATACCAGAAACCGATTGAAAAACGAACGAATGATCAACATAGATGAAAAGAGATAAGTAATGAGAACTTAGAACATGTTATTAATAGAATAGAAATATAAAGGTGAAAAAGTTACAAAATTTAAGTAAGAAAAAGAGTTTCTTGCTGGAGTTAAAGAACCAATCTAAGACAACCACTATTCATTGTATTCAATGCTTGTTGTTGTAAGAAAACCAGTCATTCACTGACAAACTTAGAGAAGTTCGCACACAACCTCCACAACCCACATACAAGATGAAATCACGAAACAGAGACTTGCTGAAGGACCTTGACCAGGACGGCCGTAAAAATGGATCTTGTCATAGCAAAATTTGCAACAAAAAAGCTTTATTCGATAATAAATCATGTACAGAAATAACACCTTGCACCATTCAAACCAGCAATTAAAAAAGACACTGATTCACAAACACACCCACACACTTGCAACGAGCAACTTGATATATGTGGATCTGTGCATTACGTGTGAGCTTCCAGATGATCACATTTAGCCCTGTCAAGCATAAATTCTAAATCACACTAAAACTAATCTGTTGAGAAATTAGCCCAAATCCAACCCACATTTGTTAAATGCTATCGAAGCAGCATCTGTGAAATAAGTACCATGTAAAATCTTTACTTACACGCAATGTTAATCCAAAGTTAGGCTCATATGTGGACAACCACCCATTAACATTGATAAATGCACTGTTAAACATCCTAAACGTGAGCAAACAAGAAAAGCAGTACATTCCACTTCAAAATGAAGTTCATGAATTGCCCAACATCATATTACGACAAGAGCTACCACAAAGTAACTAATACCAAAAGAGGACTAACTACATTACAGTAAAAAGTATTCAAAGAAATAAAGATAAGTTTAGTCGCACTACAAGTACCAACTCTTTTGATTGCACAACTGTTTACCCCAAAATATGTTTGCCCCCTACCTTTGGTGAGAAATTGTATGGTGAAGCTCAGCATAAACCCATTGAAAAGGTTCTGGTACTCTAGTAGTCAATCAGTTGATTCGATCAAACATCTTGACATTCTCTTCTCCTAACGCTTTTAATGAAACAAAGCTACTTCAGTAACGTATCGCTTCATAAACTTCCAAACCAATAGTACCGTCATTTGAAAGCTCTTTTATACTTGCGGTTCTGGGGACATAACTCAAAGCAGTTTTTCTTATCATCCCAATATAAAATCTCTCCGCTCTCTCTGTGAGGTCGAAGAATTGTGCAAGATGGTCACGGTGCCTGCCAATCTCCAATTGGACGAGTCCTTTTCCTTGTCATTTAAACTACAACTCATTCTTCTTGAATGACCATATATTAATAGTGTCGTGACTTTGTTTATGAACATAACACAAGCAGCCTCTTAAAACCTGGATTTGATGATAAAGAAAAGCCACAAATTGTTTGCCATCAGACAGGATAATGTAATACGGCGGAGTAGGAAGCAACCTAAATACCCCACCTGCCAAATTAAAGGCCCCAATTCTACCTTGGCTTGATTCCATCATTATACTCCGATATCTCTTGCTGCAACCAATAAACCTCTCCATCCGCATTCATCCCCGGTGAATAAGAAATATTCGTTTGCAAAGAATAAGCAATTTCCCCTCCACCCAGTACCAGCCCCAAGCTGAACTTTTCCTGATTCTGTATGTTCATCTGATTCATAATACATTTTTTTCATCTCTACAGATTGGTAAAAAAATGTATTCTCTAGAGTGGATCATTAAAATCCCAAAATGACCATCTGAAGGTATAGATAGATAAACAGACCAAACCATTAGAATTATGACAGACTTTATCTTCCAAAACGGAGCGTTGGTATACTGATAATGTACTCTCCAAATGAGTGGATGATTAATCTTTGAAATTCTAAGTTGTTGTTGTTCATTTTCACGATCATAAAGTTGGAATGTTTGATTTGATAACAAATTGAGGAAAATGAAGCTAACCTTTGAATCTGAACAAGGGGGTTTAAGCTTAGATAAACAGGAGGAGATGAAGTGATTCCAAGTCTTATGTTTTCTATAATATCTTCAGGAAGTACTCGCTCCATAGATCTCGATTTGATTTACATGTGAAGAAATAAAATCTATCCAGAGAATTTCTAGGTTTTAACGTAAAGAGTGTCCAACTGACTCTAGTTGGTCTAGAGTTGACTGGACCTTGACTCTGTTTCCATAAAAAACTAAAAAGTAAGAGGAGTTGAGATTCAAGACCTCTACAGGATATAAGGCTGTGTTTGGTAGAAGTTAATTCCATGGAAATAACGTGTATTCCGTTGTAGAACAAGTCGATCATTTTCCTTCCTTCCTTAGAGAGAAATCGTACCCAAAAAAAAAAAAAAATACCAATGGTGCCAGCCATACCTTAGTTTATGGCTGGCACCTTAGGTATTGAGTCTAATGATCATGTTGGTAACTGAAAAAATTGGTTTGTACCTGATTGTTGGATGCATAGATTATGCTATGAAAGTGTTTGATGAAATGTCGACTAGAATTTCTTAGTCATGTATGTACATATAGAGAAAATGCGCAGGACCTGCTGAAAAGGATATCTGATGGAAAGGATAAAAGGGCAGAATCTCATGTTTCCGCCCTTCAGAAGCAATCTAAAGGCCTGCTGCTCGGATATGACCACCTTCTAGAGGACAATCAAAATCTAAAGTCAAACAATTTGAAGCAATCTTGCTTGTTCATATCTTTGTGGGATTTTTTTTTTTTGTTGTTGTTATTAAGCAAGCAAATCTCATTGATATCATCCAAAACTGATCATGGGTTCCAATCTTTGGTGGCATTATAAGCATATCAATCAGCAAATCAGTAAAGGAAATGATCTTAAACTTCTCCTCATTTATGTCATTATTCTTGCACTTCTTTCAGCCCATACTGTTGTAATCGCAAATGGCACAAGCCAAAGCTGTTTCCATTCCTCCATCTGCATTATCAGAGAAGACCCATGACTACAAATGTCAGTAAAGCTAGATACAGAATGGTCCCAGATTTGAATTGAGAAACTGCAAGTTATGCACACATGTCGCAATGTATTTCTGTATTCTATTTCACGGCTAAGTTGGACTGAGATTTTCATTAACAAGATGTATCCACCTAAGGCCTGAACTGCATATCTAGCTGATTTGGAACACTTACGTATATCCTATTCCCTTGTACTTCTTTCTTGTTATGGGCATTTAGGTTTATTACCCACGGGTTTGTTTGTTCGTTCTCTTATATTAAGCAGATGTTTGATGATTTCTCTGCAGCATTGTACGGTGGTAGTCACATATCATCTGGGCATGATAGCTCCCATTGAACCTACACTTGTTTTAGTTATCTGTCATTCCAGAGTTTTCAGATGTCTTGTATTCACATCTCAGATAATGTCCATAAAATGGTTTAAGATTTGTGCATTTTTCAGGCCCTTCCGTCAACTGCAGTTGAGAAGGGAGGGCTCTCGACAGGTGATGCTGCAGCGCAATACAAGAACATAATCATCAATGTCAAAGTTGAAAGAGAATCAAATGTGGGTCACTTACCTTTGTAATGTGCACTACAGTTCTAAACTTTCCATGTTTATTTTCCCGTACGAGTTATAGTTTTTAATCATGATATCTATCTATATCATCAATCTGGCAGATTTTGTCAACCCTGACATTCTTGGAGATTATGCCTGCAACAAAAGCAATTGCTTCATTTAAGCTGCCAAATTACAACTCTGGCAAGGTACCAAGTAAAAAATATTTAAAAATTTACAGGCGCAAATCTATCACCCGTAGTTATTATCTGATATACTACAACTGCCATGTATTTTTGTTCTGCTGTGGTAGAGCCGTAGAGGTGCAATACTTCCATGATCATGCAACTGTCACATCAGCTGTTGGCCTGAACCAGTCCCCTGCAGTTGATGTTACAGCAACCATGGGTTCCTCCCCTAGCTTTGCTTTTGGTGCAGAGGCTGGTTATCATGATACAAGTGCGTGTGCTTTGACAAAGTACAATGCTGGAATTAATCTGACTAATCCAGCCTACAAAGCTTCCAATATTTTGCAAGTCTTCCACCTTCAAGCAACCACAACAAATACAGTTTTGTTCATTTGAGTTATTGGATTGTTTGAATGTTTTACTTTGTAGCACTTTGGGTGACCCTTACTTTGGTTTTTTATTTTTAGATCGATACTCTTACTGCTTCGTATGTGCACCATCTTGATGCGTTGAAGAGGACTTCTGGTGGGGCAGATGTCTGCAGGAAGTTCTCCACTAATGAGAACACAATCACAGTAAGAGGTTCGTATGCAGTTGATCCCCTAACATCTGTTAAGTACACGCTCAACAACCATGGGAAGCTTGCTGCTCTCATGCAGCACGAGCTCAAACTCAAGTCCTTCTAGACACTCTCTGGTGAGTTTGACACCAAGGTCTTGGATAAGGCTCCTAGGTTCCGACTGTCCCTTGCTCTCAAGCCTTTAGTGTTCGTCTTCTGAATATTCATTGTCTGGAAATGATCTTACACTGCTGGGATCCGCTTATCTTGTCTTTTGTTGGTGGTGTCGAAAAAAGCTGGAAATAAATGTGCCACAGATGAAATTTTTTCCATTTTTTTTTTAGGTTTCAGATACCTGTGGATTTAATTGTTTTGTTGTAATTTTAGGCCTGATACTGAACTGCTTTTTATTATTCTTTACACGAAAGCGTCTAATAGAAGGCTTTTATAACAATTCATTTTTTGTATTAGAGGTTCTTAGCTCTGGCTTGCCTGCGAATGACAGACCAACTCTCAAACCAGAACCTGACATAGTGTTGGTATTTTACATAGTGTGGAATACTCATTTGCCTTTGGTTTATATTCAGGCAGACCCGAATCACTAGCATCGAGTCAAGTTTACAGGATCTGTAGTGTAACTCGAGCTCACCCCTGGGGGATGCCGAGTGACCAGATGCTTCCGCTGCTGCCATGCCGTCAGACAGGCCACACCAGTGGCCGAGGCAGTAACTCCTCCAACGATGGCCTGTGGAAGCAGCATTGACGACGAGCAAAACCAACATAGTGAAGAAACACATTATTGTTTAACTTGTTTACTAGATGATGAAACGAAAAGGGAATTCAGTTTTTCTTGGCCGAGTTGCTCCACTTTGTAAAAACAAAACCTTCCGGTGAAACTATAACAAAACCTTAGAAGTGAGAAAACAAGGTCAGAATCAAGCAACTGAAAATAGGAACAACAATAAAAGAACCATAAAGGGAAAGCAAATTGAACGCTTTTTTGCTGTAATTATTCCTATACCAACAGGAATATCTCAACTGTACAACCCCATGAAGTCAAGGACACCTTCACCCTAACTCTTAACTTAATTCACAAGACAATCAACCCAAGACCCCAAACTCTGATATGGGATACAAGGAGAAACAAACAAACAAGAAAACCATAGAAATTTAATTAAACATCAACTGTGTTGAGAACAAGAAACAACAGATGCTGAAATCAAACATGTGTTCCCAAAATGGAGCTAAAGTAGTGTTTTTCGATTTAGAAACAACGGTACCAAGAAAAGCAGGAGCAAGGATTTGGGTCTTGGAATTAGGTGCTATAGTTGTTTGTCAACAGAGGCTTGAAGAATCAGAGAGTTACTGTACACTGATAAGACCCACAGACTTATCGGTGGTTAACCTCAGATCTGGACGAGTTGATGGAATCACACGTGGAGCTGTTAGAACCGCTCCCAAGTTTGAAGATGTCGCTGATAGGATTTTTGGTCTGTTAGATGGTAACGTTTGGGCAGGGCATAACATCCACAGATCTGACTGTCCACGCATTAGAGAAGCTTTTGTTGCCATTGGACGTCCTCTCCTATAGTACCTGTAGGAATGATCTCTTTAGGAATTTTGACCCAGAAATTTGGTAGGAGAGCTGGAAATATGAAGGTAACAATGACAAACAAAATGGTACAACATTATTTAGAATATTAAAAATGCTTTTACTGACAGTTCATGGATAATCTAAAGGTGAAGCAGGCATAACTTTCCGCCATGGTAATCCCATCAGACTATATTTTAGGTTACAAGAGTAACCTTGTGTCATGGTTGAAGTCAATTTAACAGGGAACCAAAATGGACTAGTATATGTATAAACTAAAAACATGATGTGCTCTACAGGCATTCTAGTTTGTTTAAGATGATCGAACACTAAAAGATTACAAATTCCCAAACTAATGGACAAGTGATTCTTTCTTTTTCAGATGGCAACCCTGGCTGCTTATTTTGGATTGGGAGAGCAAAAGCACAGGTATTGTCTTTACTACTGTGCTAATTTTAGTGACGGATAGAAAACTCAACGGAATATCAGAAACTAATTTTTGTTCTTAAATTGCCTAACAGGAGCTTGGGTAACGTTCGAATGAATTTGGAGGTTCTCATTCACTGTGCAACAGTATTATTCCTGGTAATTAATGCATACACAACTTCTATTACAGCAAAAAGTTACTATTGTCATCCTTTTCAACATTTTTTTGTTCTAAGTTTCTAACATTTGGGGTTTATATCATCAGGAATCAAGCCTCCGGACTTTGGGTTGTCCCAAATTCCCAATCAGGGATCTCTAACAGTTGCCACAAGAAGTAAAACCAATGGGAGGTTAAGATCATATGGAGGAGAAACAAGTCGAAAATCTCCACATATTTCTAGTGTTGGATACCATAATGTACTACCCTATGCAAGAAATACTACTGTACAAGTTTGATTCTTCTACAGCTTCTTTCTAACTATACAACATTTTGAGGTAAGAATACTAATCATTTTTAGAAAAATATTTACCAGATGACGGACAAACAGATCGATATTCTTTGAAAGGCAGGGTAATGGACACCGATAAATAAACAACTTCCTAATAAACCAATCTCAATCAGGGTTCGAATGAAGAATGAAGATGAAAATTGGAATTTTCCTAATAACAACTTCATTTTTATTTGTACAGTCACTAACTCAAGGACTCGGCATTATAGTCTTCTATTATCATGGCTGTAATGAGTTGATCCACGCTAGAAAGTAGAAACATGGCAGGCTCACTAACAAATTATTTATTATTTATTTATTTGTGTTTACTGATGCCAGTCAATGTAATTTCGGTTGTAACATTCATCTTTCAATTCAAAAATAATTTTCTTACAGTAAATATCATAAAAAGAAGTTTTTTCATTCTCTAACAAAGCAATGGAATTCTACGGAAGTTTACAGTTTACTAGAGAAAATTGATAAGCATGGTAAGACATTAAAAAGGGAACCCAGGAGAGTGGAATAAGAGAAGAACAAGAATGAGAATACAGAACCTTGCTTAGCAATCCATAAAAATACAGCTTAAGATCCCCAAACAACTTGCGCATGTTTACCTTCCTGCCCAATACCTGAATCATAAGCACCATAAAAGTTGTAAATTTATACGAAGAAAAGTATATATTTTCAGAGACTACCCAAACTAGTAAGCAGTATTAGTAACAAGTAAAAAGTTAATATGACAGGGCTATTGGCACTTCTAAGCAGAATACTGAATAACTTCCCTTGATTTTTATTTATTTTTGGATAAATCAACAAAATTTACTACCAAAAGCAGCCAAAAGACATTACAAACCAATCAACAAACTAGAAAGACCTGACCAATTACAATACTAGACAAAACGAAGTAATTTTGATCAGGCCATTCTGAGTTGGGCAGAAAAGGAGGAATGAAATTAAAAGTAAGGGACGGCCGTCTGTTAACTAAGCCCCTTTCTTGGTCAATCTATCTGCTGAAAAATTTACATCACAGTAGTAATGTTGGAATTCAATAGCCTCAAACTGATCTCTTATTCTTTTCCATCTTGCTGTGACACACCATAACTTAGTAATACACTTGACTATCTATGGGGGTGGGATGGACTTGGAATGAAAGAACAAAAACTAAAGTGGAGTGAGCAAAAGAAAGACACTTTCTCCATTTCTCCCTTCTGTCTACCTATACAAAACATTTGAAGGGAGCCTGCTAAAGTTGAAAACAAAAGGCCGAGGGGGAGAAGAGATCAAACCCCTGTACAAATAGTCTAATAATGACCCGTTATCTCTCTCTTCTCTCTTCCCTCTCTATATCTCTAACTGCCAAATGAGGTAACTCAATCAACTTGGGTAGACAGGTATTTGAGGGCGAGAAACAACAAAGTACAAAAGATACTATTCCCCCATAGGTCAGTCACCAACTATAGTGGATCTGGCCTGCACAAAACACTCCAAACCAATTCCCATTTCTGGTAATGCAGTCTGAGAGTCACAAGCTTCCATCATCTGCATGAAACCCTCATTGCCTTCCATTAGTATCACATTTGTTCGTCCCCACGAGTTCAAAATATAATAACAGGTCTGATAACCCAGAAAGATACAGACGAGTAGATATAGATTGGAATGCAAATCCATGGGTACACCTGTTTTTGTTTTGATTTAATCTGAATTGTTTAGCCAGTAAATTACAGTGCATCAACTAACCTGTACACTGCTGGAACAGCGCATGCAAGACTAATCAGATTGATCCACTGCCCAACACCTGCAGACCAGCTTATATAATTCACCCTGGCCCAGAATTACTTGGTTTGGCATACAGTCCACTCTGCCCAGCTTGCAGCTGTTGTTGTGGCTGTGATTGGGTTGAGGTTGCTGAGGTGGTTGTTGCTTTTGCAGCAGCAGAGCCTGCAGAGGTGGTGGTGGTGATGGAGGTTGCGGTGGCGATGGCGATGTAGGCTGTTGACCTGATGGTTGACGTTGTTGCTGCTGCAAGTGCGGCTGCCACAGGGTCTCGGCACTGTTGGTCTGAGTGTCGTACTTCCAGAGAACTGCCCATGGATTAAATCTTAGCCAAAAGAGGAGAGAGTTGAAAGCTCAGTTCCTGTTGTACTTGTCAGACTCAGAGGTGCTGGATTTCAAACGCAGGGCAAGTGATTAATTGACTTAGTCATTCCTGAAGTATACTCCGATGATCCTTTCAACAGGAAAGAACGGGTGTGCAATTGGTGGAGGATTCAGTACCCCCTATCTGTGGTCTGCTGTTTGAAGGCTGCTGCTCGACCGTGGATTGTGTATGTCAATCAGAATTCATTTGACGATTATATGGTTGAAGCATTCTGAGTATATTTGGCCACTGCTGCTGACCAGACCCCATTGCCACTGGAGGAAGTGTATCATGACCAGAAGTAACAGGTGGGGGCTGGCTTTGGTTGTTCGTCAGATCAGAATGAGATGAAACCCGGGGAAGTTGCTTCGACAAAGAGGAGGGAAACAGCTTTTGCTGAGACAAGGATGGATTTGTTGATGGAGGAAGCACCGCAAATTGTTCGACTGAATTGAGTTTGAATCTGAAAATATACCCTGGTTTTGCATCATATGATACATGGCCTGCTCACCCTTCTCATGTACTTGTTTTCCTGGAGTCAAAGCAAGCCCATTTACATGAGAGAAGGGATCAGCAGAGTGGGTTCTGATGCATTACTGAAGTGCTGCCTCTGCCCATTCCCTTAATGAATTTAGGTTGTTGATGGAATTGAGACTGTTGCCTTTGTGGAGTAAGATGCTTAACAGTCTGTTGAAAATTATGTTGCTGTTGCTGATGGCGCTGCCGCTGTTTTATTATCTGACTAGATAAGCTACCAGCAGTACTATGGCTTCGACCATGAGGAGGAAAGGAAGGTTGGGGCTGCATAGTTACCGGGCTCATGGATGAAGATGGTGTTAGGGCCTAGGGGCAACTGAGAGTTTGGTAAAGGCAGTGAAGATGCCTGCTGCTGAACCTGAGGAGTTTAGTAGTGAAGTTGATATTGGATGCTGTGAGGATTGTGGTTGACCATGAGACGGCGCTGTATTGGTGGAAGAAAATTGTTGTTGTTGCTGCTGCTGATGCATGAACCGTTGCTGCTGGACTTGCCTATCTTTAGCAATCCGGAGCACGCAAGGGTTGCTGCCTTGAAGATGAGGGTGATGAGGTTGCTGTGGGTGGATGGAAGGGACATGAGATTGTTGTTGCTGCTGCTGTGTGGAAGGTGTTGAACTGGAAATGTTTGACCAGGTGGAGGGGCCATCTGATTTGGAAAACCGCTGCTCAACACATTGAAAGCAGGATGACCTTGGCTATTTCCTTGAGACACCTGTTGCATCTGAAACTCTTGCATTATCATTTGCCTTTGATCATCTGGATTTTGACCAGGCTTTGACACAGCACAAAAGAAGCACCATTAGGAAATAATACCGATAAAAGAGATTCAGAATAAAAAATTACTGCATACTCATATAATAATTTTAAAATACCGACTGCTTGAATTTGAGAGAGAAAATAGACATGACTTATTTTAATAACAATATAAAGAACTTACCAAATGAAAAATTTCTACAAAACAATGCAACCTAATGGTGCACTTGTTAAGCAATCTCATTTCCAAGTACACTATTTATTTTTACTTCCCCTTGAAGAATGATGGAAAAAAAGTGCAGTAAAAGTTTCAGAAAAGCTCACCCGCATCATATGCATCGTATCACGAGGTCTCGTCATCGAAGTTCCATGATCAGAAACAGATCCATTGTGCATATTTACAGAGTTCGGCATGCCCACTGCAGTGGCAGGATGCATACTTCCAGAGAAAACCATATTTAACATTGATGGTGAACCAACTCCCTGAAACCCTGGCCGAGGTGGTGTACCTCTGTTCATCCCAAGCATCATTTCTATACTATTTGAACCAGGTACCACACGAACACCACGATCACCACCAGTCAAAGACCCGGGCGCCGACAAACCAGGGTGCTGGAGATTTCCACCAGACGACATGTGATTATAATGCATTCTTTGCTGTTCATCCATTGTAAAGTTGATCTTTGACCACCATATCTGTGACCATTCCAGAAGAACCATCCATGGTCATACACTTAATCATGCTAAATATGAGCTAACATAATAAACATCAGAAATATTTTGTGCAAACCTAGATGAGGCATTATGTGCAGCAGATGGAGATGGCAAGCTATTACCAAGAGATATAACAGAAGATCCTTGTAGCACGGACTTAGAACCAAAACCAGACCAGAGGTGGGAAGAACTGGAGCAACATAACCTTGATTTGCAATTCCTAAGCTACTACTATGAGATCCTTGATATCCATGGGAAAGATCAGGATTTGCAGCAAAGATCAAGAGGCCTTCATTGTCAAACAGGAACAAGTTAATGTACTGAATTTATGATATACAAGCATTCAATAGAAGTATTAGAGAAAAGCAGCGCAGAGGCAAAAAAAAAAAATGATACAAATTGTTATTGAATTACTAAAGTGTGTTAATCACAACTTACGTTAGAGGACTCCCAGTAAGGTTACTTGGACAGACTTGAGAGAGAGCAAGAACATGAGAGTTGTGGACTGGGACTGTTTGTTTCTGATCTTGATTATCATTCTTCATGAAAACAAATCAAAGGAGAAAAGAAACAATCATATTACTAAACTTCACATAGAAAATAAATGTGAAGGAACATCAAATTTTGCAGCTTCCTTTGAGCACTAGCAGACGCCGTCAAAGATCGAAAATAAAGACTCCGTGATAGATAAACTAATTTTATATGGCCAATACAAAATTAGGAGAGCTCAAACGCCGAAGTTGCAGAGAATTAGTAGCTATCCAGCTCCCGAACTTAACGTAAATAACAGACCACATAAAAATGGTTTCATGAAGTATAAAAGACTAAAAGATATTTTCCCTTGGAAATTCAAACGCGTCAGCTGGTGACTCCCGAGAATAAAAGAAACTATACCAGCTTAGTGACCAAGTTTATCCTATGTTTGTACTTTCCAATATAGCTTTTGACACAGTGTACACTCGATAATGACAGTAAACTCCACGATGCAAAAATGTAACAAACCTGAATTTTACGAGAATGCTGGTGTTGCCCAATGGAAATGATTTTCTCAAAGTGAGCCTTAATGCGTATCCTCTTCCACTGAGACCAGCAAACGCTGAAACAACTGCCTTGCACTACCCTGGTGTAGAAAGAAGCACAGAGAAAAACAACATTAGTAAAAATACGATGGTAATTCCAGGAATTTACGTTGAACAAACAGGTATACAGTATTTTAAGGGGGGAGAAAAAATGTGAAAAATCATACTATCGAGGAGCGAAAAGCATCATACCTTTGGTCCAGGTAAAGTCGACGGATTGGGTTGGCAAGACCTGGAATCATGAGCATAATCAGCCCCATCACCAGCACTAATGCCCATTAAAAACTTGTGCCGCTCCTTGCAATCTTTAGTTTTATGAAAAATGCCTGGATGTTTGAATGGGTCATTCACACATTAGCATCTTAAATCTTTTGAACATAATATGGTTAGCAGTAAAAAAGTTTTCAAATTGGTTATAAAATATTGCAAAAGAACCTGGATGACTCAAAATTTACATGAAAACGTAGCAAGAGAAGTTTAACATATAGTCACCTTAAACTGCAGAGTACTGTTGATAACATCACTAACCAGCTCCCAGTTTGGACCCATATCGTGTACGAGGACAACAAGGGCCTGAATTACAAACATATAACATTCAGACTTCTTCATAGACCCAATAAAAATCAAAAGGATAATTATAGAGAAAAGTATTAACCTGGTCTTCAAATTGTGTCCATGAACTTCCTGATTCGAACAGCCCAGACATCATCTGCAAACATGATAAGTGCGCAAATCCATATTATATCTTACACACTATCAGTCACAATCAATCACATGCTTATCTGAACCCTGAGCAGTGAAGTTACCCCTAGCAGTATGAGTTTTTAAATTTACAGACAGAAAAATCAGCTGACCAAAAACGATACGCCTAAAAGAACGAATACTACATACAGTGATGCGGAATCCATATAATTATAGGAAAAATTAGCATGCATTAGTGTAGAAACGTGCGAAGTTAACATTTATATAAAATCTTGGCCAATGTGAATAATAGAAAATAATATCCACGAAATAAAAAATCAAAAATGTTGTCAATTTGATGTAAGAAAATGGCTACTATCCTTTATGCCTTGTCCTGTGACCCAAAGAATAATATTTAACCCTTTTACGATGAAGCGAGATAAAAGACATTCTTCATATGAATAGACCTAAGAGAAAACCTTTGCATATAACACGACCAAAAAGAAAGATAAAAACCCTGCATATGCAGTCAAAACCCACTAACAATAAACTGAGCAAAGAGGCTAAATTTCTTATCCAACCACCACAAGTCTCAATTAGGTATCTTGAATACAGAGAGACAATCACTACTGAATAGCATACCTTCACGCCCTTGGTCTTCCTTCCACGCCTTCTGCGCTAAGTGCATTTTGAGTTGCTTATTTGGGTTCGTCAAATTATCACTTGGGAAGCCACTGGAGAAGGAAGTGACTCAATAAGAGGATTAAGATTTTCAGCAGAGGTATCAGGATAATTGTTTTTCGTCTTAGGCTTCTTTGAAACATGTTGGCCACCAATATCTATAGAAACATAAAACAAAACTCATACAAGTGAGAATTGACAACCAGATTAAACACATCATTAAATTGGCTATCACGAATGAAAGAAGATGATATAGATCATTACCACCGTTTCCATTAGTAATTACTTGCCATAAAAGCATGAATAGAATGGCTGGACTTGAGTCTGCTGATATCAAAACCATCATCAATCCTGACTATGAAGTAGCCAGACTTTCAGCTATGAAGTTAGTAGCACAACCCAAACCCCCAGCTACAGCTCTTAACAAAAGACCAAAGTGATTTCTGGAAATAAAACCAAAATCCGAGGCGACTAGATTCTCTTTTGCTGCGAAAATGATAATAAGCCTTCAACTGGAAGATCCCAGGTACACTGACTTGCTTTCACAAGTTTCATTTTCCCTGCATAATTTGACCATCATAAAAGCTCAAACCACCTATCACCTTTCAATCTCAACCCACAATCTTTGGTTAAAAGACAAATTCTAATTTTCAGCTTCCTCCTGGCAATACCAGACACCTCAAGAACACATTACACAATCGTCTCCAAATATCCTTACCAAAAAATGAATTCTTCGGGACCGATAATATTAGAACAGATAATATCAACCAATTCGATCTCTTAACAGATAATATCAGATCTTGAAAAAACTCAATTTTAGTTTTTTCTAGTAATATAAATGTAGTAGTAGAAGAAAGAAGGCACCGGATTTGGGTATCTTTGAATCCACTTTCTCTTAAGAAATTGAGAGCTGATATTGGGTTTTGAATGGATTTGATATGAGAAAGTTTCTTTGGTGCAGTGATTGTGAAATTAATTGAGCTCAGGGGTGATTCCTTTTGAATTTTAGGGTCTATAGATGTTGTAGTTGATGAGAATTGAAGTAGATGGTTGAAAGTAGTAGATATTGATGATGTGATGAATTACTTTGGGAAGCCATTGCTGCTTCTATTAAGATGCATCACAAAATGCTTCCATGGAAGTTTTTTACGGGGTTTGCCGGGCGAGTTTTAGAAAGAGAAACCTAAGAATGTATGGCCCTTTTCTGCTTAAGCTCGCTTTTAAGCATTTTTTTTTTCTTTTTTGATAATAAAATAAAAGAAAAAAAAGAAACCTATTATAGGGCTCCACGAAAAGAGTTTTGAGCTATGAAGCACGATACTTCAAAATTGGTGATGTATTCGTATCGGCGCCGTATCAGTATCGGATACTTGGGGATACCTGAGAATACGTATCAGATACTCCATTTAAAATGTCACCTTTTTTAATTACAAAAAGGGTAGGGGATATTCTGGGATACCTCTCAGATATTCTATAAGGGGATACTTCCTATAATCTAACATTTTTTTTTACACAGAATCTATATATTTATAAATTTATACATAAAATCTAAAATTCTAAATATTTATAGTTATTTGTATTCAAGATCATATTGAATAATTATATCTAAACATAATAACTTGTTGACTATAAAGAAAAAGACTTGGTATTTATTTTTATGGTGCTTAAAAAAAATGGTGCTAGAAAAATTTAAGGCTTGTTTTAGAGAGAAATCGGAGTACATGTGACTTTATCCATTCAATTAACATAAGTAAGACTGAAACCCAAAATGCTGAAAATTTAATATTTGCTCACTTTAATAATCAAAATAGTATCTATCGAATTTTTTTATTTTATGATTTTTTAGTAGAGTGAATTATTATTATAGTAAATATTTTTTTGATAAATACACGTATCCCACCGTATCCCCATTTTATGAAAATTGACGAATCCCCGTATCAGTATCGATGCATCATAGGTTTTGAGGGCTCCTAAGGATTCAAATATCCTACAATGAAGATAAGGGGACCTAATTCATAAGAAAAATACTAAAATACCCTTAACCTATTAAATATTGAAAACCTAAAACTAATTTGTTTTCATTCCTCTCCTTTAATTCTTCCATTTTCTTCTTCCCCATCACCTCCATCGCTTATTTCTTCGATTAATCATCAATTCTCAAAATAATTCACTATCGATTAACACCATTTAATCCACCCGCAATGACTTCAACAAGGTAAAAATCAAAAATCCATCTTATTTAATTGGTTTCAATGCATGGATAAGGGGAATCGATCGAATTGGGTTTTTCGAAACATTTGAATCGCCTACGGTGTGGAAATATGAATTTTCCCAACCGTAGACAGTACTGAAACTGTTTTTTGCAAAAATAAGTGATGTGTTTTCTTAGTTTTTTCTCCTTTTTATGATCGTCATCTTCATCACGACGGACAAGAAGAAGAGAGAAAGAAAAATAATAGGTTTTTTTTATGATCATCTTCATCATGATTTATGAATGAAAAGAGAATAAGAAGACAATAGATTTAGTTTTTTGTATATGATCATCATCTCCATCATGATTTATGAATGAAAAGAGAAAGAAAAGATAATAAATTTAATTTTATAATTCATGGAGGGTATTTTAGCCATCTTGTGAGCCCTCAAAACCAAATGTTTGGAGGCCCTATAATAGGTTTCTATGAAAGGAAACTTAGGCTAAGGCCCCAAAGAAAAGAAAAGAAAAAAAATCTTATCCTCAGGCCCAAAATATTTTGGGAATCCAGTCGCACCCATAATTTTTTAAAAAAAAAACAGAGATATAATTGTAGGATACTATTCCTTGATTGAGTTTAACTCTCGGAGTTGTATTGAATTTATCCATTTTTAAGAAATAAGTGGTGGCGGATTTTGAATCTCTCGGCTTTAGCAAGTCTTTGGGATAGTCAATCAATTACCAGCAGGTGAGTTTGGTGTGTCCATGCTTGTTGCAGTGCTCACAAAAATAGTCGTGGACGTTTGTTGTTGCCATTGTATGGAAAACACCTCTGATTTATGGGATCACAAGGGGATATATTCAATATTGCTAATTCAACTGAAGTAATAGTTGAAGAGTTGACACCTTGTTGTTTTTCCTATTGTATGACAAGATGATGTAACTTAGCAGGAGAGGGCATTGGCTCCATCAACAAGAACTGGCTTCGTGGTGGACTAAATCGATCATGTAGTCCCTGAAGAAACTCCATGGACTTGTCTTGACTGTGATTATCCATAAATATCTTGCATACTCCACAGATAAATGGTTCATGTCTTCGGAATGAATCCAATTGATCCCACAGAGATTTTAGACGAGTAAAATACATTGCGACACTTAAGTTGTCATGTTTAAGTGAAACAATGGACTGCTTCAAACAATAAAGCTTAGGAGCATTTTTACGAGAAGAACATTCTTTGAGATATAACATATCACGACCTGAAGGAAAAAACATGATGGTCAAAATTTTGGATCGACGGATTTGGACATCCAGTTGCCAACCAAATCATCACATCGTGTTCAAGCAGGCTGATTCAGTTGTTGGTTTCTTGAATGTACCATCTATATAACCTAGCTTAGCTTTTGAACTTAGGGTTTTAGTTATGCCCCCTTCACTACACCAAATTCCTGGAATCGTAACAGGCATTCGTAACGGCTTATGAGCCGTTACAAATTTCCCACATTACAAAGGTCGTTACAAAAATTAATGTAACAGCTTAAGCCGTTACTAAATTTTTAAAAATTAAATATGAGCTAAGTCGTTACGAATTTTTTTATAGGCGTGCCACTTTCACGCTTGGTCACACTTGTGTCGTCACACCTTGTGTATGTGCGTGTGCCACTCACACGCCTAGCATTATATTTCCACCCACGATTAGTTATACGAGAGGATATTTCCTCCCACGAGTGTGCCATTCACATGCGTGAATTCTATGGATAAGCCAGCAGAAATCGAGTTTGATTTTCATTTTTCATTTTTCTCTTCTGCACTGCTTCTCCTCTCAGGCGATTTTTCTAGGGTTCATCACTATTTCATCACAGAGATTGTTTTAGCCAAGAAACATCATAGAAAACTCTTTAATCTTTTCAACACCTTTCAATCATCGATCTATGTAAGTCTTAATCGTTAGAAGTTTTTCGATTTTTAGGGTTTCATCTTTTTTTTTAATCGATCTGTTTTTAGGGCTTGATTCATCTTTATCTTCCAGTTTTTCATCGATCTGTGTAAGTGTTAATCGTTAGAGTTATGTTTTGTTAATCTTCTTCATATAAATCTAATTCTATTTTTTTTCTAATTTATTTGTAGGGTTTGAAGAATTTTGAAGAGTTGAAGATTGAAGAATTTTGAAGACTTAAAAGGTATAAGTTTGAAACATTGAACCGATTTTAGGGTTTTATGTTAATTTGAAATTTTCTATTTTTTTTTTACTTTGTAACCTAATTTCTAGTTTGTAATCTAATTTCAATAAGTTCTAATTTATAAGTTTTGTGCCGATTGACATCATTAGCTTCACTTGTCGATTCTAGTTTTTGATCCACTAGTCTTGTGTAAAGATGCATTCTCATCGGGACATGGTGTAGTTTTTTTGCCTTAGAAGCATACTAAGTTGAGTAGGCAAGAGTGCTACCTGATAAAGTCTTATATAATCTTGGAAGGTTTGATGAGAGCTAGATAAACTTGGACCTAGCTAGATGTGTAACAACAGAGCGTGTGTGGGTATGGCAGAGCGTAGTTGATTAGTGTGTGTTGTTGTGACATATGATTCAAAGTCGATGCATTTTAAAAGTTTGGCTAATGTTGTTCTATATCTTGGTCTTTGCAGAGCCGGAGAGGATCCTTTTGGCAAGAGACAAACAGAAAAAGAAGCACCTGGCTACGGAATCTATTAAGGTAGTAACCTAAATTCCAGTTTGTATGTTCTATAAATATGCTCATCATGATTTGAACTTTAGTTTCATTTTAAGGTAGTTTTTTAAGTTTAAATGAACTAAAGTTATGAAGTTTTGTTTTTATATTGACGATTCTAAGTGAGCATGATGATAAGCTGTCCTAGTGGTGATTTACAAAAGCTACTTGTAGCTCATTCTCTCTTCTTTGAGGGGATGTTTATGTCGCTAACTTGCAGGGCTTCGGCAACCCTGTGTACTCTGTGAGCATGATGATAACCGTCCTAGTGGTGATTTACAAAAGCTACTTGTAGCTCATTCTCTCTTCTTTGAGGGGATGTTTATGTCGCTAACTTGCGGGGCTTCGCAACCCCGTACCACTAGGACTAAGTTATTTTATTTTGTATGTTAAGTTGTGTATAAACGAGTCTGGTTTTATGTACTCACCTGAGCATGATGATAACAATCCTAGTGGTTATTCGCAAAAGCTACTTGTAGCTCATTCACTCTTCTTTGAGGGGATGTTTGCCGCCGCTAACTTGCGGGGCTTCGCAACCCCGTACCACTAGGACTAAGTTATTTTATTTTGTATGTTAAGTTGTGTATAAACGAGTCTGGTTTTATGTACTTTCTGTGAGCATGATGATAATAAATCCTAGTGGTTATTCGCAAAAGCTACTTGTAGCTCATTCTCTCTTCTTTGAGGGGATGTTTCTGCCGCTAACTTGCGGGTCTTCGGCAACCCCGCACCACTAGGACTAAGTTATTTTATTTTGTATGTTAAGTTGTGTATAAACGAGTCCGGTTTTATGTACTCGTGAGCATGATGATAACAAGTCCTAGTGGTTATTCGCAAAAGCTACTTGTAGCTCATTCTCTCTTCTTTGAGGGGATGTTTTGCAGCCGCTAACTTGCGGGGCTTCGCAACCCCGCACCACTAGGACTAAGTTATTTTATTTTGTATGTTAAGTTGTGTATAAACGAGTCCAGTTTTATGTACTCTGTGAGCATGATGATAATAAATCCTAGTGGTTATTCGCAAAAGCTACTTGTAGCTCATTCTCTCTTCTTTGAGGGGATGTTTCGTCGCTAACCTCATGGGCTTCAGCAACCCTACCACTAGGACTAAGTGATTTTATTTGATTCTTTTAAATATCAATTTTGAAGGGTAATATGTCATCTGAAGTGATCAAGAAATGGTTGAAGTGTCCTCGTAAGTCTTTAGAATTCAGACAAGGTGTGAAGTCATTCATAGAGTTTGCCAAGAATAATGGTGGTGGGAGTCATTTATTTTCATGCCCTTGTCGTCGTTGTATGAATGGTAAAGGCTTAGTTGCACTGAGTGAGATCTCATTGCATTTGCTCAAACATGGTATGCATGAGGTGTACACATTCTCGGCGCTATCATGGGAAAGTTCAAGATAAGCAAGACAATTAACACATAAGGATAATATTATAACCGAGTGTGTAGCAGATAATGATGATGTTACATGAGGTTTGAATGAGAATATTACCACGATGTGGATGAGAATGTTAGGGAAGGGATGGATGAGAATGTAGAAGTAGGTGTTGATGAGAATGTTACAAAGAGGTGTTGATGAGAATGTTACAAACAGGGTTGGATGAGAATGTTGGAACCAGCAGTGTGGTCGAAAAAGAGATCAGCCGAGAAGGCAAGAGAACCATTATATCCTTCATGTCCTAATGGAAAGTCGAAATGTACGATCGATAATGATGAACAACATAAAAACTCGTATGGAATTTCGGACAATGGTGTTACCGCAATATTAGAATTGATGAAAGAGTTGCTTCCCGAAGGTAACACCGCCATGTAAGTATCCGTGATATCAAGAAGATTATTAAAGAGTCAGGGATGGATTATGTGACTTATGATGCTTGTGTAAATGATCAGTATAATTTATTGGAAGGATAATAGTTCATTGGTGAAGTGTCCTGTATGTCAAGAACCTCGATGACGTAAGAGTTTTTAATGATGAGAGAAAACTTACACAAGTTGCGCAAAAGACTTTAAGGCATTTTCCGATAATTGCAAGGTCGAAAAGACTTTATAGTATACCATGGATAGCAGAGGCAATGCTTTGGCATTCTAGAGCACGCAGAGATGTTAATGTCATGCGTCATCCAAATGGATTCTACGACTTGGAGGTGTGCGGATAATTTCATCCTGAATTTGCTAAGGAAGCACCTAAATGTTACTCTTGGGATAGCAATTGACGGTTTTAATCCAAATGGATGCTTTGGTCCGACTTACATTTGTTGGCCTATGATACTCGTGTCCGTACAACCTTCCTCCTTCGATGTGTATGAAGCGCGAATTTTCCATGTTATGTTTGTTGATATCGGGTCCGAGAGCACCAGGTAAAGATATTGATGTTTACTTGACCATTGATAGAGGAGTTGAAAGAGTTATGGAATGATGGTGTTATGACATTCGATGACTTCACGAACTCGATTTTCTTTTGAAGGCAAGGTTGTTATGGGCCATTCATGATTTTACGGCATTGGATACGCTAGCTGGATGTGTGACTCATGGGTATTATGCGTGTCCAACCTCGTGGTGAAGAAACAGCCAGAGTGGTCACGTATAGTAAGAAGATATGTTATATGGGACACCGAAGATGGCAGAAAATGAACTGCCGGTCAGCCTTGACCAGGTCAAAATTGGTCAGTACTGACCAATTTTGACCAGGTCAAGGTTGACCAGCAGTAATTTTTTTGTTGTTACAAAAAAGTTCGTAACGGCCCTGAGTCATAAACATACCTGTTGCAAAAAATTCAGAACGGCCCCGAGTTTTATTACCACGTGGCAAATTTGTAACTACCTCTCACTGCTAACAATGTTCAAAAAAATCGAACGCCCTGAGTCGTTACCACGTGGCAAATTAGAATCGGCTCAAGCTCGTTACGAGGGCCGGTGTAAAAAAAATCGTAACGGCCACAAAGCCGTTACAAAAAATGTAACACCCACTTTTGCAACAAAGTAGGGCTGTTCAACCCGTTTTGTAATTACTGGTTCTCGTTTCTAATCCCGGACTTGGTGTAGTGCTTCCCCCGCAGGAGTGATGATCACGAGTAGGATTATCATCGGGATGAACATAGTAAGGACCTATTGTGGGGATACCTCAATCCTTATTAGATGTCTTGATGCTGGAAGACGCGATTGAAGAGGTTAGCTCGCCTTCAACAATCATGGAGATGCGGATAAAAAAATACTAATCTAGCTCTAGTATACCATAATGATATTTATTTATATTAGATATATTTATTATATTAGATACAAGCAACACGATCGAGTTTACTAAGACAAAGATAAACAACAACAAAATCGAAAGAATACGAAGACTATACCTCTCAAGCTAAAAGGAAGGAAGGAAAACTTACTTGGTTACAACAACCTGACTTAATAACGACAGTCTAGGTTGACTGAGATACAACAACTTCAATCTAGTTTGTATGCGTCAATCTCTGGTTCAATTTTCAGAAAGACCAGTAAATGATATTTAGGCATATGCAATTGTGAAGCATCTCAAATGAAAATCTATGCTTCTAACACCTGGTAAGAAAAAGTTTGCTTACTCTTTCTCGTTAGCTAGGAGAAGCTTGAAAAAGATGTCACGGAGTTTCCAAACCTCTTACGAGCATGTTTAATCTAACAACATCGCGCCGATCATTTTACTTATGGTTGACCTAATAATAATACCGTAAAAGTGTTCGTTAAATAAAAGACTCATTCAAAAATATGAAATAATTAAACGTTATTCATATCTTAAAATGATTGGTTGTGATGCTCCTATGTAAAAATGCTCTCCCAATTTTTCCTCGCCACTAGATTATTTACTACATTATTTACACTTGTATTTCCTCTGTCTCAGTTTAGATGAAGGTTTTAGGCTTTTTACAAGTCCCATATTACTTGAAGGTTTTCGTATTTTTCCCAAAAATTTCCTAATTTTTCCATGCTTTGGAATCATATATTAACATAAAATATAATATAAGCTCAATTTTCCAAAGAGTGTTTTTAAATAATCCACTAGATTCCAAATCCACACTAAAATTTAGGAATTAAAAACTAGAGATTTATATATTTTAGGAAATATAATGAAAGTAGATTTGGAATATATATAGTCTCTTTCTTTTTTCTTAATATGTTTTTTTTTCTATTATATATCTTTTTGAAATTAGGAAAGTCGTATAGAAACCATCTAAATAGACTGCAGAGCCACTGTGACTCGGGGGGAAAAACACGTGGCAGTGTATATTTAAGCATCCAGTAGTTGAGAGTGATCACGATTTTGATTGTTTTGTAGTGTAAACAATGGATAAAATCAATAAGTCGAACAACTTTCAATAAAGGATATTTGCCTCAAAAAGAATCGATCTTACAATTGACACACTTTCGGCCATTCGATGGATATCTCAGAAACTATGACCCATGAGTACAAATTCATTATAGGAGATTCCTGTTATAGCGGAGAAGTTCCCATTTATGATCGAAATAATGAGTTGAAGGCGTTTGACTAAACCAAAGTCGGTTCAAGGTATGAAAAACTCAAAGTTGTATCAATTTATTCTTTCTCATTTGCGTTGAGAATTTCAATTCTTTTTGTTTTTTCATCTCCATAAAGGACTACTAAATCGCATTTTAAACCGAGTATGATTTTGTTTCTTTCTTTCATCTCCTAAAGGACTAATTCTTTTTTCATTCAAAGAAAGTATGAATCCGAGATATGATATTTTCATACTTTTTTCTTTTCTTTTCTTCCTATGCTTGGATTTCTTAGTTTAATTCATCATTTTTTTTAGTTAACTTCTTTCATAATGTCTGAACTTCAAACCACTCTTTGTCTTTCAGTTTTCTTATTGTTTCTTACATACCCTTTCAGAGGAAAAGAGAGACTTCGTCATCATCGTCATAATTTTTTAGTTAACTTCTTCATCCATAGTTTAATAATGAATGGGTTGGTGGTGGTTTTGTGTTGCAAGGTGGTAGTGGTGGAAGGAATAGTAGTAACCAAGGGGAGACTTTGGAAAGAACATTGAATTGCCTCTTAAGCTTTTTGTTGAATTTTTTTTCAAAATATTTTACAAATGTTTTCATGTTGTTGGCTCTTGAAGTTTATTCAAATCTTGATTTCAATTTTTGGTTAGGAGGATTTAATTTTGAATTTTATGTTGAGAATTATCTGTTCACCACAATCAGCCATGGATGAGTTCCATATGAATGTCTCCTGTTTCTTTCTCTTCATATCATTGTGGCCATTTATTTTGTTACAATTTCTAGGACACTTTTTATGTTTCACGTTGGAGGGCACTCTAATATTTGCTTCCATCAGTTGAACCCATATATTCCTTGTATGTTTCCCAAGCATGACTATAGTAATGTTAAAAAATCGGTCCCTAACCAACAGGGATTATGCTTGCATCTAGGCTCAAAAAAATTACTCATTTGGGTGGTTTGCCTTCTAACAGATCTGAAATCATTGGGGCCCTAACAAGGGATCCGGAAAAAGGGCCTGCCATGAGTTTTCCAGCAACATTAGCAGCTCCACATCCTTTGAGAACGTATGAATACTGGACAGAGACGTTTGGAGATTTACACAAGGCCGGTAATTCTGCTATTTCAATCACGTATGGTTTGATAGGATATGGTTTTTTGGGAACAAAGACCTTAAGTGATTCTCGACAAATGCAAAGGGAGGCAATACATTGTCCGAAAATGTTATATCTGTTGACATCGGTGTTATCATGGTTCTTTGGCTGTTGAATATCTCAGTGTGCCCACCCTGACTTCGTTCGTTAGAGGTTTGATTCCGTAAGACTTTTAAGAGAAACCTATTGGATATCTCTATGGAGTAGATAATTACACCTTTTACAAAAAAAATGGACTAGGTAGGACCCAGTAACTGATTTTTGTTGAAATAGTGAAACGATCTGTCTGATTAGTTAATTTTGGTATGATAATAAATGAAGAAGACCACTGCATGTAGATGTGTACTGTCATCTTTGTATGGAGTTGGTTTTGACCTTATGGGTGAGATGTAGGCCACACCTGTTAAGAAGAAAATGATAGCAAGAAGAGATGACAAGATTAGTCTCAAATGAAAAATTTATCAAAAACTCGAGAGGAAAGAACATTATCAAGTTAATATATAGTATAACTCACATCAAGTAATATTATTGATGCTAGAATCTAATGCCAAGAAAAACTTTATTTTATGATATAATATCTGAATCACATTTATCACATATATATAATATATAGTATAGCTCACATCAAGTTATGTGCATAATTGTTAACATATATCATATATATAATCATGTAAGCTTCAAATATTTTAATTTCATGGGTCAATTTTATAAGAGAAAGAATGTTTTATTTTTCAAATATATTGAGTCAAAACTGTTAAACATTAACCATCACTACTAGACTACCAAAACTCAACTACAACATAAATCCAAATTTGACAAAAACATAATCCACATTCATTCAAGACATAATCCACATTCATTCAAGATTATCATTTATCAATAAACAAACCATCCTTCATATTAGAAATATTCCATTTCCTCTTTTAAAATAAAGAACATACAGAAAAAAAGCTTAACAAAAAATTTAGTCAAAAGTAATATGATTTTATTGTTAAAGAGCAAAAGCTCTTGAAAAGAATCAAGGATACACTATCTGAATTTTGCGGTGGATAAGTTAAAACTCTAAACCAATCTTACCTCAATTTTACTTTTCTAACCAAACTTGCTCTCCAACTTTAACCTCGGAAAAAAACAATTTAATTTAGTAACATAGAAAAAGGTACATTTCTTAGAGCACTGCTCGGTCGAAATCGTAAGTGTTGCTATCTCAAGCTTGTTTTTCAAGTTTAGGTGATCAAAACTATAAATCTTGATTTCTAGTCTACTCATAGCTATGTCTCGGATTAGGATAGAATGTGTAGTTGAGCTTTAGACTTCAAGGCGTTCATCGATTGAAGACGAAGATCTACTAAGGAGAGCTTGGAGGAACTTCATCAACAAAAGGTATGTGGAGACTAAAAATTATTTATCACTCAGAATTATATTTTATTCAATCTCCTGTTGAGACTAAGTTGTATAGCTATATAGACTTTTACATTATACACATTTGATATTTCGAGCTGAGTTTAACTCGCTTATATCTTTTACGAAATGTGTGTTGGAAATCTTTCTGTTTAACTACGTTCATCATTATTCTTAACGAAATTCAAAAGAAAATCATGTGAAAATCACCTTGTAACCTCTTACATGATTTGTATGAGACGGTCATTTGATGTAGACTTGGAATTCACGTATTGATCATTTGATCACTTGAAAATTACTTATAAGCTAATAGTTTGTGTGGGACAGTTATTGTCGTCTTCTACGGATGTTTCAATGATTGAAATGAGTGTTTAGAAAAAATAACCATTATCTGGACATAGCACAGTACGCATACCAATATGCAAACTGTTGTGGTATGATTCAGGTCCGGGAATCAGGATTAATTGCCTAGCAGTTGGCGAACCCGGTTCACGAATCTAGGTCAACTGAGTTTGGTAGTCTTGTAGGGTTGGTAAATCTGGTTGGCGAACCGTAGCACCGTGAATCGTGAACAAGCCTTGCGGTTGGCAAACCATTGTACCAATTGTCCTGAAAATGTTTAACATATGCTCAAAGACTTATTATATGTTTAGAATTGCTAGAACTCTCTTAAAAACTTCTAAGACTTCATTGATTTATTATACATCAATGTGTTTGAGTCATGATTAATTTCTTAGGTGTTTAAATAAACATCAGGTAGCATTTAGTTCCTTGGCTAACTTGCCAAACCGAACAGTCATTATACACGGTTCAGTAACCGAACCTATGTGTGTAGTCTTATATTGTAGTTTGAATACCTATGTTGTTTGCTTGATTTTCAAGTTATCTTAATTCTAAGATAACCCTGGTCTTTGAAAATTATAAATAGAACATCTCTATCAACTGGGAAAATCAATCCATGAAACTTTATGTCATAATTGATTCTAGAGTCTCCTATATTGACCTTTTAGGTCTACGACTAAAAAGACTTCGCTTGGGGATTCATCCGACTATATTTACCTTGATAGTTCGTGAATTCTTGATTTTGCATCTTTATTGGAGGTTTTCGTAATCTCTTTTAGGCAAGATAGATAGTAATCACAAAATTCTCTTCGTCTCAGAATTTGTGATTCCTCAAATTTATACTACTAAAAATTTCTTTTGAAACTGATGAGACACGCGTTTTCAACATCAAAATGTGAATTAATGGAAATGCACAAATGCAATGCATGCGAGCTTGACGCCTTAAACCAAAGCTATAAGCAAAATATGTACTCATTAGTGCGATCACAGATTAGCTAGCTAAGTCAAATATTCCCCTAACGCAAGATCATTAAGTTACTACTCATAAGTCTTCTTAGTTCATTTCTAATTCCAAAAAATTAATGTACGAGCTGAACCCTATTGGAACTCCAAACAAGAAAAAGAAAACGTTAGGTACTTGTACCACTAATATTAAGAACTCCACTTAGGATTTGGTACTGCAATTACGAAATGAACAACAATAAATGGTGCTCCTTATAGTAGTCATCTTAAACTTTATCTTAAAAATATGGCATTCACGTAAAAAGTCTCACAAGCTATGGTTTGTTGTACCAACCGATGCAAGGCTATATCTGACACAAGATACAAACTCGTGATGGTTCGTATCGCCGTGCATGTACTATTGCAGACTCAGTTTCAAAGAAAGATGATTGTGTTTCCGGTTCACTTTTTTTTTTTTTTTTGAACAAGAGGTAGGCAGAATTTTGTTTAAAGATATCAAAGAATTTAAGACTGCAGTTTACCTTAAAAACACAACCACTAACCAAAATAAGGATTCGAGAGTATTGGCTAAAATTAGGCTTTCGTCTACCATTAGTTTCTAAATCCTAACCATTCAAACATATACAAACCACTTCATCATTATAAAATAAAGTCTTTCCTTCCCCGCGAGTATAGCATGATGAGCCCAAGTTACTAGCGACTTTCGGATGAAGAATAAGGGTATTAAGACAAATTTATTCTTATGACCTGAAATTATGGGTCTTACTCTTTTGGCCCTGTGGTTATTTAATAAAATTTGCAAATTATTCCAAAGGGTCTACTGAATATTATAGAAGTAGGATTAACAAAATAATCGGTGTGCATATTGCCTGCACATAAAAATCAGTGTGAATATTGCCTGCACATTATAAAATATGAAGAAAATTTAAAAAAATATTTACAAAAATCAATGTGCATATTACTTGCACATTATAAAATATGAAGAAAATTTAAAAAATTATTTATAAAAATCAATGTGTATATTTGCTGCACATAAAATCAATGTGCATATTGTCTGCACACTATAAAATATGAAGAAAATTAAAAAATTATTTAGAGAATAAAAAATTTCATGAAATGGAAATTTGATAGTTGTATTTACGCTCGTTGTGTAGTTCTTTCAAAAAGCTTTCCAAATATATAAAATTTGTCGAATTCTTACGTATGATTTATGAGACATGTTATGCTTAAGTTGGCATGACGATTATACCCTTAAAGGATATATTTTATCATTTGATAACATCATCAAACATCTTTATCCAAATGGCCCTCCTTTTTTAAAGGTCATTTCAATAAAATGGATTAATTTTTTTTTTTTAAATTGCGTTTTAAATCAAAGGTCATTTGAGTAAGAGAAAGTGAGGGGAGGGCCAAACACTTAATTCCCACTAAAATAAATTATAAGGAAAAAACTAGTGATCACTGAAGGTGATGATCACTTTGTCATGTACCTCACAATGGGATACCAATCCTGTTAGGGGCACCCCAGTGCCGGGTGTATTATCATTTAGGGTTAGGAGTTAATTAATGAAGTTAGTTAGTTAATTAGTTAATTAAGTATCCCTATTAGCCGTTGTGGACATAGTTGTTCCACGTATCCTTACTTGTTTTAGGGTTTAGCTTCTCGTTTATTAGTCTGAACTTGTAAGCAAATGACTATGAAGAAAATTGAATAGAAAAGGCTGTATCAGTTTATACATAAGGGTTTTTGTAATCTCTTGTACTAAGAACAGTACAATTGGTAACAGATCAGGTTACGATGACAGGAACAACAACTGTGAAAGAAGTTAATGCAACAACTAAAGATTTAAAACAAAAAATCAGTGAGTTGAGTGAGACTTTTCATAAAAGGACGCAGGAAAATAATACTCTTCTTCAACAACTCGTACGAACTTCTGAAGAGAGTAAAGCAGTAGCTGAGAAAACCCACACACTATTATTACAAATCAATGAAGCCTTCACTCATTTATTGAAGTTTCTGGTGAGAGAAAACTCTTTAAATACATCATCATAGAAGGTTAATAGATTTTGAATGTTGGGGGGTATGGTTGCAAGTGGTGGCTTTGTAGCTGTAATAGAGAACAAATGACCAACTAACCCATGGGTATTCTTCCTAAAGAAGTTTTTCACTGCACTAGAGCTCATCTACATCAATGTAGTCTTTTCTGAATTCTCTGTTAAGGTGATCTTTCTCTTTGTACTTAAAAATGATACTGAGATTGGAAAAGTTGAACATCACATCTCACAATTTCCTCAGCCATTTCATCTCCTTGTAGCTATTTATTAGTTCTTGAGCCCATCTGGTTGTGTCACAGAGATAGCACTACAAGAAGAATCAACAGGTACTTTAGAAAGTGCATCTGCAGCTTTATTTTCCATTCCTATTTTATATTTGATTTCATAATCAAAACCAAGTAACTTCATAAGCCACCTCTGCTGAAGAACAGTAGTGATTCTTTGTTCCATAAAGTACTTGATGCTCTGTTGGTCTGTATGAATAATGAATTTGTGCCCATATAGATACCCTCTCCATTTAGTGACAGTTGAGACTATATCCAGTAGCTCCTTCTCATAAGTGGACAGTCCTAGAGATTTAGGACCCAATGCCATACTAAAGAATGCTATAGGTCTTCCTTCCTGCATTAATGTTGCTCCAATTCCAGTTGCACAAGCATCAATCTCTAGTATGAAGAATTTCTTGAAATCTGGTAGAGCTAGCACTTGAGTGTTTCACATGGCTTCCTTGAGAGCATAAAAAGCCTCCGTTGCAGATTGTGACCATTTGAAGTTATTTTTTTTAAGTAATTCTGTCAAGGGTTTGCTTATGTTGCCATACCCCTTCACAAATTTTCTATAGTACACAGTGAGGCCCAAAAAACCTCTCAACTCCTTGAGATTCTTAGGAATAGGCCATTCTTTCATACTAGAGATCTTGTTGGGTTCAACTGCCACTCCTTGAGCATTGATTAAATGTCCCAGATACTCCAACTCCTCCTGAGCAAAACAACATTTTGACTTCTTAGCAAATAGCTGATGTTGCCTAAGTAGTTCAAGAACTATCTGTAAGTGCTTCTCATGATCTTCATGACTTGGGCTGTACACTAGAATGTCATCAAAGAATACCAATACAAACTTACTTAAGTAGGATTTGAACACTTCATTCATCAAGGCTTGGAGGGTGGCTGGTGCATTTGTGAGACCAAAGGGCATGACTTTGAATTCGTAGTTCCCTTGATGTAATCTGAAAGTAATTTTAGGAATGTCCTGCTCATATACTCTTATCTGGTGATACTCTGACCCCAGATCAATCTTTGTGAACACCTTAGCTCCATGCAGCTCATCAAGCAACTCATCTATGACTGGAATGGGGTACTTGTCTTTGATAGTGAGTTCATTCAGCTTCTTATAAACCACACAAAATCTCCATGACCCATCCTTCTTCTTCACAAGTAATATTGGGGAAGCAAAAGTGTTGTGACTTGGTTGTATAATGCCATTTTCTAGCATTTTTGTACTATATTTTGTACCACTGATTTTTGAACATAGGGACACGTATAGGGTCTTTGATTGGTGGGTTGTGAGTTGTGTTTGAGAGGTATCTGGTGTCCCAAAACTCTAGAGGGAGGTAGCTGAGTTGGATCTTTAAACACATCATCATAGGAGGTTAATATGTTTTGAATGTTGGGGGGCATGGTTGCAAGTGGTGGCTTTGTAGCTGTAATAGAGAATAAATGACCAACTAACCCATGGGTATTCTTCCTAAAAAAGTTTTTCACTGCACTAGAGCTCATCTGCATCAATGTAGTCTTCTCTAAATTCCCTATTAAGGTCATCTTTCTCCCATTATACTTAAAAGTGATACTGAGCTTGGCAAAGTTGAACATCACATCTCCCAATTTCCTCAGACAATCATCTCCTAGTACCATGTCACATCCTCCATGAGGGATTAACCTCAAGTCCTCCACAAAGGTATGTCCTTGCATTTCCCATTTCAATTTGTTACACACCCCTGTACTTTTAGTCCTATCACCATTATCTACCATGACCAAGAGATGAGCTGTGGGTTGTACGGTGTAAGACATCTTTTGATCTAGATCAGTGTCAATGAAACTATTAGTGCTCCCTGCATCAATGAGGATTGTGATGCTTTGATTCTTTAAGAACCCAGAGATCCTGATTGTCTCACCATTGGCTTCACCAGTTAGAGTGGAGAGATATCTCCATATCTCGACTCTACGAGTTTTGGGTCTTCTTCCTTCACTACTTGCTCCTCCTCAGCTTCTTTCTCTTCCGCATCTTCGGATATTAACATAAATAGTTGCTGAGTTTTGCATCTATGGCCCATCTTATAAGGTTCATCAAAATTGTATCACAGTCCTTTGCATGCCTTTGGTCCATCTGTGCAGTGTGAGCCTTTTTATGGGAAATGGCTTAGGGTTTCTGAGATTGGATGTTGAGGAATTGGATTTGGTATTGTAAGTACAGGACTTAGAAAATTGAAATTTGGTGCTGGTGTTGAGGATCCATCTCTTCTGGTATCTTTCCAGTCATGTGTGAGTATATATCTGAAGATTCAGGGGTTCCCTCTTGTTGTTTCTCTCTAGACTCCATGATGTGATCTTCATACGAAATCTCTAGGACTGTCCACTTATGAGAAGGAGCTACTGGTTATAGTCTCAGCCGTCACTAGATGGAGAGGGTATCTATATGGGCACAAATTCATTATTCATACATACCAACAGAGCATCAAGTAATTTATGGAACAAAGAATCACTAGTGTTCTTCAACAGAGGTGTGGCTTATGAAGTTACTTGGTTTTGATTATGAAATCGAATATAAAAGAGGAATGGAAAATAAAGTTGCAGATGCACTTTCTAAAGTACCTGGTGCTTCTTCTTGTAGTGTTATCTCTGTGACACAACCAGTATGGGCTCAAGAACTAATAAATAGCTACAAATGAGATGAAATGGCTAAGGAAATCATTCCCAAACTGTTATTAGCTCCAACTGTAGTACAACATTATAGTTGTGAAGGTGGAATTCTGAGGTACAAAAAAAGGTTATATGTAGGGAGTGGGAAAAATACCAGAAATTCCATTATAGAATAAATATAATCATCATCAGTAGGTGGGCATTCTGGAATTCAGAGTAGTTATGCTAGAGCCAAGAACTACTTCTATTGGAGGAATATGAAGAAGGGGATATTGTTATTTGTGGTTGCTTGTGATGTATGCCAAAAAAAACAAAGGTTAACACACTCATCCAGCTGAATTGCTCCAACCTATACCAGTACAGCATGCTTGGCAGCACATCACCATGGACTTTATAAAGGGATTGCCAAAATCTGATAGAAAGGATGTGATTTTAGAAGTGGTTGATAGACTTACTAAGTACAACCACTTTATAACTCTCAGTCATCCTTACACTGCAACCACAGTAGAACAAGCTTTCATCAACAATGTCTACAAACGACATGGGCTACCTACTTCCATTACTTCTAACATAGACAAGGTGTTTGTGAGCAACTTCTGGCAGGACTTCTACAAAAGCATGGGTACTGCCCTTAATTTGAGCACAACATACCATTCACAAACAGATGGCCAAACTGAGAGGGTCAACAGTTGTTTGGAAAGCTATCTGAGGTGCATGACAGGACATAAACCAAAGGGTTGGAGTCAACGACTATCTCTAACTGAGTGGTGGTACAACACCAACTATCACTCTAGCTTAAAAATGTCTTCTTTCAAGGCACATCATCATCATAGGAGGTTAATAGGTTTTGAATGTTGGGGGGTATGGTTGCAAGTGGTGGCTTTGTAGCTGTAATAGAGAATAAATGACTAACTAACCCATGGGTATTCTTCCTAAAGAAGTTTTTCACTGCACTAGAGCTCATCTGCATCAATGTAGTCTTCTCTGAATTCCCTGTTAAGGTCATCTTTCTCCCTTTGTACATAAAAGTGATACTGAGCTTGGCAAATTTGAACATCACATCTCCCAATTTCCTTAGACAATCAACTCCTAGTACCATGTCACATCCTCCAAGAGGTATTAACCTCAAGTCCTCCATAAAGGTATGTCCTTGCATTTCCCATTTCAATTTGTTACACACCCATGTACTTGTAGTCCTATCACCATTATCTACCATGACCAAGAGATGAGCTGTGGGTTGTACGGTGTAAGACATCTTTTGAGCTAGATCAATGTGAATGAAACTATTAGTGCTCCCTGCATCAATGATGATTGTGATGCTTTGCTTCTTTAAGAACCCAGAGATCCTGATTGTCTCACCATTGTCTCCACCAGTTAGAGAATGGAGAGATATCTCCATATCTGACTCTACAGGTTTTGGGTCTTCTTCCTTCACTACTTGCTCCTCCTCAGCTTCTTTCTCTTCCGCATCTTCAGATATTAACATAAATAGTTGCTGAGTTTTGCATCTATGGCCCATCTTATAAGGTTCATCAAAATTGCATCACAGTCCCTTTGCATGCCTTTGGTCCATCTTTTCTGGTGTGAGCCTTTTTATGGGCAATGGCTTAGGGTTTCTGAGATTGGATGTTGAGGAATTGGATTTGGTATTGTAAGTACAGGACATAGAAAATTGAAATTTGGTGCTGGTGTTGAGGATCCATCTCTTATGGTGTCTTTCCAGGCTTGTGTGAGTGTAGATCTGAAGATTCAGGGGTTCCCTCTTGCTGTTTCTCTCTAGACTCCATGATGTGATCTTCATACGAGAGACTGATGCTGATGCAACTGGAATTGGAGCAGTATTAATGCAGGAAGGAAGACCTATAGTATTCTTTACTAAGGAATTGGGTCCTAAATCTCTAGGACTGTCCACTTATGAGAAGGAGCTACTGGTTATAGTCTCAGCTGTCACTAGATAGAGAGGGTATCTATATGTGCTCAAATTCATTATTCATACAGACCAACAGAGCATCAAGTAATTTATGGAACAAAGAATCACTATTGTTCTTCAACAGAGGTGGCTTATGAAGTTACTTGGTTTTGATTATGAAATCGAATATAAAAGAGGAATGGAAAATAAAGCTGCAGATGCACTTTCTAAAGTACCTGCTACTTCTTCTTGTAGTGCTATCTCTGTGACACAACCAGTATGAGCTCAAGAACTAATAAATAGCTACAAAGGAGATGAAATGGCTGAGGAAATCATTCCCAAACTGTTATTAGCTCCAACTGCAGTACAACATTATAGTTATGAAGGTGGAATTCCGAGGTACAAAAAAAGGTTATATGTAGGGAGTGGGAACAATACCAGAATGCCATTATAGAATCAATACAATCATCAACAGTAGGTGGGCATTCTGGAATTCAGAGTAGTTATGCTAGAGCCAAGAACTACTTCTATTGGAGGAATATGAAGAAGGGGATATTGTTATTTGTGGTTGCTTGTGATGTATGCCAAAAAAACAAAGGTTAACACACTCATCCAGCTGGATTGCTCCAACATATACCAGTACAACATGCTTGGCAGCACATCATCATGGACTTTATAGAGGGATGGCCAAAATCTGATAGAAATGATGTGATTTTAGAAGTGGTTGATAGACTTACTAAGTACAACCACTTTATAGCTCTCAGTCATCCTTACACTGCAACCCCAGTAGCTCAAGCTTTCATCAACAATGTCTACAAACGGCATGGGCTACCTACTTCCATTACTTCTAACATAGACAAGGTGTTTGTGAGCAACTTCTGGAAGGACTTATACAAAAGCATGGGTACTGCCCTTAATTTGAGCACAACATACCATTCACAAAACAGATGGCCAAACCGAGAGGGTCAGCTTGTTTGGAAAGCTATCCGAGGTGCATGACAGGACATAAACCAAAGGGTTGGAGTCAATGGCTATCTCTAACTGAGTGGTGGTACAACGCTAACTATCACTCTAGCTTAAAAGTGTCTCCTTTCAAGGCACCGTATGGTTAACCCCCCCCCACACACACACACACACACACACTTGCTTTTTCTATTGAGGTCACCACATCAGTTGAAGCTGTAGAGATGTATCTGACTCAAAGGGAAGAAATGCTAGCTATGCTCAAGGAGTCTCTATGTAAATCCCAGGAGGGGATGAAGTGGTATGCTGACAAGAAGAGAACTGACAGGTCATTTGAAGTGGGAGATCATGTCTATCTCAAGCTTCAGCCTTACAGACAAACATTTGTGGCTTTGAGGAGAAACCTCAAATTGTCAGCAAGGTAATATGGCCCTTTTGCTGTGATTGAGAAGGTGGGAGAGATGGCCTACAAGCTACAACTACCTCCTAGCTCCAAGATTCACCCTGTTTTTCATGTTTCACAACTGAAGAAAAAGCTAGGTGAAAAAGAGGGGGTCTAACAACCACAACCAACAATTCGATTAGCAATCTGTATGCACAAACTCCATTACACTTTCTAGAGAATCAACTAGACAGTCAGACTCAATCTAGATAGAAAGTATATCAAAGAGTTTATATCCCAATCTCTCAATTTGATCATTACTCAAGCAAATAGAAATCTGCGAGTCTTATCAAAGAGAGATAACTTGGATGGTACCAAAGACCAATATCCAAGTGACAATCAATTTCAATCAACAACCTAAAAGGTCGGATATTCTAATTGATTGATTAACGTACAACCTGTGATATTTCAATTATATAAACAAATGTAATGCGGAAATAAAAATAACACAGACACCAGAATTTTGTTAACGAGGAAACCGCAAATACAGAAAAACCTCGGGACCTAGTCCATATTGAACACACACTGTATTAAGCCGCTACAGACTCTAGCCTACTCCAAATTAACTTCGGTCTAGACTGTAGTTGAACCCCAATCAATCTCAGATTGATCCAAGGTACAGTTGCGCTCTCTACGTCTCTGATCCCACCAAGATACTATGCACTTGATTCCCTTAGCTGATCTCACCCACAACTAAGAGTTGCTACGACCCAAAGTCGAAAACTTTAATAAACAAATCTGTATCACACAAAAAGGTCTACGGTAATAGATAAATCCGTCTCCCACGATTATACCTACGAGTTTTGTTCCGTCTTTTGATAAATCAAGGTGAACAGGAGCAAATCAATAATACCAGACTTATATTCCCGAATAACAGCTTAGTATTATCGATCACCTCACAATAATCTTAATCGACGCGGCGAAAAAAGCAAACGATGAGACGAATTGTTTGTGATTTCTTTTTTATCTTGCCTATCGGAGATATAATATCAAGCCAATTATTCAAATTGTACTCGTACGATAGAAGATGCAAGATCAGATCACACAATTACGATAAAAGTAGTATCGGCCTGGCTTCACAATCCCAATGAAGTCTTTAAGTCATTAACCTGGTTTTAGAAGAAGAAAACCCAAGGTTAAAGGAGAATCGACTCTATCTTAGCAAACTAGTATTACACGTAAGGTGTGGGGATTAGGTTTTCCAGTTGCTAGAGTTCTCCCTTATATAGTCTCTCAAATCAGGGTTTGTTTGCTTGATAACAAAGCATTCAATATTCACCGTTAGATGAAAACCTGATTAGATTCAAGCTAATATTTCTCAACCGTTGGATCGAAAACTTAGCTTGTTACACACAAATAAAATGTTCAATTTCGGGTTTATGAACCGTACCCGAACATTAACATTTGTTGGTTCAACAATAGTCAACCAAATGGTTAGCCATATGATCACTCTCATATCAACCATATTCTTCTTCACCATAACTAGTCTAAATGACTCAAATGAACTAGTTAGAGAGTTGTTCAATTGCAAGGAAATCTTATGTAACTACACAAGACACAATCGAAGAAAAAACGATTTGATTCACTCGAATCGGTTCATGAACTTTATAGCCACGGTTTTTAAGAGCATTCATTATAGTTAAATAAAGATGAGTTTCGTTTTTAGACATAACCTACTCAAGTTCGCACTTAAGTTCCCGGATAGAGTTCTCAAACTCCATTAGAAATTCTCGGACAAGAACTTCCGCCAGTTCGCGGACTGAGCTAACACACTTCTCCGGTTCTCTTGATCAAAAAAGTTCGCAAACTTCGGTTCAAGGAATATGACTTATACATATATGTGTTTTTACAACAATGGTTATATCCACCAATGGTTATATAGTCTAAACTCTCATTTCAATCATTGAAACATTCTCAGAGAACGTTATATAGCCATTATTCACAGACCATTTTTCGTCAGAGCAATTTCCAAAGTGATTGAAACATAACATGACATAAGTCACTAGGCAAAGATGAATTTGTCTAAAGCGAAAGCTTACCAACACATATTTCGAGAAATAGATAGACGAGATAAGCTCAGCTCGAAATAGCAAATGTGTATAATGAAAGTCTATATCAAAACGACTTTTGTCTCAAAGAATATGAGATAGAATAAATAGACTTTTGAGTGACAGATAAGTTCAAGTCTCCACATACCTTTTAGTCGATGAAGTTCCAACGGTTCCTTGAGTAGTCCTTCGTCTTGTATGATGATTGCCATGGAGTTCTTGAGCTCAACTACACTTTCTATCCTAGTCCGAGACCTTTAGCTATGTAGGCTAGAATACGACTTATAGTTTTGATCACTAACATCGACAAACATGCTTGAGATAGCAACGCATGCGAGTTCGACCGAGCAATGCTCTAACAATCTCCCCCTTTGTCAATTTTAGTGGAAAAACTATTAATACATATGGAATACAAAAAATAAATAAATTAACTTTTATAGCTCCAATGATCCCAAAGGTTGTAAGTTTAGCATCATCGTTGTTGAAAATCCGTAGCTATAACAACAAGAAAACAAGAGTTTTCAATCATTGTTATACAACGTCATAGTATCATTACACAGTCTTAAAGTTCAATTGTATCACAACTTCAACAACAATACTTTGGTGATATGTATCACCCCCCCTTAATCAATACTCCATCTCACATGGAAACCACTCTCCCTTACATAATGATCCGAAAACCATATGTATTTTTAGTATGAACTACATATTAATTCTCCCCCTTTTTGTCAATAAAATTGGCAAAGGTACAAGAACGGGATCCTAATGAAATTTCCGAAAGAGACATTTCATGACCAAAAGAAAGAACACACATCATCTTATTTAGATGCAATCATATAGCCGAAGTTAATAGCATTAATCAAGGAGTTTAAAGATACAAGATAACCCCTATAATATTCCAAAACCGCACTTCCCACAAAGATTTGGCAATTAAGCACAAGTTCAAAATGAACTCTCCCCCATAATATGTTATTCCCAAAGGAACAACAAGAGCGACCTTAATTTCGAAAGAAAAGGAGGATTTCTTTGGACATAACAAATTACATACAAGTATGAATTTGAATCCAAAACTTCAATTAAATTAACCACAAGAGAACCCATGATTAATTCAATCGAAATACTCAATCAAACTAATTACAAAAAGTAATCAATTTAATTGGCCATACACGACATAAGAAAAATTATGGAGCAATGACTAAGTTAATCATGAAAATAATCAACCCAATCAAAAACGCTCAAACACAATAAAACTTACAGAGTAATAACTAAACAACCAACAAGATGATTAATTTAGTTCAATATGCTCGACATAACATACTTTACTGAACAAACAACAAGGCTAATAAAAAATAATCAACTTAGTTGTTTCGTGCTCAACATAAGACACTTTACGGAGCCTCATAATAATACATAAGATATGGACCTGGGAAGATCAATTACTGCGGAATACAATAGGATCCATTCTATTTTCCATCTCTATTTGCATAACAACATCAAATAGACATAATCCTTGCAAACAAAAGATTTTAACCTATCTTCCATCAGTAATTGACAATATAGGCTTAACTTTTGTATTTTTCAAAAGTCCATTCATTTGTTTATCAATATATGCATATCTACATTGAAAGACTTTACTTTTGACAAAATATGGGACAATCATAGTTCACGGACGCAAACACACATATCCCATAACAATATTGCAATATAAAACCATAAAGATTAATACTGCAAAAATCATCTTCCAAAACAATTTAGAATTTAAACCAATAAATCTAAAACATGAAGATGAAAATATTGGACATAACTATGCGTAATCACAATAATGGCTATTCCAATCTCTAGTTATTCTTCTAAACAAAACAAGAAAAATAGAAGATTTACTAGGCAATAAACTAAATATGATCTGAACAACCCTAAACACGGTCAGCAACTAGAGATTGAACATGGACGATCTCATCAGTTGCTTTCTTTAGTTCGTTTTTCAGAAACTCTAGATTCCTTGTTGCAATTCCGAGTTGTTCCCATATGATCTCAAAATCTTGAAGAAGATTTTCTACCAATCGTGACGACATCTGAATTGGTAGTTTCTTTTCATGATCAATAGCATGATGACATGTTATGAAAACAGGATTTTCTCGAAACTCGATAGTCTTGCTCTTCTTGACTTCATCAACTTTGTTGTTACCATCCATTGTGCTCAGAAAATAATCTTTTGACCTTATGAAACAATGTATCAAACCATGACACATGCATATATATAATACAAATGTTCCAAAAAAACACTAAGAACAGACGTTCGTTTAGGTCAGGATTTCGTGGACATGCTGTCACGACACGTTCGTGGCCAAGCAAAAGGATGAACAACATTTGTTCCAAAAAGAGCTAGAAAAACAAAGAAAATTAAATAAAAAAAACTGGAGCAAGACTCGACAGATTTTATATAAATACAGAAAGACAATCATACAACCCTGACAGCATTCTCAAGACAGACTCCTTGAGAACAATGAGCATCCTTCTTAAAATACAAGAAGAATGCTGCACTGAGCAGTCATGGTGTATTAAGATGAGAATTTAGCTCATCATTATTGACTTCTTCTTTCTCTCCTTCAAGGGGATTTAGAGAAAAATCACACAACACGACTGAAGAAGATTTATCAAAAGAGGAACTAGAAGTACCTGAGTCGGTTGCAATCCATGTCTTTTTTGATGCCACGTTTGAGTGTGTTTATGCTGACCTTAAGTTCAGAGACTCAATTATTAATATGCAAGAAATCTGGAGCACAACCTTATTCAGAGTTAGGCAAGCAACTCAACTTTTCTTTCCTTCTCCTATGCCTTTTCCTCTTTTCAGAGATATTTGAGAAGTTAGTTGCTCTATTCCCGTTCTTCCTTCTACCACTGTTGGCAGCATAATCAAGAAGGGGCTTTTTACAGTATCTTTCTTGGTTGTCTAGAGTGTCGTTAACAACAATTTGAGAGATAGGTTTAACAACTTCTTTAGACACCCATGCAAGGATGTTATGAAGTTTTTCATTCCTTAACCGAAAACGACATTTTCGCTCAGGATGTCCTTTATTTACGCAGTAATAACAGTTAAGGATTTATTCTTAACTGTCTTCATGGGAGTGGGTTTAGAAGAAGAACAATCCTTTTCTTGAGACATACCACAAGATGCGAACGGTTTTTCACAGGAGGAATTATCAATAGCTTTAACGAAATTGATCTTACTAGTTTTTGGAGCGTGTATTCCTTTATTGCCCATACCCCGTGTATCACGATGTTCTTTACATGCTCCAATCATAGAAGACAATTTTGTAGAGATAGAATTGAATCTTTTCAGATTCTGTTCCAGTGATTTTACCTTATCAAGAGCAGCTACAAGGTCAGTTTCCAAGGATTTTTCTTTAACAAGAAGACTGAGTCTTTGTCACTAAAACATTTTTGTTGAGAGTCATACCTTGCTTCTGCATCTGCAAGTCTTTCTTTCAACATATAGATATTTCGGAGAAGATTATCACATTCAGACCTTTTTGTCGGTACATCTTCATCACGATCTTTAACGATAGATTTTAAGAGTTTATACCCTCCATCATAAGCCTTTAAAGAGTTTTCTCAATTTTCTGTTTTCTTGACAAAGAGGAGCCATGTATTCACTCAAGCAAGTTGTTGACTTCTTTGCTTTCAAATCACGGTCAAACAACTTGATATATTGAGCAACTTCCTCATCAATACTTTGCCCTTCTTCTGAATCACTATCATCTGAAAGATCATCCAACCTGTTCATGAAGGGATTTTTTCCCGATCGAATCAGTTGATTAAGAAACAAGAGGCAGAGTTTTTTTTAAAGGCTTCAGGACTTTGAAACTCACAAGAGTGACTCTGGAATGATGTTGCATTATCAGAGATAATATCGTCCATCCTCAGATCGCTACAAACATAGAATTTTAAGGTCTTGAACGTGTTCGCCTGCTCTGATACCAATTGAAAAAGCGGGGTCTAACAACCACACCTAACAATTCGATTAGCAATCTGTATGGACAAACTCCAATATACTTTCTAGAGAATCATCTAGACAGTCAGACTCAATCTAGATAGAAAGTATATCAAAGAGTTTATATCTCAATCTCTTAATTTGATCTTTACTCAAGCAAATAGAAATCTGCGAGTCTTATCAAAGAGAGATAACTTGGACGGTACCAAAGACCAATATCCAAGTGACAATCAATTTAAATCAACAACCTAAAAGGTCGGATATTCTAATTGATTGATTAACGTACAACCTGTGATATTTCAATTATATAAACAAATATAATGCGAAAATAGAAATAACACAGACACCAGAATTTTGTTAACGAGGAAACCGCAAATGCAGAAAAACCCCGGGACCTAGTCCAGATTGAACACACACTATATTAAGCCGCTACAGACTCTAGCCTACTCCAAATTAACTTCGATCGGGACTGTAGTTGAACCCCAATCAATCTCACATTGATCCAAGGTACAGTTGTGCTCCCTACGTCTTTGATCCCAACAGGATACTATGCACTTGATTCCCTTAGATGATATCACCCACAATTAAGAGTTGCTACGACCCAAAGTCGAAGACTTTAATAAACAAATCTGTATCACACAGAAAGGTATCGGTAATAGATAAATCCGTCTCCCACGAATATACCTACGAGTTTTGTTCCTTCTTCTGGTAAATCAAGGTGAACAGGAACCAATCAATAATACCAGACTTATAGAACAACTTAGTATTATCAATCACCTCACAATAATCTTAATCGACGCGGAGAAAAAAGATATTGCGGAATCACAAACGATGAGACAAAGTGTTTGTGATTTCTTTTCTATCTTGCCTATCAGAGATATAATCTCAAGCCAATTATTCCAATTGTACTGCAAATGCGATAGAAGATGCAAGATCGATCACACAACTATGATAAAAGTAGTATCGGTGCGGGTTCACAACCCCAATGAAGTCTTTAAGTCGTTAACCTGGTTTTAGAAGAAGAAAACCCAAGGTTAAAGGAGAATCGACTCTATCTTAGCAAACTAGTATCACACGTAAGGTGTGGGGATTAGGTTTCCCGGTTGCTAGAGTTCTCCCTTATATAGTCTCTCAAATCAGGGTTTGTTTGCTTGATAACAAAGCATTCAATATTCACCGTTAGATGAAAACCTGATTAAATTCAAGATAATATTTCTCAACCGTTGGATCGAAAACTTAGCTTGTTACACACAAATGAAATGTTTAATTTTGGGGATTATGAACCGTACCCAAACATTAACATTTGTTGGTTCAACAATAGTCAACCAGATGGTTATGATCACTCTCATATCAACCATATTCTTCTTCACCATAACTAGTCCAAATGACTCAAATGAACTAGTTAGAGAGTTTTTCAGTTGCAAGGAAATCTTATGTAACTACACAAGCCACAATCGAAGCAAAAACGATTTGATTCACTCGAATCGGTTCATGATCTTTATAGCCACGGTTTGCAAGAGCATTCCTTAGTTAAATAAAGATGAGTTCAAGAACAATCGTTTTTAGGCATAACCTACTCAAGTTCGCGGACTGGGTTCGTAGACTTAAGTTCCCAGATGGAGAATATTTTCATGTACGAACACCCCTGTTTCCTCCCAAGCGTGATTATATCCCAAGTTAGACGATTCTAACAACATTACCAACCTTGTTTAGTGAAAACAGGATATTCTGAGTCGATCACAGCTATTTAATCTCCTTCAAGCATGCCCAAAATCTTCACAGCAAATCTCAGGTCTTTACACAAACTTTCCCGCCAAAAATTAATTCAAATAGTGAAGAAGATGGTTGCCCCTTAACAACAGCTGGGGTGCAAATATCACTTGGGTACCCCTTAGCGATTAGGTTACCCCTTATCCAACAAAGGAGAGTCCTGATAACACGTGTCCTCCGGGTGCCTTTTAACACTTTTTCTTCGAGCCGAATTTTCCAAAAAATGTTTATTCCCCAAAAATACCTACACACACACAAAATACCATAATAAGTACGAAATCGAGTGCCAACAATATATAGTATTGAGATCAAATTAGACACAAAAATGTGTCTATCAAATACCCCCAAACTTATTATTTGCTAGTCCTCGAGCAAATTTATTCTAGAAAAGAAAAATCATTTGAACCCCTAGGTGGCCCTAGTGGCGGAGTGTTGTCTCCTGAGGGTTTACCAGAGGTGTACCCACAAAACCATTACTCCGGACCCTAGCTATCTACGCGAACCTTGGAAGGCACTAAAGAATCTCCTTGGTTGGCATACAATCATTGACTATAGGAGGAAGTACCCGATGCGAAATTCCAATTGATGTACACGAGTTTGCACTCAAGCATACTAAAATTCATATAAAGTGACAGTGCTCTACTCAGATAGTTTCTAGACATCATAAACCGGAGTCAACCAATCACATGGATAGATTAAGAAGATGGATGTAGAAAAAACGTAGATGATGTTGACTAAGGTGAACCTATCCTAATGGACTGAGATACTGGTCTGGACTAATATCAACACACTGGTATATACAAGGGAACCAGTGGTCGATAAACCTAACTCTAGGTCAACTCAGCTGGCATATACAAGGGTACCAGTGGTCGACTTTATTGTATTTATTCGGTTGGTCTAATGGTCTGGTCTCAATTTTTTTTTTTTTTTTTTTTTTTTTTTTTTTTGAATCTCAATCACTCAATTTCACCCTAGCAATGGTAAAAATAAAAAAGAGAAGTGATCATGACTCTTTCGATGTTTCCATCTCGAGGATATGGCGAAACTACCATGTTTTTAACCTTAACCATAGGATGGGTTTCTAACACCTGAGCTCTGTGCTTTTATGAATAGACTCTTCTAGATGTTTCCATCTAATCAGATTGGTTCCTCAACTCCTACAACCAAGATGTTCCCATCCACTTAGATTAGTTAGTGCCAACCTTAATAAGCATAAATTTCTAGGCTCTGGAGTTTATTTACTGCAACTAAAAGTTTCTCATTGTTCATGCTTTTAATTTCATCTAACATTGTCCTCAATGTTCTAAAGATGAAATTAAAAGCATGAACAATGAGAAACTTTTACCACTTGAAGAGAAGAGTAAGGAAAGATATTACCGTGTTGCATGAGCATGGGTTACCTCCCAAGAAGTGCTAAGTTTAAAGTCTTGACCAGACTAAGAAAGAACTAGTCACCTCGAAGAATCATATAACAGTAACCGGAATAACTGTGGGTCATCTGGATCAAAAAGTATCACCCAAAAGAAGAGAAAATTGCAATAAACCATGAAGATATCGAACATACCCTTATTCAACTTTTTGTTTAATACAACTATATCTAGTTGTGGCTCGGGTTCGAGCTCTATGAACGGGTCTAAATAAAATGTTTTCATGGGCTGGACTTCCTCAAAAGAAGGATTCTTAAGATCGAGGTTGTAGAGTCTGGAAATACTCAAGTAGGAACTTAGACGCACATAACAATAACTCCGAATAATTGGGGATCCTCTAAGTCAATCGATTTGACTCACACACCTGACCACAAAGAGAGTGGTGGTCTTCCTTAAACAAATGTGTCGACCCTAATATCCTAAAGTAATTAGGTTTAGTCTCAAAACTTAATAATTGACACATCCGAAACTTATACGTTCCCACAATTGGAAGGAAGGTTTTTGGTGGGAAAACAAAGTCAATCGTGGTATCATAGCACGGGTTAACCACATCAACCGAGAGGATGGGTTTCTAAAACGAACTTCTTTATGGACACAACTAGGTTCAGGAAAACGTGTATGAAGATAATCTTGTAAAATGGTTGAGGCACATATGTCAAGTCCCAAGTGAGGGATCTTTGTAAGAGATAAAGGTAAGGCACAAGGAGAGTGATAATCACCCCCAAACTTAGAGTTTTGGGTGTCTCTAGATAGACTAGCTACAATTTCCCTAATTTCTAGATCATCGGAATCATGAAAATGGTCAATTGCTTCTTCTAGGTTATACTTAGGTGATGCATCCTCACTCATATTTAAAAGCTCTACGAGTTCATCTTCTTCGTCTAAGACTGTTGTTTCTAAATCCTTGGACTCTAAAACAGTATTCTCAGGATAAACCCGTTCCTCTAAACCATTATCGACTTCGTAAACAGGAAATACTACATCGTCTAAAACAGTATCTCTAGTCAAATCCTCGTCCTTTTGAATAGGTGAATAATTGTTAAAATTATTAGGATCTGAACCAGAAATAACTCTATTATTATAAAGCTCAATTGGAGTAGCAAATTCCTGATCACTATGCCTATTTATTTCAAATTCTTCATCAACATTATCCTCATCATAATCATTATTATAATAACATGAAAATGGTTGAACCTCATCTAAACAAGTAGTGTTACCAATTCTAACCTCATCATCTTGATTATGTGAATAACTATCTTCATTCTCAAAGGTATTATTGGATACACTATATTGGAAATTCAAGTTATTTCGAGCAATACTTTCATTCGTCTCTAACTCAAGTCTACGTGTCGACTCAGCTATCCTCTCAAGGGTCTCCTCAAAAGAAAGTTCCCTTAGTATTGGATCTAAGTTTTGAGTTAATCTATTGAGGATATCTTCTAAAGATTCAGTCGTTGTTGCAGTCCTTTCGTCCATAACTACGTTATTTACCTCAGCTAACTTACATGTTGATTCAGCTAACTTTTGTGTCGACTCAGCTAAACCCCTGAGGGAATCTTCTAGAGAAGGAAGAGGAACAGAAGGATCATAATAAGGACTACTTTTCAAAAGTTTGATTGTATCCTCTAGAGACGAAGAACTATTACTATAATCTTCTTGCTCGAATGACCGATGCACATGTGGATAGTAATTGGGATCACCATGGTATGACCCATAACCTTCCAAAGGTTGGCGTTCCCAACCACTATTCACACTATGGTCATAAAAAGAGTGATGTCCATAATGTTCAATTGGATATTCATATTCATTGTGATGGCTATTATAATACCAGTTTGACATCCTAACTGCAAGGGAATTCTACACAAACACAAACAAGGCTGACTTGACCAAAACAAACCTACTGATTTCTATCAAACAAAAAGCATGATGACTCCACTTAGATTGTTTCTAGACCAGCTTCTAATCCTTCGAAAGGGAACTCGTTACAATCTGAGCAAACCCCTCTGGAATCAATCCGAGTTTAAGTAAGTTGAATAGAGGCGAGGGAAGCTGCGTGGAGCTTTGATACCCAAGGCCTCACCGCATTACAAGGCGGCGCGAGTCACGCATTCAACTCACGAAACCATCATGAACTTCAAGTATGCTTAAAGAGTAACCAATATTTTTCTAATGACTTTCTTATTAAGCTCGTTACCCTATCGGTCTCGTTCTATTCAAAATTTTAGGCTTAGGTTCGCGTTTGGTTTTGTTTTCCTAAGGCGGGCAAGAAGAGAACGCAGTGATGAAATCCGAACCCTTATCTTGTATGGCCAGTCCTTTCCCTTTACTAGGAAATTAAAACAGCCGTATTCAAGACCTCAACACATATGCATACAAAATCATCCAGTAAACCCGCTGGCAGGGGATTCGCGGGTTTTTAGAATTCTTACCTCACGTTCCAGACGGGGGATGAACCATTGAAGTCGACTCGGGCCACGACTCCTATGTCATGTACGAACCCGAGGGGCCGAGACGATATCGTAATCGTCGTCCTTCCCTGTGCAGTTTATATTTAAATAACCCTTCCTTAGGGTTTTAATAAAAAAATGTCCAATGTCCAAGTCCAAAGATAAAAAAAAAATAAAAATGTCCAAAAATAAAAGATTACAAAAATAATTACCTAATTACAGTTTCTAAAAAAAATAAAATAAATAATATACAAAATCTTCTACTCCTTACGGATTCCTCTTTTTTTTTTTCTTTGGCTTCGCTTTTTTTTTTCACCGATTTCTCCCTTTTTCTTTAGCTCAGTTCCAAATCTGAAAACAAACAAGAAATACCAAAAGGCGTAAAAAAGAACAAAAATAATAAAAATAAAAATAAAAAAAACAAATCTATACAGAAGTCCGCGTCGGCGGCGCCAAAAATTGATGGTTATTTTCAATGATGTTGTAGTAATAAGTGTTGTCGTTCACTCGGACTTGACGAGATTGATTTTAAGAATTAATAAAAGAAAAATATATACAAATATTGTCACAGGATGAAGAGACACTGAGACGCAGGATTTCACTACTTTTCATATTGTTGTGGTTCAGTCATTAACTCTAGACAATATAGCTCAAACAAAAGAAGTTGTGACTCTAATTCTTTGCCAAAAATAGATTTCATAAAACATTATATGTAAGTCGTAAGCATGACGCATCAAAAGTAATTTAAACTAAGCATGCGACATCAGACAAAATAACAAATAATTAATAGAAATCATAAAACAATTAAATCTATGCAAAAAGTCATATAAAGAATTATTTCATTTACCACAATCATGAAAAGTTGCTTCCTCCGTCGTCCTGGTGATGGGGTCTAGCTCATCATGTTGGAAACACGCTCAAAAGTTGATTTCATTGCTCAAAAATGGTGTACAAATGATGAAATGGAGAAAATGATAAAATTGGGTGTTTGCAACGATTATAAGTGTTGCAAACACTGTTACAAAGAACTGTTACTGTTGCTTTTAAGTCTGCCTTCCGTATTACGACCCACGGCTAAGTGTCGTTGTCACTATTGAAAAACGACGTTTCCTTGTGCGTTGAATGTTTTTCATGTTCTTGGCAGCAGCAACAATGGCAGTTTCTGCAACTCGATTTTTATTGCTCTGTGATTGCTCCAAACTCTCCCAAACTCTCCATCCCCCTCTAAGACTCCCATACATCGTTTATATACCCAGAAGCCTCAAGAATATCACGTAATAATGTCCAATATCTCTTCTTTCCTTCTCTGCATTTCACGGGAATATTTTCCTGTTATAATTCCTTCACGAGATTTTCCAAGCTGGCACACTCCAGCACGTTTCAGATTCAGTCAGGGTGTTTTCCAACTCACGCCAAAACTCAGAGAACCACGGGAAAGTCCATGAATAACTCAAAATGTCTTCGAGATTAATGGAGAATATTTTCATGTACGAACACCCCTGTTTCCTCCCAAGCGTGATTATAGCCCAAGTTAGACGATTCTAACAACATTACCAACCTTGTTTAGTGAAAACAGGATATTCAAGTCGATCACATGACTATTTAATCTCCTTCAAGCACGCCCAAAATCTTCACAAAGAAATCTCGGTCTTTACACAAACTTTCCCGCCAAAAATTAATTCAAATAGTGAAGAAGATGGTTGCCCCTTAACAACAGCTGGGGTGCGAATATCACTTGGGTACCCCTTAGCGATTAGGTTACCCCTTATCCAACAGTGAGAGTCCGGATAACACGTGTCCTCCGGAGTGCCTTTTAACACATTTTCGAGCCGAATTTTCCAAAAATGTTTATTCCCCAAAAATACCTACACACACATAAAATACCATAATAAGTACGAAATCGAGTGCCAACAATATATAGTATTGAGATCAAATTAGACAGAAAAATGTGTCTATCATTATCCAATTTAGACTTCAATGCAGCAATTTCAGATTACTATGTAAAATCCATGAGATATTCAAGAGTTTTGTAAACTTGTGAATACTGTGTTACTAAGAGACTAAGAGCATATCTTTGAATCTTGTGAAATTTTATGTTGTGATGTTGTCTTGGGGCAAATTAAGCTGCTTAGCAGAGAAAACAACGAATAACGAATAAAAATAAAAATAAAAAAATGCACCAGCCGGGAAGGAATCGAACCCGGGTCGGTACCGTGGTGATAGGGTGTAGAATACATCCTATTTATTATCTATTGTTTATGCTTTCTTTGCTATGTTTTCTAGTAAATTATGTATTTTATGCGTGTTTTGAGTTATTAGGTACTCTGGAGTCATGTGGAAGAAAAAAAGAAAAAATCATCCAAAGTTATGCTAAACGGCGTAATTGTCATCTCAGAGGAGAGTGATATTGGGAGCTTGGCCAAGGCTAAGGGATAGCCAGTTTTGTGTTGATAAAGAACTGTTAAAAGTACCCAAGCAGGGCACCCACTGGGGTAGATAATGAGTGGGGTGTGATTATCTAACCCTAAGTCCTACACCCTAAATCGAGAGAACAATTCTCTCAATCATTTTGCATCTGAAAGAGAGAAAGCCGAGAAGCTACAGCCGCCTGAGGTATTAATGGAAGAAATTGAAAAGGAGAGATCGAGAAGAAGTGAGAGTGTTGGTGTTCCTGAGAGATTCAATGGAGATAAAGGTGGTTCTGTTGTTGTTTTGAGGAAGGAACTTAGGGTTTGCTGGAAATCGAAAAGGGGATCTGGTGGCTGAAATTGATGAAGATTGACTGTGGATGAATGGGTTTTTCTTGGAGTAATTCTTGATGGAGGATGGAAGATTCAGAGAGATGGCAAAGCTCTATTGAATGGAGAGAAGAAGATGGGTTCGATCTGTTGCTGTTCTTGAGATGAAATTCGAAAAATTGATGTCAGGTTCAATAGCAGAAATAAGGAGGATGAGTATGACGCAGCTGAGAAAATGGGTTGTCAAATTAAGTACCATAAGTTGAGTTTGGATGGTGCTGATGGTGGTCGCTGTTATAACAGATCGAGAGATATGTTGGTGGTCTGATATAGAGAAGGAATTAGCGGATCGAGAGAATTGTGATGCTGCTAATCTATTGCAGGTGACGAGTTTGTAATGGTGATGAATGAGCTAAAGAAATAGATGTATGTTAGGTTCTTAACAGGTGAAGAAAGGAAGGCCTGGAATTGGCCGGGAATCAGCCAGAAACAGGGGAGGTTCTGCTGAAATTGCTACTCGACTGAGTTAACTCAGTACCGGCCGATGAGCCGATTCAACCCAATCCAGTTAGACCAATCAGCCGAGTTAGAAGCTGACTCGGTGTTTGATTTCACTTCTGGTAGGCCTCTAAAGGATGTTTAAATTACGGCCTACGGGTTATACCGCAAGTGCACGGCGTCTATTGGAGACGCGGCAAGTACGGGTCGATCCACAAAGACTTGTGGTGCTCTATATGTGATCTAAGGCTTACTTGACTGAATTTCAGGTGAAGTAACAACGTAACACAATGTTTGTGCCGATACGGCAGAGTTGCAGTGACTCTAAGCTAAGGCAGAAAAGTAGATTGTAAACGGAAAGCGGGCACTAGGGTGTCGAATCCATCACCTAATCTCAGCTAAGGCGCAGTTCTAGTTTGATGAAGTTCTCGTCCCTTGAAATGGCAAGGCTGCCATTCATCCAGGGTTTCTAAGGATGGTTTGTTATCAACCAAAGCAATTAGCTAATTCCTAGTATTAGTTGTCTTATCACAAGACAACTAATCACAAATCACTTTCATTACTTAGATGATCAAATCTATCCTAAATTGGGTATTCTAATCACAATTAAAGTATCTCTCCCAAGCACTGAATGTCTTTTCAGGGTACAAACAGTCTGAGGATCAAAAGCATTCAATGAAGCATGAATTGTAACAAGATCAACATAGAATTTATCCGACTACAGAGCATACATGGCATACTCTGTGAAGGTAAAATGTTGATTGTTAAGATTATAATTACCCTAAACAATAAAGCACAAACAAGAACAAGTCAAAATTATGAACTACACTCATCAAATGATTATGGATTTCATCTAACCCTAGCAATAGAACTCAGAACATGATTCAAATACAAAGAAATACAAATTAAGCCTAATTGACTGCACTGGCTAATCCAGGCGTGAATTCTATGAACTCAGTTCTTCTATTTATACACAAACCCCAAACCTAAAACATCAAACCCTAATTCTATTTTAAAAACCGATAATAACACAAACCCATACCCTGAATCGCCTTCCGCTCTTGTCCAATCGTGCTCAGTTGATTGATTGGTTAAACCCTAGCTCTAGATGTCTCTGATTCAGTTTCTAGGGTTGGTAGAAACTAGAAAAAGAGATATCTAGTGCTGGGGTTGTTGGATGGTGATGGTGCGGCTGTCAGAGAGTTGTTGGTGAGGTGGTGATGTGGTTGGAGAAGAGAAGGTGGCGGAGTGGGAGTTGCAGAGGTAGGGGGAGTAGAGATGCAGAGCAGAGCTCTGTCGGGTGAGGAAGAGAGGAGAAAGGAAAATTAGATTTAGGGTTAGGCTTTAGGGATTATATAGGGGCTATGGTGTTGAGCAGGTACATCGGTGTTCGATGAGAAGGGTCTAGCGAGCGTAGGATCTTGCGGAAGAGATCTGAACGGTCGAGGTTGGTAGCCGGTTTTGGAGCGATCTCGTGTTGCACGGAGCATCAAGAGATGATGTATAGTGAGGGCAGCGACCGTTGGATGTAGAAGATCGAAATCTCGACGGCTTGGAGTGTACGGGCTCGGATCCGGGTCGCGGGTAGCTTTAGCCCATGTCTTCCTTGTTGGGTTGCAAGCGATTCGCGCTTGCGGCTTTGGCCATCTACTCCATAGATGCTCGACTCCAATTCTTTGCTCTTTTGCTCCTCAGATTCTCCGAGCTTTATTTATTACCTAAAAACACAAAATTAATTAATACAAATATTTATTCTTGAAAACAAGGAAAATACAGAATATGGGATAATATCTGATTTATAAGCGCAAAAGATGAGTAAAATGCCAATAAAAAGGTGTATAAATATGCACTGTTTGGCACTCATCAACTTCCCCTTGACCCGCTGACTAACAGAGACTGTTATCTTGTCAGTTAACTATGACGGTTCAGTAACGGAATATTCCGTCGATAGAGAAGAAGATTCCAGTGATCGGCAGGCAACTTTCTGGCCTATTTCCGGTGAACCGAGAACTTTTCAGGCGACCCTAAAATTACATAATTTTGTGTGAACTTCTCTCATGGGTGTGAAGACTTGGGTTTGGAATTGGATGAAGAATTGGGCTTGAATTTGGAAAGAAAGGATGGAAGATTTGAGAAAGACTTGGATTTGAAAGTTGAGGTACAAAGGGAAAGGGATTCTATTCCTAAGAGGATTGCAAGCAAATTGAAGCCTATAAATAGAGAAGTTCTCTACTTTTCTATACATCTTTTACACACCTTTCTACACACACAACACTTCTCTTTGCTTTATTCTTTGTGTGAACTCTTTAGCATGAGTAGCTAATTTTCTATTGATTGAGGATGAATTCCTAGTTTTTAACATATGGTTTGAGTTTTGTTTTCAATTCTATCTTGAAGTTTTTCACATGATTATCGTTTGTTTTTACTAATAGGAATGTTTATACATTCATGGTTGATTGATAGATTGTTTAGAGTGCACACTAAATTGATTTGTTAATTTGATCTAAAGCTAGTGAAAGTTAGGGGATAAGTAATCGTTTCTTGACTCTTTACACAAGTAGAAAACACGAGACCTTGCGGAGGGATTCCGTGGAGCAATTGTGTGTGAAAACAACGTTAGCAAGTAGACATTGATCTAAGAGTCTAACTACTAATATCAACCTAATAAGTTCATAAATCTTAATGCGTTTATTTAAATTTCATCTCGAGTGATCTACTACTAGGTGGTTTGGTAAATAGAATCCGGTAGTCGAGAACTTCCGTATCCGGTGATACAAGGGATTTAGGGGTTTAGCACTGATTTTAGCTGCTTTACCTATGGTTGGTGATAATTTGTGATTAATAAAAAGTGGAAAAGAACATAACTTGAATCATTGTTTTGCAAACGAAGAAGGATTCCTTGGTCTTGTCTCTCTTATTGATTTCAACTTTATCTTTTGATTGCTTTGTTTATTTTCTTTTGCTTTATAAAACAAACCCCCCTTTGTGACATTATAAAACAACTAAAACCTCTTGCTCCTCGTGGGAACGAACTTAACTACCACCATATTACTTGTTAATTGAGTGGAAAAATATTCATTAATTTGTTGTGGTTACGACACGCATCAAATTTTGGCGCCGCTGCCGGGGAGCAGCGGACGATTTTAGTTGTTTTTATTTTTCTTTTTGCTCTATTGTTGCTTTGTTAGATTCTATATCGTATCTAACTTAGTTTTTGAGAACCTTGTTTCAGGTCTTTGGTGAATGCTTAAAGAGGGCAGACCAAGTCCAATACGTCTTCGATCCGGCACTCAACTAAAGGATTTCATTCGAGCGGTTAACACTCCGCTTCCTCCTTCTTCATCAAGTAAGTTCGCTGATTCGGACATAAAAGAAGAAGCAATGGCTGATCGTACACTCAAGGACTTAGCTTCTCAAAAGCTCGATACACAACAATGGTGTATCCAAACTAACTCAACCTTCGAGATCAAGCCGGGGTTGATTAGAGAGTTACCAAAGTTTCATGGCATGGTGAATGAAGATCCAAACAAACATCTTATGGACTTCTATACCACAGTCATGGCCATGCTTCCACCGGAGACTACTTAGGATGGAGCAATGTTGAAAGCTTTCCCGTTCTCTTTGGCGGGCAATGCTAATGAATGGTTGTATTATTTTCCTTCCGGAAGTATCACAACATGGAATGGGATGAAGAAACTTTTTCTCGAGAGATATTTTCCCGCATCAAAAGATACTTAAATTCGCAAGGAGATTTGTGGATTGAAGCAACATGTGGGAGAGTCTTTGTATGAATGTTGGGGGCGATACAAGAGATTGGTGGCAAGATGTCCAAATCATCAATTCAGTGACGTTATGATACTCCAATAATTCTACGAAGCTCTCCAACCAAGTGATAGATCTCTTCTTGGCGCTTGCGGGTGGTGGTGCACTAGTGAACAAGACGGTGACCCAAGCTACCGAGTTGATTGAAAGTATGGCTGCAAACTCGCAACAATTCTACACAAGAGATGAACCAATGGTTAGGCGAGTGCATGAAGTTAGTGATTCATCATCACATATTGATCAAAGGATGGGTAACATGGAGATAATGATTCAAAGGATGGCCGCGGTAATTATTCCGGATGATGAGACCGAACAAGTAAATGCTTTATATCCAAATCAAAGGCCAAGGTACGATCCATATTCCAATACTTACAATCCCGGTTGGAAGGATCATCATAACTTTAGTTATGCAAACAAACAAGCGGCGGCTCCTAATCCATATACGCAATAAGGTGGTTTCCAACGATCACGCTTCCAACCTCAACAACAATTCCAACCACAACAAGTCAAGGAGCGTGATTCTTCGAATGATGACAAGCTCAATGCGTTAATGCAAGGCATGCAAGGTCTTACTTCTATGTTACAACAAAGCCAACAAAAGAATGAATCAGCCATCAAGGATTTACAAACTCAAATGGGACAATTGGCGACCGATGTGAACCTATTGAAATCTCAAGCATCCACAAAGCTTCCTTCACAACCATTTGTGAATCCAAGAGAGAATGTTAATGCGGTTACTTTAAGAAGTGGGAGACAAGTGGAGAGTTCAAGTCATCATGAAGAAGTTAGTGAAGAGGTAGTCAAAGACAAAGAGGAAGCCTCACCAAATAAGAACTCAACACCAACCTACCAATCCAAGGAACCGGTTCCTACTTTCTCTACTCCACCTCCTTTTCCTAGTCGTTTTGCTAAATCCAAGAAAGAAGCTCAAGACAAGGCACTCATGGATATCTTCAAGAAAATAGAAATCAACATCCCATTCATCGAGGCCAACAAGACAATGCCAAGGTATGCAAAGTTCATGAAAGAATTATGCACAAAGAAGGATAAGTTGCTTGATAATGAAATTACTAAAGTTGGCGAGAGTGCGTCGGCTATGTTATTAAAGAAGATTCCTACAAAGTGCACGGATCCCGGTGGTTTCACTGTGCCAATTACTATTGGTACTAAAAGGTTTGAACATGCTTTACTTGACTTGGGAGCTTCCATTAGTGTCATGTCGTCCGAAATATATGACTCCTTGAATCTTGGACCTTTGAAAGAGACAAGAGTTATTATCCAATTAGCAAACAAGTCTAACATATATCCTAAGGGACTTGTAGAAGACGTGCTAGTGCAAGTGAATGAGCTAATTTTTCCGGTTGATTTCTTCGTGGTGGATATGGACAACAATGAGAACCGATCATCTACTTCTTTACTTCTTGGGAGGCCATTTATAAAGACCGCAAAGACGAAGATTGATGTTGATAAGGGTACACTCACTATGGAATTCGACAAGAAGATAATACACTTTAACATATTTGAAGCCATACGCTACCCAAGGGATGTGCATTCCATTTACTCCATTGATGTGGTTGATTCATTAGCGCAACAAATGGTAGAAATGAGTAAAGAGGATGAACTTGATGTGGTGTTGCAAAAGAGCATTGAATTGGACATCCACGTCTTGTCTAACTTGGATGTTGAATCTCCAAGGAATTGGTGAAGATGTGTGGTGCCTTAGCGACATTGCAAGAAGCTGAAAAGAGTAATGTTTCATATATTTCTTTACCCATGAATGATGAATTACTTGTACCATCTATTGTGAAGGCGCCTAAGCTAGAATTGAAGCCACTTCCGGACCATTTGAAGTATGCTTTATTGGGAGATGGAGATGAGCTTCCGGTGATTATTGCAAAGAACCTCACACCAGTACAAGAAGACCGTTTGCTTAGAGTCTTGAAAGAGCACAAGACGGCTATTGGGTGGACAATTGCGGACATCAAAGGCATTAGTCCATCCATGTGCATGCATAGGATTCTAATGGAAGAGAACGTGAAACCAGTACGTGATGCTCAACGTAGGCTTAATCCTCCCATGATGGAGGTTGTGAAGAAAGAGATACTCAAATTGCTAAGTGTGGGGGTAATCTACCCAATTTCCGATAGAAAGTGGGTTAGTACGTACAAGTGGTACCAAAGAAGTCCGGAGTCACGGTTGTTAGAAATCAAGAGGATGAACTTGTTCCTACAAGAGTTCAAACCGGTTGGAGAGTGTGCATTGACTATAGAAAGCTTAATTCCTTTACCGTTCATTGATCGAATGTTGGAGCGGTTAACGGGGCATTCTCATTATTGTTTCTTGGATGGTTATTCGGGATACAACCAAATTGTTATTGCACCGGAGGACCAAGAGAAGACCACTTTCACTTGTCCGTTTGGAACGTTTGCATATAGACGAATGCCATTTGGCCTTTGCAATGCACCGACTACTTTTCAAAGATGCATGGTAAGTATATTCTCGGATTATGCGGAGCGCATCATCGAGGTATTTATGGATGACTTTAGTGTTTATGGCAATTCTTTTGATAGTTGTTTAGACAACCTTAAACTAGTTCTTAAACGATGCATAGACACAAACCTTGTTCTTAATTGGCAGAAATGTCACTTTATGGTAAACCAAGGCATAGTACTTGGTCACATTGTGTCCTCTCGAGGGCTCGAAGTGGACAAGTCAAAGATAGATTTAATAAGAAACTGAAAATATCCCACTTCGGTGAGGGAGATTCGTTCATTTCTTGGCCATGCAGGTTTCTATAGGCGGTTTATCAAGGATTTCTCCAAAATCTCCATGCCGATGGGCAAGTTATTACAAAAGGAGGTGCCTTTTGACTTCAACAAGGAATGCAGGGATACCTTTGACAAATTGAAGGCAATGTTGATAAGTGCGCCGATTATCAAGTCACCAGATTGGAGTCTTCCATTTGAATTAATGTGTGATGCTAGTGATTATGCGGTCGGATCCGTTTTGGGTCAAAGAGTGGACAAGTTGTCCCACGTTATCTATTATGCATCTAGAACCCTTAATGATGCAAAAATCAACTATTCTACCACGTAGAAGGAGTTATTGGCTATAGTTTTTGCATTGGAAAAATTTCGATCATACTTGGTGGGTACAAAGGTTATTGTGTATTCGATCATGCCGCACTAAGACACTTAATAAAGAAGAAAGAAGCTAAGCCAAGACTAATCCGGTGGATCCTATTGCTACAAGAGTTCGACATAGAAATTCGAGACAAGAGAGTTGTGTAGAATACCGTTGCGGATCATCTTAGTATACTTGTTATGTCTCAAGAAGAACTTCCATTACAAGACCGCTTTCCGGACGAACAACTTTTTTCCTTGGAAGAATCAACACCTTGGTACGCGGATATAGTGAATTACTTGGTGACAAGAAAGGTACCTAGTACAATGTCTAACTTCCAAAAGATGAAACTTAAGAAGATAGCTAAGCAATATGTGTGGGATGAACCATACTTATGGAAATATGGCGTTGATCAAATAATACGAAGGTGCGTACCTAACTCCGAATTTCAATCCATTCTCTCCTTTTGTCACACTTTTGCTTGTGGTGGCCATTTTGGTTCTAAACGTACCGCTCTCAAAGTTCTCGAGAGTGGATTTTATTGGCCCACCTTGTTTGAAGATTCATATGTTTTTTGTAAATCGTGTGATAGATGTCAACGAACGGGCAATCTAGGTGCTCGAAATCAAATGCCACTCACACCAATTCTCGCTGTTGAGATTTTTGATGTGTGGGGTATCGATTTTATGGGCCCTTTTGTCAATTCTAATGGAAACTTTTATATACTTATTGTTGTGGATTATGTTTCGAAATGGGTGGAAGCTAGAGCCACCAAAACTAATGATTCTCGAGTTGTTTGTGATTTTGTAAGAGAAAACATATTCACAAGGCATGGTACACCAAGAGTGGTGATAAGCGATGGAGGCTCACATTTCACGAAGGCTTTCCACGCTCTCCTCAAGAAGTACAACATAACACACAAAATTGGTACGCCTTACCATTCACAAACTAGTGGACAAGCGGAAATTTCAAATCGTGAGATCAAGTCCATTCTTGAGAAAACGGTGAATACAACAAGGAAAGATTGGAGTTTTAAGCTCAATGATGCACTTTGGGCGTATAGAACGGCGTATAAGATACCGATTGGTATGTCTCCATATCGGTTGGTTTATGGCAAGGCTTGTCATCTTCCGGTTGAACTTGAACATAAGGCTTATTGGGCGATAAAGAAATTCAACATAGAGTATGATGAAGCGGGGCAGCAAATAAAGTTACAATTAAATGAGCTAGAGGAGATACATAATGATGCTTACGAGAGTGCCCGTATTTACAAGGAATAGACCAAGCTTTTTCATGACAAGATGATTTCTCGTAAAAGCTTCATAGTGGGACAAAAAGTCATTTTATATCATTCTCGCCTTAAACTATTTCCTGGAAAGTTAAGGTCCCATTGGATTGGACCATATGTTGTTACTAATGTTTTTCCTTATGGTGCAGTTGAAATTACTAGTCTTAGAGACAACTCGGTTTCCAAGGTCAACGGCCATAGATTGAAGCCATACTATGAGAACATCGCTTATGTGAATTTGGATGAACTTCCATTTGGAGATTTAGTCCCTCTGGAGGAGTAATGTGCAGCAAGAGCTAGGTCGGGCCGTCGAATTTAAAACAAGCGCTTCATGGGAGGCAACCCATAGGTTTTGTATTTCTTATCCTTTTGTTTTTTATTTTTGTTTATTTTTCTTGTTCCATATCATGTTAAAATTTCCCACCTTGCCTTTACTAGGACGATTCAATTACATTGAGGACAATGTAAGGTTTAAGTGTGGGGGAGTGGTTAAGCATGTATTTAAAAAAAAAGTTTTGCATAAAACCTCCAACTTGTAGAGATTTTAGAGTCACTAGCATACTTCTAGGTATGTTTACATAGAGATTCTGACCGACATAACTGAACTCGGAAGTGTTAGGGAACTACATTCGGATTTCTTGCTTGTTAGAGTGTTAAATAATGGATTTAATCATGCCGGTGATGCAAATTAGGAGCAGGGAGAAATGTATTATTAGAGTTGCTGATCAATCATTAGTGGAGACTACCCGTATTTATATCATGTGAGGCACCGACCAGAAATTTTTCCATCTAACTAAAGAGCTTTCTTTTGAGTGTGTGTCACCGTACGTTAATTCCGGGTAGAATGGTGAGCTACCCAACCTCCCACCAATAGAAGCACTACTCTTTGATCTCTTGAGTGATAATTTTGTCAATCATGAGGGTGACGTCTATAGATGAAAGCCTCCTTCTTGTAGTTCGATTTGAAATTAGCACCATTCTCTCCACAACAACGGGTCCATAGAAACACCATCATCATCAACAAGGAGCGACATCAAAATCTACAAGGAAAGTTGGAGAAGTTCAAGGTTTACAAGCAACGAAACGAGAAAAAGAGCAAATTTCAAATTCAAGTAAAGCAACATACAAAGAGCAGATTTTTACATATATGTTGAAGACTTACAATACAATGAGGTAATTCTATATCCAAGTATGAAGACTTATTTACGAGAGCTAAGAAAATTAAAAGGTGAGAATTATTGAAGTTTATGATTTTGAGACGATACAAGTTGTGAAGAATTAAGCGGTAAAATACTTCTCCGACGGCAATGGTTTGTTTTATTTTCACTTTGTTTTGTATTTTATTTCTTTTGTCTCCATCAAAAAAAAATGAAAAAAAAAATGAGACAAAAGAAAAATTTATCATTGTTTTTATTTTTTATTTAATAAGCCGTGGGGAAGGAAAATCTATAAGGAAGTTTCAAGCGACAAGGATTTAAGGTAAAGAGTTACAAATTGTCAAGGAATTACGAAATTCAAGAGTTTATCATTAATAGTTGAAGCCGAAGACGAAGACCAAGAAAATAAAGACGAGGAGCGGAAGACGTTTCTATGGGATGCCGTGAGAGTGGTGTTATCATAATTGGCGATCGGATGTGAAGGTAAGTAAGTAGTCTCATCCTCGATAATAGTGGTTGATTTCCTTTCTTAGAGATCGCCAGAAAAATGGTCTTTCAAAATTTTAAAAGATGTGGGTTTTTAAAATATTTCGGAAGTTGTCATTCCCACCATTCAATGTGTTGTAGAAATTCTCTCTTTATTCCTACCTGCACACATGTGAGACCCATAAAAAAGCCGTCTTATTGAGTGCAATTATCATAAAACCCTTTGGTGAGGCAGAAGTCGAGGCGAAATTCTTATTGATCATTCTCAAACACGCGTTCTCTCATTATGGTGTGGTTATTTCTCACTCAATATTTAAGAATGATAATATGTTCTTTAGTATTTCTAACTTCTTATTACTAGCATGCAGAAACTCTATATCCTCAAATCTCTTTGGATGCTTGGGACGCTGGAACGCTTTGAAGTTGTAAGTTTTAGTTTGATTTGCTCGAGGACTAGCAAAGTCTAAGTGTGGGGGAATTTGATAGGGTGTAGAATACATCATATTTATTATCTATTGTTTATGCTTTCTTTGTTATGTTTTCTTGTAAATTATGTATTTTACGCGTGTTTTGAGTTATTAGGTACTCAGGAGTCATGTGGAAGAAAAGAAGAAGAAATCATCCAAAGTTATGCTAAAGGGCGTAATTGTCATCTCAAAGGCGAGTGATATTGGGAGCTTGGCCAAGGCTAAGGGATAGCCAGTTTTGTGTTGATAAAGAACTGTTAAAAGCACCCAAGCAGGGCACCCACTGGGGTAGCTAATGTGTGGGGTGTGATTATCTAACCCTAATTCCTACACCCTAAATCGAGAGAACAATTCTCTCAATCATTTTGCATCTGAAAGAGAGAAAGCCGAGAAGCTACAGCCTCCTGAGGTATTAATGGAAGAAACTGAAAAGGAGAGATCGAGAAGAAGTGAGGGTGTTGGTGTTCCTGAGAGATTCAATGGAGATGAAGGTGGTTCTGTTGTTGTTTTGAGGAAGGAACTTAAGGCTAGTTTGGTATTGTTGTGAATTTTAGAAAAGCGCTTTTCTGTTGTGTTGTGTTGTGCGTTGCTGTGCTGTGCTGTGAAAATAAATCTGCATGACGTTTGGTAAACTATAATTTAAAAAGCACTGTGCAATTAACAAAATGTAAATTCTGTTTGGTAAACCGGGTATTTAAAAGTCTTTGGTGATGTAGTTAATGACGAAAATAGACATATTTCAAAAATTAGTTTTAATACAATTTTATTATAATAAATTATATTTCTAATTTTAATATATTTAATAAAATATAAGTAATATTTTTTTTTAAATTTTTTAATATTATTATATAACTAAATAATAAAACATCATACAGAGCTTGTGGTTGGTAACCTAGCAACAAGCTGGGCTCCAACACCTCTTTGAATAGCTATGCCTAATCTATAAAAAATAAAGCTACCTAAACCGCAACTAGCATCATTGCTCACCAAGCAATTCCGTAGACGCTTGAAAAAAACAAGAGTGTCCTCACTGAGTTCCCCTAAAGTAGAGAAAGCCGAACGCCTAACCCAAATCCATGTGCAAAGACACTTGTCCAAATATTTGGCATGTTTGCGGGCAACGGCACTAGAGATAGCCTTCCTAGGAGCAAATGAACGAACCCCATCACCAGTGAAAGGGGAGACACCTGTGACATCCATACAAACATCTTGCCCGTTTTCCCAGTTAAGAACAAGAATATCAGCAGGTTTAAGATCTCTACCATCAACCGTTTGAAGGCCAAGGGAAGCCTCTTTGCGCGCCGATACATTGGATTTGTAGCAAATGTCGAAGATAACATCACGTACAACATCATGACGAAACTTGTACCCAATATCCTTGGCACAAAGGGAGCGCATGATCCCCAAAGATGTCCATAGGTTTGCTACGACTAGGACATAAACCGTTCTCAACGAACATAGGAATGCCAAGGCGATAACAAAGCACAGCTCTAAATTGTCTCGGACCAAGGCACTGGTTAAGCCCACTGATAGGTACCGCCAGGAGGTAGTCTTTTTTAATTGTTTTTATTATTTAATTAAAAAATTTATGATTATGGTTTGCTATGAAAATATTATTATTATTTTTTTTTTCAAAAAAAATATTTATTAAATTTATTATTTTTTTCATTTTTCATTTTAAAAATAAAATAATGTTTTTATTAATTAAAATTATTGGAGAATAATATCATACAGAGCTTGTGGTTGGTAACCTAGCTACAAGCTGGGCTCCAACACCTCTTTTTCATTTTAATATTTTCATTTTTTTATATAATAATTTTAATTATTATTGTATTTATTATTTTAAATAAAAATGAAAAAATAGAGAAATAAAATTAAATTAGAATTATAATTATAATGTCAAATGCACAATATTTGAGGGTAAAACTTGTCTTTATAATAAATTAACAAGGTTAAAATAAAAAATCGATTAAATCGAATTATGTGGGTCCACAAACAAGTTTTCCTGCTTTTAAAAGCTAGTCTTTGAGTAGCTTTTAAAAAGCAGGCCTAAAATGAAAGTGCTTCTCTCCAAAAGCGCTTTGAAAATTTTTTACCAAACACAATTTTTGGTAAAAGTTTGTTACGTACAAGTTTGTTACAAAGTGCTTTTGGTTGAAAAAAAGCAATCCCAAACGAAACTTTATGGTTTGCTGGAAATCGAAAAGGGGATCTGGTGGCTGAAATTGATGAAGATTGACTGTGGATGAATGGGTTTTTCTTGGAGTAATTCTTGATGGAGGATGGAAGATTCAGAGAGATGGCGATGCTGCTATTGAATGGAGAAAAGAAGATGGGTTCGATCTGTTGCTGTTCTAGAGATGAAATTCGAGATATTGATGTCAGTTGCAGTAGCAGAAATAAGGAGGATGAGTATGACGCTTGGTGAGAAAGTGGGTTGTCAAATTAAGTACCGTGGTTGAGTTTGGATGGTGCTAATGGTGGTCGCTGTTATAACAGATCGAGAGCTATGTTGGTGGTCCGATATAGAGAAGGAATTAGCGGATCGAGAGAATTGTGATGCTGCTAATCTATTGCAGGTGACGGGTTTGTAATGGTGATGAATGAGCTAAAGAAATAGATGTATGTTAGGTTCTTAACAGGTGAAGAAAGGAAGGCCTGGAATTGGCCGGGAATCAGCCAGAAACAGGGGAGGTTCTTCTGAAATTGCTACTCGACTGAGTTAACTCGATCGCCGATGAGCCGATTCAACCCAATCGATTAGACCAATCAGCCGAGTTAGAAGGCGACTCGGTGTCCGATTTCACTTCCCCTGACCCGTTGACTAACGGAGACCGTTATCTTGTCAGTTAACTATGACGGTTCAGTAACGGAATATTCCGTCGACGGAGAAGAAGATTCCAGTGATCGACATGCAACTTTCTGGCCGATTTCCGGTGAACCAAGAACTTTTCAGGCGACCCTAAAATTACATAATTTTGTGTAAACTTCTCTCATGGGTGTGAAGACTTGGGTTTGGAATTGGATGAAGTATTGGGCTTGAATTTGGAAAGAGATGATGGAAGATTTGAGAAAGACTTGGATTTGGAAGTTGAGCTACAAAGGGAAAGGGATTCTATTCCTAAGAGGATTGCAAGCAAATTGAAGCCTATAAATAGAGAAGTTCTCTACTTTTCTATACATCTTTTACACACCTTTCTACACACACAACACTTCTCTTTTCTTTATTCTTTGTGTGAACTCTTTAACATGAGTAGCTAATTTTCTATTGATTGAGGATGAATTCCTAGTTTTTAACATATGATTTGAGTTTTGTTTTCAATTATATCTTGAAGTTTTTCACATGATTATCGTTTGTTTTTACTAATAGGAATGTTTATACATTCATGGTTGATTGATAGATTGATTAGAGTGCACGCTAAATTGATTTGTTAATTTGATCTAAAGCTAGTGAAAGTTAGGGGGATAAGTAATCGTTTCTTGACTCTTTACACAAGTAGCAAAAACGAGACCTTGCGGAGGGATTCCGTGGAGCAATTGTGTGTGAAAACAACGTTAGCAAGTAGACCTTGATCTAAGAGTCTAACTACTAATATCAACCTAATAAGTTCATAAATCTTAATGCGTTTATTTAAATTTCATCTCGAGTGATCTACTACTAGGTGGTTTGGTAAATAGAATCTGGTAGTCGAGAACTTCCGTATCCGGTGATACAAGGGATTTAAGGGTTTAGCACTGATCTAGTTGCTTTACCTACGGTTGGTGATAATTTGTGATTAATAAAAAGTGGAAAAGAACATAACTTGAATCATTGTTTTGCAACGAAGAAGGATTCCTTGGTCTTGTCTCTCTTATTGATTTCAACTTTATCTTTTAATTGCTTTGTTTATTTTCTTTTGCTTTATAAAATCTAAAACGAAATCCCCCTTTGTGACAGTATAAGACAACTAAAACCTCTTGCTCCTCGTGGGAACGAACTTAACTACCACCATATTACTTGTTAATTGAGTGGAAAAATATTCACTAATTTGTTGTGGTTACGACACGCATCACGTGGCAGGTGTCACAAGTTAGCACTTCTCAAATGAAAAACCAACTTGACAACGACAAATTATGCTCCACGGCACAATCTCAGCCAACTCTTCATAGTAAGATACTTCTTCTATATCGTTTTATCTTCCCTCTCCTCTCCCAAAATAGCCGTTAGGTAGCTAATGGAGTAGAACGCCTCCATGGGTTCCTGATCTTGCTAGCAATCGATTCCGTGCCGCCAACTTATGTAGATAATGAAGCACATAGGTTGGTCCCAAATGATTATCCAAATGACCCGTCTCCTCCCTTTTGATTGGTTTCCATTTTCTTTCGAGAAGTTGAGTTTGGATGGTGCTAATGGTGGTCGCTGTTATAACAGATCGAGAGCTATGTTGGTGGTCCGATATAGAGAAGGAATTAGCGGATCGAGAGAATTGTGATGCTGCTAATCTATTGCAGGTGACGGGTTTGTAATGGTGATGAATGAGCTAAAGAAATAGATGTATGTTAGGTTCTTAACAGGTGAAGAAAGGAAGGCCTGGAATTGGCCGGGAATCAGCCAGAAACAGGGGAGTTCTCTGAAATTGCTACTCGACTGAGTTAACTCAGTACCGGCCGATGAGCCGATTCAACCCAATCCAGTTAGACCAATCAGCCGAGTTAGAAGCTGACTCGGTGTCTGATTTCACTTCCCCTTGACCCGTTGACTAACGGAGACTGTTATCTTGTCAATTAACTATGACGGTTCAGTAACGGAATATTCCGTCGACGGAGAAGAAGATTCCAGTGATCGACATGCAACTTTCTGGCCGATTTCCGGTGAACCAAGAACTTTTCAGGCGACCCTAAAATTACATAATTTTGTGTGAACTTGTCTCATGGGTGTGAAGACTTGGGTTTGGAATTGGATGAAGTATTGGGCTTGAATTTGGAAAGAGAGGATGGAAGATTTGAGAAAGACTTGGATTTGGAAGTTGAGCTACAAAGGGAAAGGGATTCTATTCCTAAGAGGATTGCAAGCAAATTGAAGCCTATAAATAGAGAAGTTCTATACTTTTCTATACATCTTTTACACACCTTTCTACACACACAACACTTCTCTTTTCTTTATTCTTTGTGTGAACTCTTTAACATGAGTAGCTAATTTTCTATTGATTGAGGATGAATTCCTAGTTTTTAACATATGATTTGAGTTTTGTTTTCAATTATATCTTGAAGTTTTTCACATGATTATCGTTTGTTTTTACTAATAGGAATGTTTATACATTCATGGTTGATTGATAGATTGTTTAGAGTGCACGCTAAATTGATTTGTTAATTTGATCTAAAGCTAGTGAAAGTTAGGGGATAAGTAATCGTTTCTTGACTCTTTACACAAGTAGCAAACACGAGACCTTGCGGAGGGATTCCGTGGAGCAATTGTGTGTGCAAACAACGTTAGCAAGTAGACCTTGATCTAAGAGTCTAACTACTAATATCAACCTAATAAGTTCATAAATCTTAATGCGTTTATTTAAATTTCATCTCGAGTGATCTACTACTAGGTGGTTTGGTAAATAGAATCCGGTAGTCGAGAACTTCCGTATCCGGTGATACAAGGGATTTAGGGGTTTAGCACTGATCTAGCTGCTTTACCTACGGTTGGTGATAATTTGTGATTAATAAAAAGTGGAAAAGAACATAACTTGAATCATTGTTTTGCAACGAAGAAGGATTCCTTGGTCTTGTCTCTCTTATTGATTTCAACTTTATCTTTTAATTGCTTTGTTTATTTTCTTTTGCTTTATAAAACGAACCCCCTTTTGTGACATTATAAGACAACTAAAACCTCTTGCTCCTCGTGGGAACGAACTTAACTACCACCATATTACTTGTTAATTGAGTGGAAAAATATTCACTAATTTGTTGTGGTTACGACACGCATCACGTGGCAGGTGTCACAAGTTAGCACTTCTCAAATGAAAAACCAACTTGACAACGACAAATTATGCTCCACGGCACAATCTCAGCCAACTCGCACTTAGCCTATACTTCAACTTCTTGACTATTTCTCTATTCAGCCCATACTAAATAGAGGTCCTGCTTACAAATCTTCCAAGCCTTCAACCAAATACACACACTCCGCTTGATGCATAAATGTAAGCTAAAACAAAGGGATTAATGCACCAACAGAACTTAGCTTTAAACTAGGTCGTAGCCTTTTATTTATTGCACACTTAGGGTTACAGACTCTTCTTGTTCCGAATTACCCAATCCCTTCACAAGATCAGGCTTATATAGCCTTACAAAAGCTATTTACAAGTAATTGTCAGGCAGTTACAGATTTACTCTATGCTAGGCAGTTAGCCAACCGTTTCAACTGACGCCAACTCACTCTAAAGCTAGCCAAACAATTCATAGCCTTCAATTATGTATAAAGCAACTCAACTTACGTGTAACCAACTCTAAAACCGTCAAGGCCATGTGCCCAGCACATGTCATCTTGCCTTTGCCACAATGATCGCGTCTGCCAGCCAACGTAGCACCATCACTGCTAAGCATCGTTCTCCCAATGATGCAAGTATGCTAATGCAAGTCTTGCTTGCATGCCTATACGCCTCATGCATACAGTTTACTTGCCAAACTCATTTGGAATCTCATGACACTAATCTCGCGTCATTGTCCATGTCCAAACCCTGTTTGGCACATGCCATTGTCTAGCTGCAACTCAGACATGCACTCCGCATATCTGATACTTTGGCCAAGCCACTGATAATGCACAATAGTGTCGCATTTTCACTTGGCCACTTGACAACCATGTCATAGCAGGGTACTATTCTACCACTAGACCACTGGTGCTGCTGAATGTTGAAAATCCTTGGTTTTCATTCTCCTCTCCAATATTTAATTTCATTCTTATCACTGTTCTGATACAAAATTATGAACGAAACTGCATCAAATTAGGATTTGACTACAAAATTGAGTCATTTCATTTTATTAACCTCGGATAATAATAATTGGCTCTATTTTCATTCGAATTGATTTCAGGCGAGTTCCTTGCCAGCTTGTTCATTTTAAAGGGTTTTTGAGCGTGACTTGATTCAAACAAGCACCAAGCAGGAAGAAAAGACACTACTTTTCCAAATGCTTATAGGGACTCGCTAACCGTTAGTACAAAGCCGTAGCTGATATACTACAACAAATAGCTAGCTCTTACATTCACCATTACCAACTCATCTCTTCATTCACGCACATAGCAATATGTCATATAACAACAAAAAAATCTACGTATTTCTAGACAGAAAGGCGTCAAGGTCATACATATGTTGGCTTTTGAGCAAAATTACGTCCAAGCATAGCTTTCAACTTTTCAAGCACTTCCTCGAATGCTGGGCGGCACTTTGGGTCACTACACAACCAAATTGCAGTTATAAGGTAGAAAAAAGATTTCTCATCGTCAGTTTTAGATACTACTATTTGACATGTATAAAAACAAAAGCACGTTCCAAAGTAAGCACAAACCTGTGCCAGCAACTCTCTCTCGATTAGAGATGCCCGAAGTGGGTCATCAGTGTCTTTTGGTATCTCATTTCGGTGGTTCCTACAGCGGCAATGACATTTGTAGTTCATCTCCATAGTCCATACCTTCAGTCATTATCATGTGATGAACATACCTGCATTGAGTTCAGGTCAATCCAAAGGATCTTTAGTGCGTGGCAAGCTCCCCTCCATAGAACAACTCCAAAGCTATGTAGTAGTTAGAAAGCATATATGACAGAAATCTGAAACCTAAGCAATAAATTCACCGTGAAATCCAGCAAATATGTATAAACCTGTCTACGAAACTTCTTTAAGCAATAACCTTATTTGATGATAAAACTTAGATTGAGTTCATAAACAAACCTTTTGTCTGAAGGAATGTTGCATTAGCAAGTCTTCTGAGTATTTGAAGTTCAAAAATTAAATACTTCGATTGTAACGTCATGCGAGAGATGAAAGAAGTGAGTTCCTTAACAGCTTGATGTGTAATACAATCCCTCTGCACCATTCCGGGGTCAAGCTGGGTGACAAATGCTAGATCCTACAGTATATTGTTTGATTAATTTATAAAATGACTTACAAATTGGACATTAAATTTTTATTTTTAAATCAAAAAATTTCATTATTTTCAAAACAGAATACTAAGGTGCATTTGCGTTGTGACACTAAGCATGTTGTCCACTTTTCTCTTCGATGTCTTCTAGCAACATGGTTTTGTTACTCCATAACATGTCCTAAATAAGGCGACATAATCCTATGTTCAAAACAGAATACACGAATTTAGAAATAGGAATCACCCAAGTTGAAGTGGATTAGGATTATAGTTTAAAACTCGCATTTACGAAAGAGCTTTTCAGAAACTGTATAGGATTCTGAGACTCGGCCCTATAAATATACATCTGGAGTACTTGCTAGTTAATCTTTCTAAGTATTCCATTGATTTTAGCATTCCCTTGAGTTCATCTTCTAGGGTTTATCTTTTGTTTACCCACCTGTTTCACTACTCTGTTCTATACACTTTCTTAGCAAATCCAGAGAAGATGACAACGAAGACGCTTCGCATACTGGTTGGTAATGAAGTGATTCAAGTCCTAAAATTATCAGAAGAGCAAAGTAGGAGATTTGAAAATTATTTAAGTCGTAATTCCTGTTCAGACAGTAAAGAAAAGAGCTCGATTTCTACTTGTGATGGTCGAAGGGATTCACCTTCAATCCCCGATGGCGAAAAAAGGAGTTCACCTTCTACTTCTGTTAATCAAAGTAATTCAACTTCAATCTCCGTTGGCCAGAAAAGAAGTACATCTGATAACCAAAGGAATTCACCTTCAATCTCCGATGGCCAGAAAAGAAGTTCACCTTCTACTTCTGATGGTCAAAAGAATTCACCTTCTACTTCAAAAGGTGAATTCCCTCAATGGGGGAGAACTGTAAAAAGAGGCCGAAAGAGCTCATCGACATCAGCAGCAGCAGCATCACATTCTTCTGTTGATAAACCAGTTTTCGGCGAGAAAGAACTAGTCGACACTCTAATGCATCTATGGACTTTGTCGAATAGCTATGCTCTTGATTCAGCAAAGAAAGAAAGAAGAACCGCAGATAAGAAGCGAAAATTTAAAGACACCAGTATCGTTCACTATACAGAAGATGGATTAAAGAAAGCGAGAATTGATGAGATCATGTTAGATTCTGCAAAGAAGACGAATTTATTAGAAGAAATTCACAATCAGATACCAATATTGCCTACTGCTGGTTCTCGTAAATTCAGTTGTGATAATTGCGGGAAATCTTTCAGTTGTCATCAAGCTTTGGGTGGTCATAAATCAACCTGCAACAGCAATTTCTCGATAAGAGAAGTAGGCGAATCTTCACTGCGAGGTTTAATGAGAAATAAGAATAATCAAATCGCATCTAAGAATTCCGCAACTTCAAAGGGCGGCCCTCATGAGTGCAGAATATGCGGTAAGGCGTTTCCGAATGGTTGGGCTCTAGGGGGGCATACAAGGAGTCATAGGACAGGACAAGTGGAACCTAGTAGTAGATCATCAGTTTCACCACCAAAGGAAATCACTAACGAGTCTTTGCATCTAATTAATTCATCCGAATCATCCGCTCCAGAAGTGCAAGACGAGTCTTTGCATCTAATAAACTCATTCAAATCATCCGTTCCTGAGGCGCAAGAAGACGCTGTAGCGGATAAGAAGATTATGAGGTTCGACCTCAACCGAAGTCCACCAAAGGATGAGTTATTGTTATGTTTGGAACCACCAATTCCGTTTTAGATATTTGAATGTCAAGTTTTCCCAGTTCAGTATCCTTTGAATTTTAATGTCATTATTTTGATACCGTAGTTTCCTGATTGAACATATTATTTCAGTTTTATTTAGATGGATTTATGTGCTTTTTTGCCATCTTTTTTCATTTTTGTGCTTATTCCACAAATCCTTGAGAATATTGCAAAGCCATTACCCTCCTGCAGTCCTGCTCATTGAGACTTTAGTTGATTTGTGCCTGTACCTCAGTATACTGGATTACTCAATGAGTACTGTATTCATTCTTGTAATCGACATGAGTAAATAGAAAACTTATAGCCCATCAAAAACTTTCATAGTATTATCAGGAAAAATCACACATGATGGTAGCGGTCTGGTGTTAATGAGGGAATTTCCATTGATCCCATACAACCACTTTTATCTTCTTGGCTACCACTTGTAATGACAGCACTAACTCTACTGTGATGATATTCAAATTGTCCTTTGCAGTAATTTAGCAAATGGATTTGGCACAGACTAATGCTTGGCATTACAATTTACAAAGTTAGTTTTCTGGAGAAAAAGTACCCTTCATTGGATCCAAGGGATCTCTCGAAGGATGCATCGATCCCAAGAACATCGATCAAAACAGAGCTACCTTGAGTATATTATTATTATCATGGGTCATAAGCAATTTATAGGCCCAGAAATAGATTCTGAGACACAAACATAATGGCATATTTCACTTCAGGTCACCAGACAATTCTTTTTAGAGTGCTAGATGTAAGTACACTTGTTTATCTCCATTGCCACGTGCGCTAAACAGGGTCCACGTGGATGACATCACTCACAGGATGACACGGAGGGGCATCCGTGGCACTCAGACAACGTACCATCTATCAAGTCCAACGGTCAGGAATAAAGGGGCACCCAAGATAGATAAGTCCCGCGTAGCACCCAAGGATGGCCTTAACACATCACGAGGTAAGATATGATCAACGGTCGAGGCGGTTCAACGACACGGACATGACAAGAGGACCGACACTTGCCGGCGTGGGATCGAGACATTCCAACCACCCGCATTTAATGTAGCTCAGAAAATACGTGTCGGACAACCAACGATGGAAACAAGAGTTGGTCAGCGTGATGAATCGGGATATAGTCGAAGCCGCGGGGTGACATAGAGGTCCAGCGGACCGCTCCCCATGAGATTATATTCAAGTCCACGTACAATGCACAGAACACAAGAAGATAAGATCTCAACAACTCATTGTCAGTAGGACCCACCAAACTTAGCTATAAATATGTACCCCCCTCCACTGAAGAGAGTAGAGGAAAAATAGGAAGGAGAGAAGAGAGAGAATAGGGAGAAGTAAGTGAGTCTTAGCTCATGTGTTCGATGATCACAAGGTCTTGTGATCATCTTTGTAATCATTTATGTTTATAGTGAATCTCCTCAGACCCGTGGACGTAGGCCTTAGTGCTGAACCACGTATATCGTTGTCTCTTTTACCTTTTGCACCGATACTTTCATTTACATACTCGTATTACAGATCTATCTGGATCCCCGGGAGATGATAATGAGATCATGACAAACTAGAGGGGTTTGGAATCTATGAGTTATCATCTACCTATGCTCAATCCATATTTCTCACACCTCAGTGCACGTGTTCAACTTTTATAAAGATTGTTTGTGATTACGTGGAAGCGAAACCCATTTCCCGTGCTCACAATTTGGCGCTAGAAACAGGGACCTTGTCCCGGTAAAAAGATTTATCTTTTCCTGTGACTTCACAGCCTCAACCTCAAAAATTCTTATTTAGAAACGCAAACAGATCTACTCATGGATTCGTTTTTCGCACACATCTATGTCTATTGTGTTTTCTACCAACAGATCTGAGCATTATGTGACTTGTAAACAAACAGATTTGGGTTTTAGCTAACGGATCTGTTCTTAGACTCGGTTCTCATTTTTGGCCAACAGACCTGTTCTTAGACCATTGAGTTTTCTACCAATACATCTAGGTTTTGACTAGAATTTCAAACAAAGTTTCCACCAAAAGATTTGGGCTTTTTTGCAAATAACGACCCATGGATTTTATCTCGGGCAAATCCGCACCCGTGGGTTCCCCAAACTAACAACTCGAACACACTCATTACCGCTAGAAATCTAGTTTATGAAGTCAAAGTTAAGCTAACGGCTAACCCGCGGACTTTCGGGTCTCGGATTACCTTTCATATCCCTTGTGCAGATTATTACAATGGAAAATAACAAAGATACTGGGAAGACAAAGATAACTCCAAGAGATACTCCAAGGACCACACCAGCGATAACAAGGAGCAGAGACAAAAGGGCGAAGGACGAATAGCCGCGGATAACATGCGGCGGGCGGAAAGTACGTGGCTCTTAGATGCGGGAAACATCGCAACGGAAGCAAAGAAGGCTGCGGCCGCAAGAGCTGTTGCACCAAGCAAGGGGATTTCTCAAGTGATTGCTTCCAAAGTAACAGCTGCAACCAGGCCAGCCGAGCCTCAGGAGGCTATAGCCGAATCAGTGATCCGAGATCCATCCCTACGGAATGCCGCACGGACAATGAACAAGACGAACAACTACGCGGGATCCAACGGAATAATCGAGCCGAGCGTGCCGCTGATAGATGAAATCAATACCACAATCCCCGAGGGACAAGCTCAACTACAGGAAGGAATCCCCAATCAAGCATCGAACCAAACCGCGCAAATATTGGCACAACTGGAGGAGCTACAGCGGAATCAACTAACGTACGCGGATGCGGTGGCCTGTTAGCTCAAGAAAACCAGCAACTAAGAGAGAGATCCTCCGAAGCTCCGAACTAGCAAATCGGCACGACGAAGCCAACTCGGCCAGTGCAGAACAGGGGACCGAGGGACGATCTTCGAAAATATCCCCGCAACAACTAACCGAAGAAGGATACCCCAAAGAAATGCGTGGAATAGTAGAAGGTCGACCCGGACTACCAACCGAAAAATTCCAGTTATTATGACACGGAGGGCCACGGCGTCGCAACCCACAAGGAAGACACGCACTTCCATTCAAGACGAGCATTGTTTGGCAATGGAAAACCTCCGTGCGGAAATGCTAGCAGAAATCAATCAACTCAAGACCAGGCAAGGAGGTGGAAGACTAGAACAGATTATGAAGGAAGCCAACACTACCCCCCTTGCACGTCAGTTGGCTACGGCTACCATTCCGCAAAAATGTCCGGTCCCGACCTTTGAGTGCTACGACGGGTCCGTGATCCTCACTCATCTACGATATTACAACGGGTAATGGCCGGTGGGATTACGATGAGGCTATACTATGCGAGATATTTCCCTTCAAGCACGAAAGGATCCGCGTTATCTTGGTTTGATAACCTCAAGCCGGGATGCATTAATTCATATGATCGGCTCACCGAAAAGTTCCCGGCCACCTACATGTACAACAAAGTTGTGAACACGGGATGGACAAGCTTTTCTCACTTGCAATTAAGTACAGGGAGTCCGTTCGAGAATACACTGATAGATGGCACAAAGTATGTCAGGCCATAGGACATGTGGATCCCGTGGTGAGTATTAACTGTTACAAATGGGGGCTTGATAGGATGAGCCCGCTGTTTGTCGAAATCCACGGTACCTCCCCAACCACTGAGGGAGATTTAAGGATAATCATTGAAAAGCATGCGAGATTGGAAGAAATTCAGAAAGATAACCCCCGAGCGCAGGCACAACGAACCCCACGGACAAATTCCGTGGAACTAGTCGACAGACCCAGCCCACACCAAAAGGATCGAAAAGACGATCACAAAAGGAGTGGCAGAAAGTTTGAAGACCGGGTCTATACGAAACTCAACACCAGCTATCCCCGCATATTGAAGGAGATCAAGGATCGCGAAGATTTAGATTGGCCCTGGTCTAAAGGGAAACAACCACCAGCCTCGGCAGAATCCAAAGAATACTGCGATTTCCACTGCTTCTACGGACACACGACAGAGAAATGCAAAAATCTCAAGATAGCAGTACAAAAGCTGATAGATGCGGGGGATCTCAAAAAATATGTGGAAAAGGCTGGAATGGAGGATAGAGCCAAACGCAGCAAACAGGTCCAACTACCTGATGGAAACCGCACATTGAACTCTATATCCTGCTCGGAAAGCAAAGAGCCCACCCTAACGGCACAAATAGGAAAACGACTGAGAAAACAATTTGAAGATTACTGTGAGCTTTACAGTATAAACGGGAAGGAAGTAGAAGAGCACGAGGATTGGATGAACGCGCCTCGATTTTGAAGCCGATGATATGGAGGACGACATGGAAGATCACAATGACCCACTAATCCTCACATTGCCGATCGCGAGGATGCAACATAAGGAAAATCCTCATCGATGGAGGAAGCTCCGTAAATGTATTGTTTTACGATACATTCAAACGCATGGAGCTTAACGATGAGCAACTCCCCGACTTCACACTACACCATCTACGGGTTCAATGGCACGGCTATGAAGCCCCTGGGGATATTGTCTTACAAGTGGATGCAGCCCCATGAAAGTCGACACTCGCTTTAGCGTGGTAAACACGCCTTCACCCTACAATGCCATTATTGGACGAAGATGGGTCCACAAACTCAAGGAGTCGCAGCTACCTACCATCAATACCTTAGATTTCCCACTCCACAGGAATAATGGAGATAAAGGGTGATCAAGCCTCCGTAAAGAGTGCCACGCGATGCAAATACAACTCAACAACGAAGAAGATGAGAAAAGGAAAACCCGCAAGGCTCGTAGCAAGGCGGTATCCAAAGACAAAGCCATCGACGAATATCCGGAGGAAATCTCGGAAAAAGCTTGTCTAAAGGGAACTCGTAGGAAGCACGGAGGCCTCCACATCAAAGGTTAAACGGGGCGAAGAATGCGAGGCTACCAAATAGCAATTAAAGAAAATGCCCCACACAGGGGAACAAAGCCCACTTTCACATCCTTGGAGGCGGTGAAAAGAGATCAACATAGGGACGGAGCAGAATCCAAGAAAGATCAAAATAGGAACTCTAATGGACGAAGAACGCGAAGCTTCACCGATAACACTTGCTAAAGGAATACGCGGACATCTTCGCATGGAAACTATCCGATATGCGGGAATAGACCCAAAGACGGTACAGCATGAGCTGCGCATTAAACCCAGCACACCCCCTACGACAAAAGATACGAAAGGTGGCCTGAGAGCATCACAAAGCGGTAGAAACGGAGCTACGAAAGCTATTAGAGGCCGGTTTTATAAAAGAAGTCAAATACCCCACGTGGATCTCCAACATGGTAATAGTACCAAAGAAAAATGGAGGGGTCGAGAATCGCATCGACTTCACCAACCCGAACAAAGCGTGCCCAAAGGATAGTTATCCATTACCCAAAGATTGACCGCTAGTCGACGCGGTAGAAGGATATGAAGAGTTGTCATTCATGGACGGATATTCCGGGTACAACCAACTATTTTTGTGAAGAAGACCAAGCAACATACCGCATTTTACACACCCCATGGTCTTTATTGTTACGTAAGAATGCCTTTCGGGCTCCGAAACGCGGAGCAACGTACCAAAGGATGGTCGATGCTATTTTCAAGCCATGGATCGGCAGGACCTTAGAGGTTTACGTCGACGATATGCTCATAAAAAGCAAAGTAAGAAAGAACCACCACCGGGACTGAAGGACATCTTCGGAGCTATGAGAGAGCACAACATGAAGGTAAACCGGAAAAATGCACTTTCGGGGTGACCTCGGAAAATTCCTTGGATACCTAGTGACAAAAAGGGGCATCGAAGTAGATCCCGAAAAATAAGAGCCATAACAAACATGCCATCTCCGAAGAACCTAAAAGAGGTACAAAAGCTCAATGGATCCCTAGCAGCCACAGGAAGATTCATATCACGATCCTCGGATAGGTGCAAACTCTTCTTCAATATACTGAAAAAAGGGACTAAATTTGAATGGACGACAGAATGCGAAGAAGCTTTTTCGGGCATTAAACGATACCTAGCAGAAATCCCCATCCTTCAGAAACCGGACCCTGAGGAGGTTTTGGTACTCTACATTGCAGCAACAGACGATGCAGTCAGCGCAGTACTCGTCAGAACCCACACGAAGGAGGAGCAACCGATCTATTATGTCAGCAACACCCTGAATTCCGCAGAACGAAACTACACGAGAATTGAACAGCTAATCCTAGCCGTCGTATGGTCTACTTTAAAGCTGAGGACGTACTTCTTAACGCATGACATACGTATCCCATGTCGGGCACCCTTAGAGACCATCCTCAAAGGGGCGGGAAAAGTAGGACGAATAGCAAAATGGAGTACATACCTCGACCAATTCAACATCCACTATGAGCTCCAACACTCCCAGAAATCGCAGGTATTAGCGGACTTTCTAGCGGACACCGCTTTGGACAACGAAGAAGAAGTACGCATACAAGGATGGAAGGCTATGGGCCCCCCAGACATAGAAAAACCAGAGCCAAATAATATTCTTGAGCCAGTGAACCCACGACAATGGGAGGTCTTCGTCGATGGCTCCAAAAATAGAGAGGGCGCGGGGATAGGCATCGTCATCACCACACCCACGGAGAGATGAATCGTGCACGCATTCAGATTGGAATTCGAAGGCCATACCAATAACATCGTAGAATATGAAGGAGTGATCCATGCTCTCCGCCTGATAATTGAATTGGGCATACAAGAAGTGCGGGTAACAAGCGACTCACAACTGATCATACGGCAGATAGGCTACGAATACAATGTGTACGACGAAACACTAGTGGTATACATGGCTCTAGTGCAAACATTAGCCTCCCAAATACCAAAAATCAGTTTCCGACATCTGCGTAGGAAGGAACTTAGACACGCGGATGCTTTGGCTTATATATCATCAATGCTTAAAGACGAAGATGTCAAAGCAATCAAGATAACAAGAGTGTACGAACCATCCATCAAACTCCCGGAAACGTGCGCGGCTAACCAACGCAAATCTAAGGAGAAAGATATCTCTGACGAGGATGTCGGAGAATACATATTCGACGATTTCCAGAACGAGGACATTACACGGCAAGCGGAGGAAGACGACGATTATAGTCAGGAGGCAGATTGGAGATCAGAAATCCGCTCTTTCCTCAAAGAAGGGAAACTCCCCCAGGACACCAAACAGGCTAGGAAGGTGCAATCAAGAGCAGGGATGTACGAACTAAGAGACCAAGCCTTATACCGAAAATCATTCCTCGGACCACTTCGTCGCTGCCTATCCCGATCAGAGGGCATATCGTTTTAAAAGACATACACGGAGGAGACGCGGGGAATCACGGTGGAATGAGATCCCTAGCCGAGATAAGGCAAAGACGCAGGGCTATGCGGCCAACCATGATCCAAGATGCAGCCGGAATGGCGAAGAGATGCGAAGAATGTCAAAGATTTGGTAAACGAATCCACGCCCCAGACTACAAAGTTGAACTCGGTCGATAGTCCTTGGCCCTTCGGGAAATGGGGTATCGACATAGTAGGCCCACTCGTATCAGGGACGGGGAAAAGAAGATTCCTAATAGTGGCAACGGATTATTTCGATAAATGGGTAGAAGCAAAGGCCTTGGCAAGAATTCGGGATTCGGACGTCTTCACTTTTATTTTTCAAAATATCATCTGCAGATTTGGCATCCCCGCAGAGATAGTCTCCGACAACGAAACGCTTACAAGGAAAGAATATTGACTTGTTGTTCGACACCTTCAAGATTCGGAAAAACAAGTCCACCCCATATACCCACAAAGCAACGGACAAGCGAAGCCACAAACAAAACTTTGGCACTCATTCTTAAAAAACGACTAGACGAGCACAAAGGACGATGGTGTGAACAGTGCATAACGTTCTATGGGCATATGGGACGACTCGAAGATCGGCTACGGAGAATCCCCATTTCTACTCACCTACGGGGCTGAAGCGAGTCATCCTCCTGGGAAATTCTACTTCCAACTACAAAGACGAAGCACAGGAAAAGAATCTCACCACGGACATGATGTTGGAAAGGCTCGACGACCTCGAAGAAAGAAGAGAAGCAACACTGCAAAGAATGGAAAACTACCAACGAAGGCTGGCCAGAGAATATAACAAGAAAGTGAAGTTTAGGAATTTTGTAGAAGGGAAGTATGTGTTGAGGACCATTCCCCAATACCAGCGAGAAAAAAAGTGGGGAAAATTAGCACCAACTTGGGGAGGACCCTACATAATACATGACATCGCAGGAAATGGCTCTTACTATCTGCGTAATATGAAAGGGGAAATCCTCATGCACCCGTGGAATGCCAAATACCTCAAGCCATACTACCCATGATCAATCACTGTGGCGCATTTCAGAAGAAGAAAATGGACTTGCTAATCCACATGTTTCTATCTCTGACAAAGGAGTAACGCACCTTAATTTTTCAATCAATCCAAGTTTTCATTTCCAAATATCATATCCTGTTCTTTACCCACGCACATTCCAATTTATTCAAAACCCACAACCTATATACAACACATCATATGAACCACATGTATATACTACTTACACAATGTACATTGAAAACCATGTCACATCATAATAAAATATCGATGCAATTGTTACCCCGTGGATGTAGGCCGTAAGACCGAACCACGTAAATCGTTGTACAAATTACTATTATTAGGAATTGACATTATACTTAGTAAGAGGGATATCCTGCACAAAGCATGGATCATACCCACTACAATATACCGGGCAATATCTCGTGCAAAACACACACACGCAATATATCGGAGCATACACATGCGATCTCTCAGAACTCCTCTGTAAATGTCTATAAGTGTGTGACCAGGAGGCGACTTCTTACAGAATGAGATATCCGTGCAATATTATAAGCCGCGAATTTAAGGGAGTACATCCTTAAAAGTCGGCGGAGACCCCACCGTCCGGTGATCCTCCAGCCCAGGAGTTAGGCCGGACGGGTGCAAGGTCACAAGACGATTCCGGGGATACCAACCTACGGAGTTGCACGAACAATACACTTTATCAAACTCAAAGATTGATATCCATGCGGGTTACAATAACTACGGAATTTACCATTATAGTTAAAGATAGACGTAAATTCAACAAAAATTCAAAATCAGATTTAAACACCAAAGTTTGATCTAATACATGCAGTTGATTACAAGCCCGGCCACAGTAAAATAACAAAAACGCCAAAAAAGGATAAGCAACCGAGATCAATCCCTATCATACTAACTACGGCCTCTTGAGTAGGAGGGTTATCCATGAGTTTATCCTTCAAATGATGAAGGAACGCTACCACCCGAGGAGGGCCCGAAGAACTTGAGGGGAGCGCGGGCACGGGACGCCAGAGTATAATTCTTGGTTAACCCATGGTTTTTCTTAAGGTCCAGCTCAATCTCACCAAGAATCTTATTAATCTCTTCGACCGGTTGTTTGCGGGCCATTAAACCTATGGCCACGCTCCTCATCTCAGCTGATTTAAGGAAGTACAAAGCTGGTCTATCCTTTGATTAGCTTGCTTCAACGTTTCATCCCGAGACGAGGCCCGGACCGCGATGATAGCTAACTTGACCCTCCGGTTGAACTACCTTAGCCCGAACTTCGGCAAACTTTCCATCTCAAGCGGCTTTAAAGTCGTACTTGGAGCTCTGCGAACAATAAAAGAAGACCGTGAGTTATAACAGATACAATTCAAAGCACACTCGATGACGAAGACGTATACCTTCACAATGATCAACCGCGGAATCCCTCGCTTCTGCGGCATAATCATATTCATTTGATAACTTATCATAATCTACCCGCGAGATTATGAGCATACGGACTTGCGCTCGAGGTCATTTTTCGAAGCATCGAGCCCGAATGACGATGTCGATTAACCTCATCATTCTTCAATTCCAACCCCTTGTTGAGACGATACATAGTCACCTCTAAGTCCCTCTCACGTTCAACCTGACGAGCCACATCAGCTCGAGACGCGGACAGAGCACTGCTGAGAGCACTACATTCTGCCCTAGCATCGTCTCTCTCCTTGGCCAAACGCTGCATATAAGTCCGCACATCCGAGGGATGAGAAGACCGCGCTAGCCGCAGCTCGCCTTCCTGAACATTAAGTTTAATTTCTAAGGAGGAAATCTGCCCGCGGGCTTGCTCAAGATTATCCCGCGTCCATAAAAGAGCCCCGTTGAACAAATGGCGGTCATGATTATTTCGATTTTGCAAATCTACCAAGCAATACTTTTTCTTACGCCATCCTTCGACCATCGCGTTATGAACATCCGCGCGGGCATTCCATTTAGCCGACTCACTCTTAAGTTTTTCAACTAACTCAGCAATGCGACCCTTTTGACGAGCCCTCTCACTCCGAAGCCACAACAATTCGGGGACTCCACCCACTGAAGATAGTACAGCGGGAGGAGGGAAGAAAGAAAAACTCGAGAATAAATAAGGAGCGAGAAACTAACAAAGAAGAGGGAGCGCAGACACCAAATGGATGAGGAATTTTCCTCGACAACAATGCTAACTTGGCCTTAACCGAGCCAACTCAGAACGTAGCTCGGTTATTTCTTCATCCTTAACGGAGACCGAAGCCTCGACACTCGAAAGCGTCTCTTCACAATGTCGAAGCTTCCCCTCAAGCTTCAGAGATTTGGCCCTAAAGAGCCGGTAAAGTTGGTGGTTACAATACTCACTTCTCATCATCTATCAGCAAAATGAGGGAAGTTAGCTCACATCATATTCGAACGAAATCATATTCGAACGCAATCAGGGATAAAAAGAACAGGACAAACCTCCAATAACCGCTGCTGGGGGGTAACTGTACTGATACCCATCAGCAATAACCATCATGTCGAAGAACGGTAGGGGAGGATCCACTACAAGATCAAGCCCGGCCGGCTACGAGATTTTTACCCCACCCTCGATCTACCGCCTCCTCAGGGGTTAACTCCATGTACCTACGAGTAAAAGCATCCGAACTCTTTTCCCCTTCAATCACGGGGGCAGGATGAGGAACAACCAGCAAGTTTTTCTTTCGCAGCCATGCCAAAACAGCATCATCGCCATCCTCAGCTAAGGATCGCGAGAAATCATCACAGGGAGAGTCCGAGGTATTCCCACCATGAGCAGCACCAACATTACCTTGCACCAAGGCCCCACCAACAGTAGAGGAGGTACCAGCAAAACCCTCGGAAGGCACTACCAAAACCCCGACATCGGACCCGCGGATGGGCCACCAACGCAGTTGTCCTCGAGAACACTCAATCATCACCACCGAAGCAGCGTGAAGTCCGAAACAAGCCCCATAACCGTGGACATGTCAAATGACTGTTCCCAGGATAAAACCTTACCAAAGGAGAACTCATAACAAGCACCCCCATCCTTGTCATCACTACTAAGAACAAGTCCCTTACCTTTATCTACAACATTCACACTGGACTTAGTAAACCCCCCGGCATGATTTCCATCACCACCAACACCACCAACACCACCAGCATCCGAATCACCTCTACCACCACCAGTGGCAGTGGCCGGGTCACCTTGACCACCACCAGTGGCCGGGTCACCTTGACCACCTCCAATGGCCGGGTCACCTTGACCACCACCAGTGGCCGGATCATCATCTCCATCATCAACGGCCCGATCGCCATCACCTTGACCACCACCAATGGCCGGGCCATCTTGACCGCCACCATTAGCCGAATCACCTAGACCACCACCACCACCAGTGGCCGGATCACCCTGACCACCACCAATAGCCGGAGCACCGGACCACCACCGATGGCCGGATCATCACCTCCACCGTCAACGGCCCGATCGCCATCACCTTCTTGAACAGGCGGAAGTCTCAATTCGCTCTTCCCTATCGGAAGAGTCCTCATCACCACACACGGGGCTATTTACATCCTCGAAATGAGAGGAACCCTCGGTGGGAGAATTCGATGATTGCTTGGGATTAATCTTCTTACCTCTACACACCTACAACACGTAATGATGAAAGAACCATTGGCATCACCTTTCCTTGGCATAATCAACATTATTTAAGAAAACGTAGGGGCATACATACGAAGAAAACAAACAACGCACCTTAACAACATCGGTATTCCGCGGAGGAAGATTAGCATCGGGAACATCTTCGTCTTACGCATCATCAACATCACGGCTATAAACAAAGTCCATACCGCAAAAACTCATCCGCCGAGGCGATGAATGAGCGTAACGAGCGGGAGAAGCTTCGCGAGGAAGACATCCTCAGATGATGGCTGCCAACCACGGGGACCGGGGACCCAACCATAGGCCCACGGGCCAACGACTTCAAGAACGGTGGCGAGACCATTCATAGTCATGATCACGCTTGATTCTCTCCTCGGCGGGAATAGGAAGACCTTCAGCACCGGAATCCTCGCCATCTTGGAATCACTTACCTCGCTCAAAAGGCGAACTTCCCCCTTAAAAGAAGTAATGTTCCGTAGACTCACAGGACCACGGCTTACGAGTATTCCTGTAACATAATCTCCAAAGGATTTGTTGAAATTCTCGGAGTATACCACCCCTTATCCTTTTCTAATTTAGGGGCATAGCAAGTCATCATCGTTTTCCCCTTACTACGAAGATAGCATTCACGAAGATGGCGAAGATAGTTTCTGTCAACTGTTGCACCATGATTATGACTTTTCTTGGCGATATCGCGGCTAGACGAGACCAGTAGTAGAAATCATCACCAGCTTTATACAAGGGTAGCATCAAACCAGCCTCGAAAGCACCCACGGTTGTCGACAAATGAAAGGCATCGTACTTGTAATTGGTAACCATCTCATAAGTTATGTCTTTATCGAGCGGCATAAAAACGAACACGAAAATGCTCAAGACCATGCTTCACCTTGAAGGCCTCGAGATCAATGTGTCGGAAGGTAAACTTTTATTACCCAGAGATAAAGGACGGAAAGTAACGGCGAGAATCTTCCTCGAAACCTTCCTCCGTAGCATCCTCCACAAACCCGCAGACTTTCCTCTTAGGAGGAACTAAGTCTCCCAAAGACTCTATCTCCGTAGCCTTTCTTTTCGAAGTAAGAGTTTTAGTCGACTTACTTGAACTAGACACGGGTGGGTTAGTCCGCGTTGGAGGCGAGTGCGGAGGGGCTGCACATCAAAGGTTCATTGCGAAGGTTCGGCTGCTTCTTAGGAGACCCACCCCTAGGACGAGTCGCGGCATACCTAGATCCCTGCGGAGGATCACCCCTTCTAAGTGAAGGCCTTTGACCGGAGGATGAGGATGTTCGTCCATCCCGAAGGTTACCCTGAGTAGGTGGGGGCGAAGCTCCACCCCTTACATTAGGGTCACTCCGGGGAGATCGATGAGGACTTGACGGAGGAGTCTGATAAGGAACCCGTGGATGATCGGACATGTCTGCGGGCACAAACACGAATAGGAGTTCAAGCCAGAGGCAGAGAAGATCAAAAATCGAGAAAATCTCAAGAACAGCAGTGCAAAAGAAGAAAACCCTAAATTTCATCTAACAGTTGCCTAAACTCTCAGATCATTATCCGAATTCAAAAGAAGAAATAAAATCTAAGCATGGCCAGTGGAACACCCAACTCAGTAGCGTCGGCTCTCAAAACCCAGGGTACATTTAAATTTAAACTCATCATCAAATCATCACCAGAAGATCAGAAACTCGACAAGCTTAAGCAAGGTGATTAAACAGAGTAAAAGGTCATACCTGAATCACGAAGAATCAATCACCAGCAGCAACAAAGAATAAGCAGCAAGTAACAACCACAGTAGCAGTAACCACGACAACCACAGTAGCAGTAGCAGCAGCAGCGATGATGTCAGAAGAAGTTAAGAAGATGAAGACAAGAACAAAGAATAAAACAGAGAATGTGAATTAAAGTCACATTCTCTCACTCTTCTCCTCTTTATAGGGAACCAGAAGGAACCGTCCACTACCCAAAGGGCAGTTATGGCCGGACGTGGGAAACGTGCACAATAAATGCAGGAAACACCTTTTTAGGAGAAGTTATGAGGGAGATAAAAACGTACCACACGGTTCTTCTTCCAACAAAAGCCAAACGCCCAGTCACAAGAAGAGGGGCAAATTGTAAGTACACTTGTTTATCTCCATTGCCACGTGCGCTAAACAGGGTCCACGTGGATGACATCACTCACAGGATGACACAGAGGGGCATCCGTGGCACTCAGACAACGTACCATCTATCAAGTCCAACGGTCAGGAATAAAGGGGCACCCAAGATAGATAAGTCCCGCGTAGCACCCAAGGATGGCCTTAACACATCACGAGGTAAGATATGATCAACGGTCAGAGGCAGTTCAACTGACACGGACATGACAAGAGGACTGACACCGCCCGGCGTGGACTGAGACATTCCAACCACCCGCATTTAATGTAGCTCAGAAAATACGTGTCGGACAACCAACGATGGAAACAAGAGTTGGTCAGCGTGATGAATCGGGATATAGTCGAAGCCGCGGGGGACATAGAGGTCCCGCGGACCGCTCCCGCGGATTATATTCAAGTCCACGTACAATGCACAGAACACAAGAAGATAAGATCTCAACAACTCATTGTCAGTAGGACCCACCAAACTTAGCTATAAATATGTACCCCCTCCACTGAAGAGAGTAGAGGAAAAATAGGAAGGAGAGAAGAGAGAGAATAAGGAGAAGTAAGTGAGTCTTAGCTCATGTGTTCGATGATCACAAGGTCTTGTGATCATCTTTGTAATCATTTATGTTTATAGTGAATCTCCTCAGACCCGTGGACGTAGGCCTTAGTGCTGAACCACGTATATCGTTGTCTCTTTTACCTTTTGCACCGATACTTTCATTTACATACTCGTATTACAGATCTATCTGGATCCCCGGGAGATGATAATGAGATCATGACAAACTAGAGGGGTTTGGAATCTATGAGTTATCATCTACCTATGCTCAATCCATATTTCTCACACCTCGGTGCACGTGTTCAACTTTTATAAAGATTGTTTGTGATTACGTGGAAGCGAAACCCATTTCCCGTGCTCACACTAGACCTTTGGTCACAAGAAATATTTGAAGTCCCGTGAGAAATGATGTTTCAGTTAGAGTAAAACTCATCGCCGAGTGGATGAGTCGATGAGATAAATGGCATTCGATATTACATACAGTATAGTATTCTCTCAAGATCCATCAAGCTGAATGTAGCATAACTAAGGCACATGTGATTGGTGAAGAACAAGCTAACAACAAATGCTGCATATAAAAAATGCAGTTTTTGCACCTTCCAATCACAATAAAAAGACAATTTTTTGTTACATTAAAGGATAATATTTATACTTACAGTTTACACAGACAGTAGAAAGAAGTACTGATCATCACTTCACTTTTGAGAATCTAAGTTATATATATATATAGAGAGAGAGAGGGAGAGAGGGAGAGAGATTCTGAAAATGGTTGTTACTGAACATTTCAGTACACTGAGCACTACTTTTCTTAAGGGCGGTCATATCATATATCATACACTATGTCTCATTAAACGAACAGAAGTTAACTCGATTACAGTGTAGATAGAAATACTCCATTTCTTTCCAAATTACGATTCTACTTTTTTGCTCATTTTTTCTAAAGTTTCTCCTCTCATGAATCATGATCTCTCACCCTTCCTTTCTAGTGAGTAAAAAAATTCAGACACATGGTAATAGCATCTATTTTAACGGAAATGTTATTCATCTCTCCACTTAGAGCTCTATTCACAGCTCAAATGCTAGGTGTTGCAAGAGTATTGGTTCATGGCTTTCAGCTAGGACCCACCGCTGGATAAAAGGGTTCACCATTTTAGAGATGTAGGGTTTAGATGTCCTGAGCTGTGAGTAGTGTGGGGGTTTTTGTGCAATAGCACCACCGCTATTTTAATCTCTTATATCTAAACTTAATCTCTTTTTTGCTACCAAATTACCAGTATTAAATTAAGCTCGCCATATTAGACAAAAATACAAATATAAAAAAGGGAAAATGCAAAGTCAGTGGTCAAACAAGAAATCCTTACTCCATCAAAACTACTTACACATCCCATCATAGGGATCATGAATTGGCAGAGTATATATGTCCAGTCCAACCCCGTACATTTTACAGGCCCAATTGTAGCACATAAAATGTAGAGTATTTTCGTGTAAGGGGTACCTAAATTCTGCGGCATTCCACATTTTCGTGTCTCCAGATCAAATAAATAATCAAGTTAAAATAGTGGGAAATGATCAAAAAATATACTCCATTTTTCACTAATTAAATTTATAGGAACAACACATAATAATGAGAGACGAGACCTATTTCTTGAGTAATTAAAAACAAGCACAGAGAATCAATACTCATTTACTTGTCATTATTCTAGCTAGCTAGCTATTTCCTAAACTTTCACAGCAAAAGCACAACCAAAAGACTGTGGTGTAGATTTGGTTCAGTTCCCCTACTACTATTACTGCTTCTGCCCGCTGTTCCGACAACTACAATAGCTAGCTAGCTAGAGACAGAAACTTGAGTAACAGAGAAATTAACAATTGTGAACACGGAAATCAAGTATGGTCCACGTGATCACAAACAATCTCAACATGAATTGAATACATGCATTAAAGTGTGAGTAAAGTATAATATGCCTAGGTAGATGATGATTCATGGATTCCAAACCCCGCGGGTTTGTCATGATCTCCTCAACATCCCAAAATGGTAGATCTAAGACATAAACACATAAATGAAACTATACGAATGCTAAAGGTAAAGGAGACGATGATTTACGTGGTTCAAAGACTAAGGCCTACGTCCACGGATCTGGGGATATTCACTATAAAGTAAACGGTTACAAAAGCAATCACAAGATCTTTGGTGTTCATCAACCTCATAGGTTGATACTCATACTTACTTCTCACTATTCTCTCTCCTATTCCTTGGTTTTTACTCTCGACCCCCTTTTCTCGTGGAAGGGGTGTTCATATATATAGCTAAATTAAGTGGGTCCACCGACAAAGAGCCTGTTGAGACCTTATCTTCTTGTGTTCGTGCATGGTCCGCGGACTTCCCTATCACTCCGCGGCTTCTACAATACCCACGCTCATTGCGCCGACCTACCCTCGCTTTCTTCGTGGGTCGTCGACACGTGCCCTCCGAGCGACTTTAAATGCGAGTGGTTGGGGCTATCCAGTCCGTGCCCGGCGGTGTCGGGCCTCCCTTGTCACGTCTGTGTCAGTTGGACTGTCCCCAACCGTTGATTACATCTTACCTCGTGATGGGGTAGAGTAACTCATTGGTGTTGCGCGGGATTATCTACCCTGGATGCTCCCTCATCTTCGACCGTTGGTCTTGACAGATGACACGTTGTCTAGACGCCATGGATGCCCCTACGTGTCATCCCTCTTTATGACAGGGCCTCCACGTGGGCTCTGCTAGTACACGTGGCGATGGAGATAAATAAGTGTACTTACAACAATAATTAATCCATTCTCCAATGCCTGAAACAAAATGATAGATTTGAGAATCTACATCTCTGCAATACGGTTTGTATTCAATTGAATATTAAGAAAGATAATAATGTTTACAGGAAAGACATGAGAATATATACCCACACGACTCTTTCTCTCTTAGACTTCTCACGTGTGTTGCACACACTTGCACTACACCACACACATTCAATCACGCTTACACTACATGCTATTACCCTCCCTCAAGCTCAAGGTGGCTTGAAGAGGCTTCTTGAGCTTGCACACACATTCACTCACACACATTCTAAACATACCATATGGAGCAGTGGCGACGCCAAGCAACAGTAGTGTCAGTTGGTGAAGTAAAATGGATAAGGGAGTCTAGCAGCTTATGTTGCAAGAGTAATTGTTGCAGCAGTGGTTCACATAAAAGAGATGACACCAATTGAAGTTGTCATAACTATTCAGTCCTTCCTCTCATAACTATGCAGCAGAAGCACCAACAAACCAGTATAATGAGTAGTCTATGCAAAGGAAGAAGTGAGTGGAATTCACAGTAAATGGCAGTAGGAGGTAGTCTTTGACACAGTTCGGAACAAGAGTTGTTGTCGGAGCATAAGGAAGCAGCAACACTTGGCTAAGCATATGAGCTGGTGCAAGAGAAATACACTGCTGAAACTGATAACTACTCGTAAGATGGAGACAAACCTTGGTATTCTACATTCATTGCGATATGCCAATCTGAAAACTCAAGAAGTAGGTATAGATATTCTGGTCTTGCACCCAACAACATGAGGCAGTAGCTAGCTAGTACAACAAGGTGTCTCGGATAAGAAACTCAGCTACAATGAAGATTGGGTTTCTGCACTGTATGACACCGTTGAGGATAGACATAGTCAGCAAGCAAGGCAATTGGTGTTGCAACAACATCTTGAGAAATAGCAGGTGTAAACAAGCCGCTGTATGACTAAATTAGTAGTAAAAACGAAACACTGCAGTCCACCAAACATTGCTCTCAACCAACTGCTATTTAAGATAAGAATGTAAAATCACTATGCACTGCTGTTTATGGGTAACAATCGTTTCCGCCGATTTCGGTAAATTCGGTAGGTGAGTGAGAAACTGGTTTAAACCCTAAACAAATGTGCTGCACGTGAGCACTTTATAGATTCGAGAGATCAATATGTACAAGTCCGGCCTAAACCAAGAAATGGCCGTTCCAGACTTGCTTCGGTCACAAGGTGGAGGAGAAGGGTTGATTTGGGGAGGGAAGCAAAGAAAGGTGTTGAGAGAAGCTTGCAAGAGATGAAAGCTTTTTGGAGAGCTTGCAAAGTTGCCTTTTCTGAGAGTGTTGTATTTTTCTCCTGACCGAGACTTGTTGTCTGGTGGAAATAGGTAAGACCTATTTATACAAGTCGAGATTGAAACGTACCCTGGCCTTATGAAGGAATAGAGTAAAGGGTGAAATAATGGGAGGAGGTGGTAACCGCATGGTGTTTATGGGTGAAAACATTTTCACCATTATTTCCTCATTTATTTGACCGCTTTATTCCTATTCACGCTTTCTTAATGTGAGCGTAGTGTACGCCGCATCTTTGTGACCGCCAAACCAAGACCCCGGAAAGCATCCCCGGTTGTGTTGATGTCTCGAGTGTTGGTTGCACCTTGAGTGCAAGTGGCGCGTGTGGCATGTGCCAATGGCATGTACGAAATGCCTTTGTTGCGGGTTGCACCTTGAGTGCAAGTGGCAATGCCAGAGCTGCTAGTGGCGTGTGTGGCATGTGCCAAGGGCATGTGCGGAATGCATTGGTGGTAGGTTGTACGTTGAGTGTTAGTGGCAATGCCAGAGCTGCTAGTGGCGTGTTTGGCATGTGCCAATGGCATGCGCGGAATGCCTTGGTGGTAGGTTGCACGGTTTGCAAGTTAGGCTACCAGCGTGGGTTTTGGCATGTATCAATGGCACGTACGGCCAAGTTGGCCTAGGTTGCACGGCTTGCAAGTTAGGCTACCAGCGTGCGTGTTTGGCATGTGCCAATGGCATGCGTGGCCAATTTAGGTCACGGCCTGGTAAGAAAAGCTACCAGCGATGCGTGTTGGCATGTGCCAATGGCATGCATGGCCAATTTGGTCACAACCCGTAGGAAAAGCTACCGGCGAGCGTGTTGGCATGTGCCAATGGCATGCGTGGCCAATTTGGGTCACGGCACTGGTGAGAAAAGCTACCAATGAGCGTGTTGGCATGTGCCAATGGCATGCTCGGCCATTAGGGCCACGCCCGTGAGAAAAGCTACCCGGCGAGCGTGTTGGCATGTGTCAATGGCATGCTCGGCCATTAGGGCCACGCCCGGTGAGAAAAGCTACCGGAGCGTGTTGGCATGTGCCAATGGCATGCTCGGCCATTAGGGCCACGCCCGGTGAGAAAATCTACCGGCGGCGTGTTGGCATGTGCCAATGGCATGCTCGGCCATTAGGGCCACGCCCTGGTGAGAAAAGCTACCATCGAGCGTGTTGGCATGTGCCAATGGCATGCTCGGCCATTTGGGCCACGCCCGGGTGAGAAAAGCTACCAGCGAGCGTGTTGGCATGTGCCAATGGCATGCTCGGCCATTAGGGCCACGCCCGTGAGAAAAGCTACCCGGCGAGCGTGTTGGAATGTGCCAATGGCATGCTCGGCCATTAGGGCCACGCCCTGGTGAGAAAAGCTACCAGCGAGCGTGTTGGCATGTGCCAATGGCATGCTCGGCCATTTGGCCTAGGTTGCACAGCTTGCAAGCCTAGGTGCGGGCGCTACTTTGGCATGGCGCGGCTAGGGCCAAGGTAAGGGTGTTTGGCTTGGCGTGGCGTGACCAGCGTAGCTAGGGCCAAGGCAGAGTGTGTTTGGCATGGCGCGGCTAGCTTGGGCAAGGTGTGGCTGGCATGATTTGCCATTGGCACGGAGGTGCGCTAGCATGGTTGGCATGCTTTGGCGCGTTTGGTGTGGTCGGCATGATTTGCCATTGGCACGGAGGTGCGGCTAGCATGGTTGGCATGCTTTGGCGCGTTTGGTGTGGTCGGCATGATTTGCCATTGGCACGAGGTGCGGCTAGCTTGGGCTAGGTGTGGGCGGGCATGATTTGCCATTGGCACGAGGGGCGGCTAGCATGGTTGGCATGCTTTGGCGCGTTTTGTGTGACTAGCATAGCTAGGGCCAAGGCAGAGCGTTTGGCATGGCGCGGCTAGCTTGGGCTAGGTGTGGTCGGCATGATTTGCCATTGGCACGGAGGGGAATTAGGGTTTTTTTCGTTGTAACCCTAATTTGAAAAAATACCCCCTATTAATTATTGACTACATGCATTAAATGTTCTAATAAATGTGTCACCGGTGACATTAGGTTATTTGGGGTTTTACGATTTTACCCTTTGTTTAAAATCCACCATCAACATTAAGTCCCCTGCTTAGCTCGGAACAGGAGCTTTGTTGCGAGGTAAGCATAAGATGGTGAAAAACTATCAACAACAAATCGTAAAGAGAATTGAAGAGGCTTGTCTGACCTTTTTATAAATAGGATTTGGAATCCTTGCCTCTCGCGGCTTTTGCGCAAATCGGGAGGCTGGCACAATTAGGAAGTCGGCGTCATTGAGAGGTAGGAAGCTGGGCGGCATTGAGAAGTTGACACGAGTTGGGAAACTGAGCGTGCTAGCTGGCGGGGCCGGCGCAAAGTGGGAAGCTAATCGCGCTAGCTAGCGGGACCGGCGCAAGGTGGGGAAAGTCGAGCGTGCTAGTCGAAGGGGCCGGCGCAAAGTGGGAAGTCGATCGTGCTAGGCGGCGTGACTTGGGCGGCGTTGGGAAGTTGGGCGCAATTGGTGGGACCGGTGCAACTTGGGCGACGTTGGGAAGTTGGGCGCAATTGGTGGGACCGGTGCTACTTGGGCAACGTTGGGAAGTTGGGCGCCCTTGTGGGCCGTTCCTATATGCACGATTTTGGTATAGGGAAATCCTTCCCTATTTCGCATCTCCACGTCCATATATATAAAATCCCTTTCTCTCATCTTTGTTCTTTCATCTTTTCATACTAGCGGCGAGTCATAAAGAAAAACCTAAGTTTCCTGTGTATGTCTTCCAAAGATTTCTCTTGTTTCCCTTTTCATGTAGGTGCAAACCCTAAAAGTAGGCGTTTTTATAATCCTTGCAATGATATTGCGCATATGATTTCTTGGCATGCTTCTTGTAGAAAATATTGTATATATGCACCCAAGGGAAATACTGTATATATGATTCGAACCTGTAGAAAAACGCTCCATATATAATTTTGAACCCGAAGAAGGATACCATAGACGCATTCGAGCCCGTAGAAAATACTGCGTATATAGTCTTGAACCCGAAGAAGGATACTGAGACGCACTTGAGCCCGTATAAAATACCGCGTATATAATTTTTTGAACCACGAAGAAGATATCGCGTGTGCATTTTCGAACCCGTAGAGAATACCGTATATGTGCTTCATATGACTTCGAACCCATAGGAAATATTGCATATATGAATTTCGGACTTGAAGAAAATCACAAGCGCGAGCGCTTTTGAATCCGTAGAAAAATGCTCCATATATAATTTTGAACCCGAAGAAGGATACCATAGACGCATTCGAGCGCGTAGAAAATACTGCGTATATAATTTTGAACCACAGAAGAAAATATCTGCGTGTGCAGTTTTGAACCCGTAGAGAATACACCTTTTTTTAGGTGCGGTTATGTGTCAGGGAGATAATTTCGTCTTCCTCCGTGTGCAGATATCTCGTTACTAAGTTGTTATGAAGAAATCCGACAAGATGTTACCTGAACAAAATTTCGCCTCATCGAAGGATGTTCATAGTTCCAAACCAAACACGGATGATGAATTCTTTGCTAGACCCCTCGCCCCTGCCGGAAGAATCACCCAGGTTTCGTGCCAATTTTGTTAACCGGTGGTGAAGATGAAAAGAAGACACTTTCGGTTCGCCTAGAGAACATCATACAGTTTTGTCTTCATAAAGGGGTACATTCTTCTTCCAACATTGATTTCAGGATGTGTCAAAGCCCATTGCGTTCTTTTGATAAATGGGTTGAATTCATGGTGAGTAGGGAGCACATAAATACCAACTTGACTCGAGCGCAGATTATTGATGCTTTGTCGAGCTTGATAAATCTCCGTTAGGAAGGATATCCGTGGCTTGGTTGCTTTCATCTCCAGATAGTGTTCGGACACCCATACGATCATATGTAGATGGGGTGAAATAACTTTCTCCTTGGAGAGTGTGGCTCTCTTGCTTTGAATCTTCCAGTAATCGGAATCTTAATATCCGATTGTCTCAAGGTGAGGAGAAGATGCGGGAAGACCTTGCCACTAAGTTGGGAGATTACGCTCGAAAAGACTCCACTGCGAAGTCGAAGGATTCTGCTCTTCGAAAAGAGGATGAAAGGTGTTTTTACAAATTGGTGGATATCTCAATGGTTTCCTGACGAGTTGGAACCTAAACAAAAAGCAGTGATCTTCATGTTGCAAAGCATTTTTGGCTCTCCTCGGTTGTCTAGAGACATTTTGATGACGGTTCCGCAAGAAGGAAATAAGACCGAGTTGCTAGTGATTGCTTTGTGAAGTTAGCAAAAGGTGAAGTTCTTCCCATTGGCAAGCTATTCCTTGGTTCCCGTATGTGCATCCGGATCACCTAGTTGCGAACATGCGAGTTTCAAATGGTTTCATGAAAGTGGATTCATATGTGCACGTTGCCTTTACGCAAGCTCGGCTATGGGAGCACTTTGAGAAGTATGCTCCGAAATCCATTGCCTTCGATTCTCGCGAGTTGGGGCGGCTCCCGAATTCTTCGATGGGTGAACAAGCGTCCAAGAGTTGGCATGAGCTTGGTTAGTCTTCTCGATAAGTCGCATGAAATCGGTTTTTCGCCCATGGGAGCCGACCATAGGTCGGTGACTCAAATTGACACCTTTGCTTCCCGCTCCGATCATGTCTTTATCTTCGACGGCAACTTGAGTGTTGGTGAAAACTTGTTTATTCAAAGCTGCATGTCCCATTATATATGTCGTCTTTCTTCATGGGGTCTTTCCGAATAGTCCGCTTACAATATTGACCGTCTTGCTCGTCACATGGGTTTCGATCAAGGGGTGCCTCTTGCTTACCACCGGTGGTTCCTAAGGATTCATTGCATGTCACCCTCAATGCCGGTGCCCTTGAGCCGGTATCCGCCTTCCCTTCTTTCGGACGGGAAAAGTAACTTCGACGACTTTTGGCTATAATGAGTTCGCAGTACGATGAATTCACTATGATCCAAGATTTTGTAAATAACGTGGTGGAGAATGTTCGTTGTAAACCTTCCCCAGCAGTTTTGAATAAGTATCCAATGTTGAGAGATCCCAAGCGAAAGTTGCATGGCAACTCGGAAAGTCCCTGAGCAAAGGAACAGAGAACGAAGAATCGTCTTTGGCGGGTTCCAGGCGGTTTCAAAAGATCCTCCTGCAGCTCTCGTGTCTTTCGTTCTTCCAATAACCGGTATGTGTCGCCTCCTTGTTGGTTTGTCTCAAAACACGTGAATTTCTCGCTTTGAAAACATGTGTCTTGTTTCTTCCAGGCTTCGGTAGTGTTAATGCTTTCGCTGCCTTGCACGTTGCCGAGACGGCAATTTCTTCAAGAATTCCGGTGGCACCGAGCCTCCTCATAGCGGTGATGATTCGAGAGAAAGAAGAAAGTTCGACAAGTGAGAGTGATTCCTCTGGGCAAAGACTTGGTTCTTTTTCGGGAAGTGGTTCCTGAGTTTCACGCTTCTTTTTCTTTCTTCTTCCGTTTCTTCTTTTGAAAAATGTCTAACTCAAGTTCGCAGGAGGAATCCGGTTCGGAGGACGATTCAGGGGTGGAGCCACACGAAAACTTGCCTTTGGTGACCACCGCCGGTGACTTGGAGATGGGAGTTAGTCAATTGCTTAGGGCACGAGATGTGGTTCAAACGGTGGATGATTCTCTTCGATGGTTGATGCCGTAGACATGGAAGAAGACCCTTTGCGAGTCGTGAGGCCGAGTTGCATGCGCCATTTTGATCCCCCGTACTTGGTTCCTTATCCAGGTCATGTCTTTGGTTGGCGCCTTCAGCGTGCTGGTTAAGTATGAGGCGTTGTACACCAGAATCTGGGAGAAGTACAGACATATGGCCACAACCAAGAAGGTCACTAGTCAATTTGCGCTGGTTAAGCGTGTGGAAGAGGCTTTATCTTCTATCGAGGATATGCGTGAGGTGACCGCCACACCGTTTCAAGACGTTATTGCCGACCGGGAGCACCATCGCGACGTGTGCGTAGAAAAGGAGTTCAACGCTTCGTGGTTTGTCGAAGGCCTTGGCCGAGATCCGAAGTCAAAAGATGCAACAATCGAAAGCCTTTCTCGCATAGGAGATTGCACTGACAGAGGTAGAACTCGAAAAGCTTTCCAAGATGTTAACTATGAAGAGAGCGGCTCTTGAAGATGCAAAGTTGACTTTCTCCAAGAAGAGCGCACCTCTGTTGGATGATTTTCCTTGAATGTTTCTCTGCTAAACTTTCATTTAGGTTCTTCTTATTTTTTTTATTTTTTTTGAAAAAACATACTGGATGTCTGGTTCAGAGTTCGACCGGTTTTGATAGACAGCTGGTAGCTTTTGAGGATATTGGATTATTCTTTGGGATGAATGGTTTTGATAATATAACTCGATTATGTTTTGTGAAAGGAATATTGCTTTTATGAAAGTGTGTGCTAGCAATAGGCACAAGACACAAGTAGTATGACGGTTATATTAAGAACCTAAAAACAGATCGTATATCTTGCCCAGTCTAAATTTACTCACTCCATAGGTTTTTGCGAACACGCCCCTTTCCATGTAAAAGGAGGCTTTGCTGGTAGCATCGCCAGCAGGTCCCCAATCGCTGGTAGCATCTTCAGCGAGTCCCCAGTTTTCTGGTGTAGTTTTTACAACTGGTAACCGGGTTGTCTGGAAGTTGAGTCGGATTGACTCGCCTTCCCCTATCATCTTGACATCGGGGTCGAAGAACGAGATCGACAGTCTGATATTGTAGCCGATAGATCAATCCTCCCGCTGTGGTCGCCAATTGTTTATGGGAAAAAATCGTTTCCGCCGATTTTGGTAAATTCGGTAGGTGAGTGAGAAACTGGTTTAAACCCTAAACAAATGTGCTGCACGTGAGCACTTTATAGATTCGAGAGATCAATCTGTACAAGTCCGGCCTAAACCAAGAAATGGCCGTTCCAGACTTGCTTCGGTCACAAAGTGGAGGAGAAGGGTTGATTTGGGGAGGGAAGCAAAGAAAGGTGTTGAGACTAGTACCTCGACTTGTATCAGAAAGTGAAAGCTTAGAAAGCTTGCAAGAGATGAAAGCTTTTTGGAGAGCTTGCAAAGTTGCCTTTTCTGAGAGTGTTGTATTTTTCTCCTGACCGAGACATGTTGTCTGGTGGAAATAGGTAAGACCTATTTATACAAGTCGAGATTGAAACGTACCCTGGCCTCATGAAGGAAGAGAGTAAAGGGTGAAATAATGGGAGGAGGTGGTAACCGCATGGGGTTTATGGGTGAAAACGGTTTCACTATTATTTCCTCATTTATTTGACCGTTTTATTCCTATTCACGCTTTCTTAATGTGAGCGTAGTGTACGCTGCATGCTGTGACCGCCAAACCAAGACCCCGGGAAAGCATCCCCCAGTTTGTGTTGATGTCTCGAGTGTTGGTTGCACCTTGAGTGCAAGTGGCGCTTCTAGTGGCGCGTGTGGCATGTACGGAATGCCTTTGTTGCGGGTTGCACCTTGAGTGCAAGTGGCAATGCCAGAGCAGCTAGTGGCGTGTGTGGCATGTGCCAATGGCATGTGCGGAATGCCTTGGTGGTAGGTTGTACGTTGAGTGTTAGTGGCAATGCCAGAGCTGCTAGTGGTGTGTTTGGCATGTGCCAATGGCGTGTGCGGAATGCCTTGGTGGTAGGTTTCACGGTTTGCAAGTTAGGCTACCAGCGTGGGTTTTGGCATGTGTCAATGGCACGTACGGCCAAGTTGGCCTAGGTTGCACTGGCTTGCAAGTTAGGCTACCAAATGCGTGTTTAGCATGTGCCAATGGCATGCGTGGCCAATTTGGGTCACGGCACGGTAAGAAAAGCTATCAGCGATGCGTGTTGGCATGCGTGGCCAATTTGGTCACGACACGGTAGAAAAGCTACCCGGCCGAGCGTGTTGGCATGTGCCAATGGCATGCGTGGCCAATTTGGGTCACGGCCAGTGAGAAAAGCTACCAAATGAGCGTGTTGGCATGTGCCAATGGCATGCTCGGCCATTTGGGCCACGCCCGGTGAGAAAAGCTACCAAATGAGCGTGTTGGCATGTGCCAATGGCATGCTCGGCCATTAGGGCCACGCCCGGTGAGAAAAGCTATCGGCGAGCGTGTTGGCATGTGCCAATGGCATGCTCGGCCATTAGGGCCACGCCCGGTGAGAAAAGCTACCGGTGAGCGTGTTGGCATGTGCCAATGGCATGCTCGGCCATTAGGGCCACGCCCTGGTGAGAAACGCTACCAGCGAGCGTGTTGGCATGTGCCAATGGAATGCTCGGCCATTTGTCCTAGGTTGAACGACTTGCAAGCCTAGGTGCGGGCGCTACTTTGGCATGGCGCGGCTAGGGCCAAGGTAAGGGTGTTTGGCTTGGCGTGGCGTGACCGCGTAGCTAGGGCCAAGGCAGAGTGTGTTTGGCATGGCGCGGCTAGCTTGGGCAAGGTGTGGCTGGCATGATTTTCCATTGGCACGGAGGTGCGACTAGCATGGTTGGCATGCTTTGGCGCGTTTGGTGTGGCTGGCATGATTTGCCATTTGGGACGGAGGTGCGGAGTAGCATGGTTGGCATGCTTTGGCGCGTTTGGTGTGGCTGGCATGACTTGCCATTGGCACAAAGGTGCGGCTAGCTTGGGATAGGTGTGGCTGGCATGATTTGCCATTGGCACGGAGGTGCGGCTAGCATGGTTGGCATGCTTTGGCGCGTTTTTGTGTGACTAGCATAGCTAGGGCCAAGGCAGAGTGCGTTTGGCATGGCGCTAGCTAGCTTGGGTTAGGTGTGGTCGGCATGATTTGCCATTGGCACGGAGGGGAATTAGGGTTTTGTTCGTTGTAACCCTAATTTGAAAAAATACCCCCTATTAATTACTGACTACATGCATTAAATGTTCTAATAAATGTGCCACCGGTGACATTAGGTTATTTGGGGTTTTACGATTTTACCCTTTGTTTAAAATCCACCATCAACAACTGCGATCAGTTTCCAACATAGTAAATCTCTAGCCTACCACCTTAAAATATCCACTTCAGAAAATATTGAATATGCACAGGATATTATCCCATTTAGCAGTAGTTACTCATAAACCTCTCATAATTATCCAGTTGCAATACACAATACATTCATCTAACAACAGGAGCTAAGAGTCACTTATCCAATCTCCCCACTTATTCATAGACATGATCTCAGCTGGACCTTTTATTGAAGGAGTAAATACATGAGAAAGCTCCACTAACTCAGCACCAGTAAAAGCAGCTCTGTTATTATGCACTTATTCGGTTATTGCAGCAGTGAACCAAGAAGCACTTATTAAAGAAGAAAAACGCAAGAAGTAAAAAGCACCATTGAAGATTAATTTCAATTGTATTATTCAAGAACCATGAAAAATAGAAGAAAAACAGGTTGCATAATGAACACATATGCAAACTGAACACAAGGTTGTATACTAAGTGTATACAAGCTCAACAAAGAGAACTCCTATCTGTATACCAGTACCATCACCAAATTCAATTCCAGAGCATCATCCTCAGTGTCATCATTATGCACACAAACCAACTCACTCACATACCATTACTGTGAGGACTGTACCAAAGTAACATTGAGAGGAGGAGCTAACCGAAGCAAGATTAAGCACACAACGGTGCAGCAAATAATCAACACACACGTACCCCAACATTCTCCACTATCCAATGGAACAAAATTAAGCTTCTCCCTAACTAACTATTGTAGTAGAAATAGGCATGCTCAGATCGAATAGATCCAGGAATCAGTACTAGTAAGATTTGATAAAATAACTAGGTCAAATTCAAACCTAATTATGATGAAAAAAGAATTTGAAGACAAAACTGAATGTTGTTGAGATAGTGATGTAGAGATCGGACACATAAAATCAAATTTGAAGTGAGCAAAAGATGAGATTCGAGATTACCAACTTTGATTCAATTTAAGCAGTTGAGGTAAAAGAATTAAGTTCCAACGAAACACAATTGAAAACCTAAATCGCCAAGAGCTCAAGTGATTTAAACTAAATTCCAAATCTGAGAATTATGCTTGTTCTGTTTGAAGACGTTGCAAAGAAGTATCAGGATCAAATCAAACTCCACACCAAGTAATCACCAGTAGCAACTCTCCATACGAACTCCTTGAATCTTCACCCGAATTGAAGATGATGAAGAACAGCAGTAGCAGAAGAAATTGGTAAAGAATTTAAGATTTAATCAGCGGAAGATAGGATTGATACCCCTGAGAAATTGATTTCTCAGGACTGATACCATGATAAATTTGAGAATCTACATCTCTGCAATTGATGGTTATTTTCAATGATGTTGTAGAAAGTGATAGTAAGGTTGTCGTTCACTCGGACTTGACGAGATTAATTTTAAGTTTTAATAAAAGAAAATACTAAAGATAAAGAAAATATATATACAAATATTGTCACAGGATGAAGAGATGTCTTTGGGACTCGGATTCGGCCAAACTCATAACAAAAAGGCTCAAATATTAATTCTTTTAACAATTATCGCTCAACAAATAAAAACACGGACTCTTATTTTTTCCAAGATAGATCCTCAAAAGATTGATTGTAAATCCTAAGCATGATGTATCAAAACATTTAAGCTAAGCATACCTCATCAAATTAAATGACAACCAATTAATTCAAATCATATTTCAATTAAAATTAATGCAAAAGTCTAAAAAAGAATTAAATAATTTTACCCATGTATGAAATTCGTCTTCCTCCGTCGTCCCAGTAATGGGGTTTAGCTCATCATGTTGGAAACACGCTCAAAATATGATTTTATTGCTCAAAGGTGCTTACAAATAATGAAAAGGAGATATATCAAATAAAAACCGGGTTTGTAACAGTTATAAGTGTTACAAACCGAGCTGTTGCAAAGAACGATAAAGCCTTTCTGTCGTTGTGACTATTGATTTAAGACTGCCTCCAAACTACGACCCACAGTGCTCTGTCGTTGACACTGTTGAAGAACGACGGTCTTTGGCCGTCTGTTCTTCGTGTTCTTCAGTTCTGCAGCAGCAGAAACTTCATTCTACAACTCTCGATTCTCACCCTGTTGACGCTCTAGACTCTACCCAAACTCTACATCCCCATCTATGAGTCCCCAGAACCCTATATATACTCACAAGATCAACATAACTCGAGTTTAATTCACGTATCTTCTTCATTATTGTTTTTATTCTCCTCGGTCTGTCACGGGAATAACTTCCCTTTTTTTAACTTCTCACGCGTCTGTTGTACTCAAACACACTTCTCCCTTATCTCAGACAACATTCCAGTGCAGCAGCCACGAAATTTCTCGCACAAAACTCGTGTAATCCCGAGTATTTTTCTTACTTCCCTGTTTCGTGAGATTACACGTTTCATTCCTTTTTTATCGAAACTTAAAGCATTACCTACTCCCTTGTTTTGATGTACAAGACCAATACCAACCCATATCCAATACCAACTCTCCAAGAATCTCGACTAAAATCAATCCAGCAGAATTTGTTGTTTCTGAAATTTCAAAAAAACTTTTCCCGCCAAAATCTGTTCTTCCCGTGAAGAAGATGGGTGTCCCCCTAGCCTGTTTTGGGGTGCGAATAGCAGGTGGTTCCCTGGGGTGCCCCTTAGCAATTGGGTTACCCCTTATCCAAAGTGGGAGTCCGAATATCAAATGTCCTCCGGGCGTGTTCCGAGCAACTTTTCGAGCCGAATTTTCCAACAATCTTTATTTCCAAAAAATACCTACAAACACACAAAACACCATAATAAGGACAAAAACGAGTACTAACAATACGAAACATTGAGGACAAATTAGACACATAAATGCGTCTATCAAAGAATACGGTTTGTATTCGCTTGAATATTAAGAAAGATAATAATGTTTACGGGAAAGACATGAGAATATATACCCCAGATCGACTCTTTCTCTCTTAGACTTCTCACGTGTGTTGCACACACTTGCACTACACCACACACATTCACTCACGCTTACACTACATGCTATTACAAAAAGTACAACAATGACTTAATGATAAGAAGAAAGCTTGAGAGACAAATCAAGAAATTCATGATCATGAGTAGTATTGGATTGAGATGATGATGATATATTATCATGAGCAGCTCCGTTCCTAGCTGATGAACATGCAGCAGCAGATTCTTCCATTATGCAAGAAGATGAAGAATAATTTGATGAGTAGTGATGATCATAATAATCTGCTTTCTTATAACCTCCTCTAGCAGCAGTATGATGATGACCTTTTATACCACCAGTTGTTAATGATAAGAATTCGTAAAAATTACTTGATGAAGATGATAATGATGATTTTCCCTTAGTAGTAACTCCAGAATAACCGGTGGTGGGTACTAATCCTGCTGCTGCAGCTTTAGAAGAAGATGAAGTAACTGTGAAGTTTGTTGATAATGTATATTGTTTTCCTTGGTCTCCAAATAATTAAGTCTTGGCAACCAAGTATACCACGGTTAGGAAATCAGTAGTATTCCATATTTAGGAAACTAGTTGAACTTGGTCACCAAGTATTATACTTGACCTCCAACTATTAATCGTGTATATATAGACGTGAGCTGATTTGGAGAAGTTATGGAATCGACAATGGAGTTGTGAGGGATTCCATCCCACCTCTTCGGGTGGTTATCTTGTGAGGTTTCATGGTGAGTCTAAGGTTTCTTCTTGAGCGATCATTGGTGAAGGTCAAGAGAGAAAGGGGAGGCTATCATGAGTGTTTCTTGTATCTAGCAAGAGGTTACAACAAGAGGAGTTTTCTTCAAGTGTTGTATGTAATCGCATCAATGGGCTGCGATGCTAGATAACAAGATAGGGGTTGGGTCAAGGTTGTATTCTAGACATGGGTTGTAATGCTAGAAATACATAGGTGGCTGACACACAAAGTGTTCTTGTATTTGTTCTTCATAGCTTTTTCATAATAGTGGAAAGGATCATCATCGCAAGTGGACGTAGGCGCATTGCCGAACCACTATAAATCTCGTGTCGTGGTATGCTTTTATTGTTTACTCGTTTTATGCTTGTTTGTTTGCTTTATCTATATTTGGGTTGTTCGTATGCATATTGATAGAGCACCAGACGTAAGTAGTCGACCGTTACCCAAAGGGTAACCCCAACAATTGGTATCAGAGCCATGGTTAGCTCGGTACGGTATACTTGGAAGAAAACTGGATGATTAAAGTGTTTGATCGTGTGAAGTTAGAGATAGCATCGGAACAAGCAGAGATTAACGGGAATAATATTCTTTGGACTCTAAGTTTAAGTTAAGTATCGTGATTAAATGAGGTCTTTCGACAAGGCATTGAAAGGGGAATACCGTAGAGATTTTGGGAGGATGTTGATCGGGAAGAACGTGATTTGCAGGAGTGTTGTTTCTTTAGAAGCGACAATGTTCATCGTTTTAGATTCAGAGAAGCTAGTCTGTTAACGTACTTCTTAAAATTTCAGTAAGTTAATGAGTGACTTAATGAATGCGGGAGAAGTTGTTAAGGGCAAAGAGCAAGCTGTTACTACTGTGTTGTTTCTGGATATATATGATACACCGGTACAAGTCAATATTTATCGGTTGAAGGGTTGTATATCTAAACACCAAGAAAAATCTGGAAATAATCCGGATGTGAGGATTATCCAAAACGAAGTCTGAATACGTTATTAGTGTCACGTGGAAAGACATTGGAAGAAATATTCTCTGAAGTTTTAAGCCGATGAGAATTGTGAGTCAAATATGATGATAACTTTAGAAGTTTCTGATACAGGAGAGGTGTGGGAGGTCACATGTGGTGATCCTTTCGAAGTATGGTTCATGGATTTAATTTTTCTTTTCATGAGTCCCAATTGGGGATGGGTTACTTCTTACTAGTCTGTAGGAGGTGGAACTATATTACTCGGTAGTAATTACGCCTGTGGTATAGTTTGGGATTAGAAAAATTCAAAATCAAGAATCATGGGGATAAGTAAATCCTGGTGACATATCCTGAGTTGAAGAAGTATTTGACATCATTTGGAATTTGGAATCCAAAGGTTAGAGTAACGTAACGGAAGGTGTATTCGCAAAGGTTACAGTAATGTAGCGGAAGTCAGACTCGAAGTTGGTGATCAAGATAAGAAACAAATAAATTTGTGCTTCTTATGCTGTAGTACAGTAGTAGGTGGATCTTGTGTGTGAATCAGTAATGATGTTGATTCTAGTTTTTTCAAGACCTGAATATATGTGTCTGGGGCATATAAGTGAGAAGAAGCTAGAAGCTAGACATGGAGTTTGCGAAACTTAAAGTCTATGAATGTTGAGTTTATGGAAAGGAGTTTGGCAAGGTTTTTCACTATACGGTAAGTATGGTGGAGGTGCGTTATGGAAGGACGTATGGTACATTCATTCGAATGTGCGGGAATAATTTTTCGAAATTATTCATGGAGATTATTTATTGTACTGTATGATGACTTATCAAGGAGAGTGTGGTAGTACGCCATGATGATTGGTAGAGTTGTGAAAAGATAGTGCAAGAGACTATGGTGATAAAGACCCAGACTGACAATAAGGTCGCACGAGTTAGATTGATTAACTGTGAGATTCAACTTTTGAATCTATAAAGAAGTATTGTCAGGTTCATGCATAGAAACGCATTTTGCAGTAATAAAGAAATCTCAAGGTGGGAGAAGACACGGTGCATGTTGCCTAAAAGTTTTTTAGGTAATTAAGATTGTGTGAGCTGGTGTAAAATGGCGTGTCATCTCAATTATGGTATACCAAGAATGTTACTCGTCAAGTTGAATTTATCTAGAAAAGGTGAAGTGAAGTCTTTGTTTATCCAAACAAAGAAACTTCAACTTGGGTGGAGGATTGGTAAAACGTGTATGCTGGAATTTATTCCACATTTGATTTATATCTTAATTGTATATAGATCAGGTGGAGATTCAAATTGGTGAATCTCGGCAACAACGAAAGGAAATTTCATGATGAAACAAGCCCGAGGACGTAAGGTTTCCATTATAGTTGGAGAAGTTTGCAAAAGGCAAGAAGGTCGATGGGTGGTCAAATGTTCATGTGAAAGGAAGAAGCTCCGAGTACAAAAGGAGTACGGCGTAGTTAAGAAGATTGATAGTCAAGGGTTATGCACAAGGAAGTTATTGCTTACAAGGATTATGTCCAGTGGTAAGAATACGCAATCCATACCTTGTTGACTATGGTGGTGGTATGCGGCTGTGCACAAGTCAGAAGACAGCTTCTTATATGGTACTCAGTTATGGAGTAAGAAAAATTCATCTCAAAGGTGTTGTTGTTGTCGCATAAATTAAAGTATGTATGCAAAGCATCGGAACTATCGAATATGCGATTATTCACGGAATGATGAGCTTTAAGAGGAGTAAGACTCGAGAGAGGATATGATCGTAGATCAAGCTTCAAGGCGAGATGTACTCCGCTAAAGCAAGACTCATGGTAGAGATGGGCTCAAGATTTTTTGCATTATTACAACGATCCATGGATTGATTGTGTTTGGTGCGTAATAGGAGTCATGCTCAATATGCTTTGATATATACATGATGGTTAGATTCTAAAAATCTGACATGAGGGGTTAGCTTAATATAAACTAACAAGTGGTGATTTTTCTATACATGGATTACATGCTTGTTGTTGCGAAGAGCATGGTGGATATTGAGAAAATGGAGTCTTAATTTCAGTATAGAATTTGATGAGGTACGTGAAGGGTACAATAGAATGGTTTGGTGTACAAACGGTATGGTGGTGAAGAACTGCCATAATTTTGTGGGTAAGTAGATTCCGATGATGGGGGTGATGTAGATTGTTTTAGATCTACGAACTGGATATGTCTTTACAATGGTAGTGGCTTGTCATCCAATAAGCTGGAGTTCGTCTTTACAGTCAGTTGCAGCTCAATTAAAAATGGAGTCTGAATTGATATGGGTAAATGAGGCTATGAAGGAAGCAACTTGGCTTCAATGCTTGATTGGATACGTTGGAGTCAAACAAGAATGCATGGATATGCATTGTGGTTATCTAAGTGATGTAGATGTTTTCTAAGCATGAATATTTTCACGGAAGGGTAAAACATATTAGTATTTAGTATCATTTTGTGCGAGATACTATGGTTGGTGGAGAGTTTTCATTATCGAAGACTTAGCGGAAGGACAATTCACATACATGCTTACAAAGGTGGCACCAAGGATTAAGTTCAAACATGGTTTGTACTTAATCAATATTCTACAGGAAGTCACCGAAAGGTGCAAGAGGTGGTGGCGACGATGTGTACGTGAAAGGAAAAACGAAGAAGGGGGGAAGGATTATCAACAAAGGTGGAGATTTGTGAAAGTTTGTTGATAATGTATATTGTTTTCCTTGGTCTCCAAATAATTAAGTCTTGGCAACCAAGTATACCACGGTTAGGAAATCAGTAGTATTCCATATTTAGGAAACTAGTTGAACTTGGTCACCAAGTATTATACTTGACCTCCAAGTATTAATCGTCTATATATAGACCTGATCTGATTTGGAGAAGTTATGAAATCGACAATGGAGTTTTGAGGGATTTCTTCCCACCTCTTGGGGTGGTTATCTTGTGAGGTTTCATGGTGAGTCTAAGGTTTCTTCTTGAGCGATCATTGGTGAAGGTCAAGAGAGAAAGGGGAGGCTATCATGAGTGTTTCTTGTATCTAGCGAGAGGTTACAACAAGAGGAGTTTTCTTCAAGTGTTTTATTTAATCGCATCAATGGGCTGCGATGCTAGATAACAAGATAGGGGTTTGGGTCAAGGTTGTATTCTAGACATGGGTTGTAATGCTAGAAATACATAGGTGGTGACACACAAAGTGTTCTTGTATTTGTTCTTCAGAGCTTTTTCATAATAGTGGAAAGGATCATCATCGCAAGTGGACGTAGGCGCATTGCCGAACCACTATAAATCTCGTGTCGTGGTATGCTTTTATTGTTTACTCGTTTTATGCTTGTTTGCTTGCTTTATCTATTTTTGGGATGTTCGTATGCATATTGATAGAGCACCCGACGTAAGTAGTCGACCGTTACCAGAGGGTAACCCCAACAATAACTTCCTTTTAAAGTTGACGACCATTAACATTATTATAATTAGCATTCCAGTTACGTCCAAGATCAGATTCTGGGAAATCTGATTTTTTATTAAGTCTGGTAAATCCTCCTATATTCTCACCATTGTTAAGATTTTTCTCCAAGAAAGATATAGATATTCAGTACAAGATAATAATAATTAAGCAAGATTTTAAAACAAAATAAGAAATGTTCAAAATGACCATTAAAAGTTGATTCACCTGGTTATTGAGCCAAATATGATCAGAATGTTGAGATAAACAATAATGTTGTTGTTGTTTATGGGTTGAAGAGAGCTCTACGACTTCCTGCCGAGAGTTATAACCACCACCAATACTATTGTTCCCATGTTGACGAACAGTACCAGAACCTGGATTATAATAACCAGCTTCATTATTCCCATGTTGTTGCTGCTGATGATGATGATGATGAAGATAAGTTTGTGGAGCATGAGACTTGAACATCAGTTGATTATATATTAAGACCTCCATTACTGACATTTGTAGTTGTTGATGATGAACTATATTTCATAACTTGATCATAACCTTTGTTCTCATGGATATTTACATTAGGTACATGGTTCAAGTCCAACTGACCACCACCACCAATAACACGTTGTGTATGAGCATCTCCATTAATGACTGATGAGGATGAAAATATAGTACTAGTCTGTTTTTGTTGTTGATGTTTCAGAAATGGGTAGTCATGATGAAATGGGATGGGCTGATGAGAATGATTATATGTTGTTGTTGGTATCACTTCAGCTACTGCTGTTGTTGGATATCCATGATAAACTTGTCGATCTGCTGCTGTTGCTAACAATGAATTTTTCTGCTTAATAGTCTCTTCTAACTTGGCAAGTACCAACTCCTCTTTTTGGGGTTTTCTTCTCTGGTTTCTTCTGGCAAGTTCTACCACCACATTTCTTATTAGCTTTAGTTTTCTTAGTAACAGTAGTATTTTGATGATGATCATCATCTTCAAATCGTGTCATACTCCTCATCATCATATTCATCTCCTGTTCTTGACGACCTTCATTGTATCCTGATCTTCCTCCTCCTCCTCCTCCTCTTATATTCTGGTCATCATCAATAATTGATAAAATATCTCCAAAACCAAAATGAATCCGCCATTAAAAAAAAAAAATCGATCTCAGATACTACAACTATAAGAGCATCTCCAATGGTAATTTGGTGTACATCCCATGTGTACTAGTTTTTTTTATGAATGTGAGATAAAAAATTCTCTAATTTAAGGATGTGAAAAAAAACCAATCTCCAACCATAAAACATATATATCAGTTGAAAACATTTTAAACCATTGATTGGAAACCTAAATATTTAACTCCTTACTGAATAACCTTTGATTTTGATGATTAGGATGTTTACATCCTCTAAGGAAACCTCTAAAACCAGAGGATGGAGTAGAGGATGTGAGAATAACTACCTGACACATCATCCTCACATTTGTCTTTAAAGTTTCCATTGGAGAATATTTTTTTGTTAAAACTCTGAAAATCCTATGTGGCCTAAAATATAGGAAGTCTTGGTTGTCTCATTGGAGATGCTCTAATCTTTCCTTATTTTTCTTGAGAGAGAGATTTTTGGAATGAGAAAATTTTATAACGTTTTTTTTCTTTTTTTTTTTTCAAATTTACAAAATGTTCCATCCAACGGCTGAAATTACCACTAAGAAGTACTGTAGTGGTCCCTGCGTTATTCCTATCGAACCCACCACCTATATCGACCAACCAGCCTTGCCATCTTTGGTCGCCGGCCGGTCGGGACATGAATATGGCTGCCCATTAGAAGTCACACTTTGTATGATGATGATTTAATATATGTACGTGTGACAAAATTGGACGGATCATTATAATTGTACTAGTGTCTAACCCGTGCTACGCACCGGGGACGGTGGGATCGGCCAATTTAGCGTGGCGGGGCTTCGCCCCGCACCCGTAGACAAATGCATTAATATTATTTTTTTGAAATATTTGTGATTAATTTTATTTTTAAAGAGATAGGAAACTTTGATACCCATTAGGTATCTTATTATTCAATGGTTTAAATTTAGTATTGAAAATTCATAATAATATTTTGGTTTTATGGACAAATATTAAAATAATTGAAAAGAAATTGACTCCATAATTAAATTATATTTTATTTACAATTGAATAAAATTATAAACTTAATTATTTATGTTGAAATTTAAGAAGTCGACTAATACATTTAATTTTGGATAGGGGTCGATTTTTTATGTTAATAGGAATAGGGATTTCAAGGATGTTGCTTGTAGTAAAGTAGTCAATAATATGTTGAACGGTCAAACCCATATCACATTTTTGTTACTGGGTCCTTTATATAGTGAATGCACTTGTCCACAACACGTGTTGCATCATCCATGTCATATCAAAAAGGCCTTTTTCTTCACCATTTATCGTCGAGAGAAAGCGAGAACAAAACCTTGTTATTTGGAAAGTACAGAAGAAAATGAAGTCGATAGAAATTGTTTTTGAAAAAAAAAAAATCAAGAGAAATAGAGGGAGATATCGAATCAACGTCGTCTGGTACATGAACTTCTGAAAATGTTTTGTCACGATTTGAGGAAATTTGAAGACAGAGTTGGGTTTGTTCTTCATTACAGCTGACAAAGAAGCTTATCTAGATTAAAAATCGTCTATACGGATCGATCAAGCATCAAACACACATCCATGTTTTACTCGTATTTCGTAGTTGTTTGTTTAATTTTCGTTTAATTGTAACATGGATTTTTGGTTTTGTGCAAAATTTATTGTAGGGTTTATTGGAATGGGGTATTTCATCTAATACATGCAATTTAGGTATGTAGTAACACGGTTTATGGTTTTTGAATGATGTTTAATTTTTGCTAATCGCAACATAAGAAATTGAAATTTGGATTTATCAAATTTGTGGAAGAAGATGCAAATATACAGACATTTCAAGCTAGAAGTGCCAATTATTTCTATATGTGTACTATGTGGAGGAGTGCTTTCCGAAATACTCTGAATGCAAATTATATTAACAGTATCCATCATGTGTCTTTATGAACAATTTAAGGAATTTTTCTGAATAGTATCAAGTGGAAGTTAATTTTGTTTATTTAGTTTCTTTTGTTTTAATTGTCTATCCGTCACTTGCATAATGGCATTAAGCTGTGTTGCTCAGTTACAGAGCTAAACCTTTTTATGGGCCTTTTGTTGCTGAGGTGTGGTGTGAATGTCGGAAAGTCATTTTAGAATCTTAAAAATTGGAAAGAGTATTTTGGTTTATGATCACTTCAAGGTACCATGTTAAAACTATTATCTGTGGAGACAATTGATATTTTTTATTTTTTTGGGTCATTTTTGGGAAGGGTAGAAGATATACAGGATTGACGGTTAGTTTCCTCGAGCTAGAACTGGATAATGCAAACATGAATGTTGAAAAAACTAAACAGACCTTATCTAAAATGGGCAATGGTCCCCAAGAAAGTACATTATTATAGTATTTTTAATTATTTAATTTAAAATTTTCACGATTGGTTTTTGGTTTAAAGAAATTTAAATAATATACTATAGTAGAATAATAATATGTTTCAAAAGCAGTGTGTTTTAAAATAAATGATCATGTTATCCATAATCTCTACTAATAAGTAAACACTTCATTGCCATCTTCATCTATCTCGACCAATGGTGGCATGATAGGATCCCTCTCCATAATATCGTCCACTTCACCATCATGTTCGTCCAAATTTTTATCAATGTCGACATGTCAATGTACTTCCTTTTGTTTCAAGTCCTTCTTAGGATGTGTTTGGAGTTGTTCTATGTCAGGAATAAATACATCTCCAGTTGTTTGTTTTTCGTAGAGACCTTTCTCTAGTGATTTGTATGGACATAACGATTGGTCTCCAATTGTATTTATATCCTGCAAAAACATATATTTTTATTATTTGTGACCAAGAATTCTACATAATTTGTATTGGTATGTCTGAAATAATGCTAGCATGTACAGTAGAACTTCGATAAATTAATTACTTCGCTAAAATAATAAAATTCTCCGGTCCCAACTAGGCTTGTACAGGCTAAATTTTAACTCGATAAATTAATAACTTCGCTAAAATAATAATTTTCTCCGGTCCCAAGGCTATTAATTTATCGAAGTTTTACTGTAGTTACCTTTTCTTTTCTATTTAATAGATATGCTTCCTCCAAAGTATTATCATAATGAAATATTTCATGTGCGGTTAGACTGTGATAGAGGAAGCTGGGACCTATTGCATCTATTATTTCTTCAACGCAGTCTGCCCTGTTTTTCTGCAAAAGAAAATCATTACTCAAGAGCTACTTTGACCGAAAATTTCGCTTATCTAAGACATTTTAGTTACCTTTACATCCACTGTTGGCAATGACATCATTTTTGTATTGATGCAAAACATAGTCTGCGATTTCTAACCTAATCTAACAATCACAAAACACTAAACAATAATGGGTTTGAGTTTAGAAATCACTTACAGTCTTCTTTTCACCGGCGGAGGGTTGTTTTCAACATTCTCAGGGATTGAACTTTAGGGTTTACTAGTTCCATATTTTCTGTAGTAGCAGGTTTTCCCACACTACACCCCTTACTCGATTTTGCTTAATTAGTTCATTGAAAGTTGTATAATTGAGAATGTTTATTGATTAATTTCATGAATTGTCTACACAGGAAAAGTAGAATTATACTTAGCAAGTAAAACACTCTTAAACTTTCTCTCTCCTAATGACTTGCCCAACAATTCCCAAAAAGATCCCCCCCTCCTCACAGACTCACTCAACCCTTTATATAGGGTGATACATAGTGGATGACAAACTAAGCTACCCTTTATTTTCGGGAATGTCCCGCGAAGTGTCGCAGATGCACAAACATTCGCTTCTCGCGACACTTCTTAACCCTCGCCGAGATCTCACGTCTTCTTTATGTTTTGCCTGTCGTTATTCATTGCGTCGTTTATTTTAGCTTCCGCGACTCCCTCGCGACATCGTCGTTTATTAAACCCGCGAGCCCCGTCTCGTTGCGATATTATGATCCTACATCTTGCCTCTTTTTCCTTGAATATTGCTTGAAGAGCGATCTTTAAGGAAAAAATCTGTTGTTGTAGTAACCTTTGGTCTTTGCTGATGAGGGAACGAGCGGAAGAATACTGTACTTGAAAAGTACGTACTTGCCTCTATTCTTTTGCGAAGTTCCAAAGCTTCTATATACGAAGTATCGTCTCCTATCTCTCCTCATATTTCCTCTGCGAAGGGAGGAGTATCACGAAAGTGATTCTTTTGATTTACCGCGACTGCTTATTTTTATTTGTTTCGGTTTTGTACTTTTACACGGATTTTGATTATTAATGTCTTTTCTTGACACGTCTCTTTCAACCGCTTATTCTTGACCGTTCATGTCTCTTCGCGCATTAAATGACCTCGTTTTTCTCGAGGATCTTTTTCCCTATATATAGTTTTCTTTTTCTCTTCTTTTCATCCTTTAGTTTCTCTCTCGCAATTTTTCTTTGACTCTCTTCTTCCGCAATTTGCGCTCCCGCTTACCGCAAATCTTTTCTTCGTCCTTTCTAGCGCTGATCTTAATCCCCAATCTTCCATCCATTCCCATACTGATAAATGGCTTTCATCAATCGTGCATACAAAGCTTCTTTTGAAGAGGTTCAACAGAAGTTACTCGAGAAGGGTTTTACTCTATCAACCATTCCCGATCAAGAATCTTCATCCATTCTTTCGCAAAATTATTTTCCCCGATCATCAATGTGATGATCAAAGGATTATAGTCTCGCTAGGTCAGCTTCTCGCATGGACTTCCCATTCCCTTATACGATCCGAGTTGCCTCTATTTTATGAAATCTTGGCCCATGAAAATTCTCTGCCGTTTATCAATTGAGTGGCGATTGCATTCGCCTAATGCTTGAATTCGCGAATCGTGGTGGTCTTGGTAAAGGATCTTTATACCCTGCTCTCGTTAGACACCCCGATTTCAAAGACTTGGAAATAGTCTGGCTGAGAAGTACACTTTGTAGAGAACTTTTTTGAAAACTATTCAAAGGATAAAGATGGTTAATGCGAAGTCTCATTGGGGCATTCGCTCGAAAAGAAGGATAATGTCCCCGAGGATAAATTGCTCATGCGGGATATTGATTGGCACCGGGCAATAATACTACTCCTCGCCACTCCAAAGATGAGAAATGGTGGGTTGTACCCTTGTTTTTAAATGGTCCTTATATCGCGGGCCCGCACGTTCTTCCTGCGAATCTCGCAGGGTATCATCCTTGGGAATTCAAATGGCCTGATAAAGCAAATGAGGTATGTTTCCCATTTTAAATCTTGCCTTTGCAACTTTCTTTTTACATATGTTGAGTTTGTATAATTTTTCAGATCGCCAAATTGAGAAGAAAGTACAAGGATAACCCATTGGAGAGTACTCTGACCATACTTCGATCAACTACGAGTGAAGTAAGAAACACTTCCTTTGTTATTTGAAACAATATTGTTGCCTCTGTTTCTTATCTTTAACCGTATGCGAAGGTTGGAGTTGAAGAAGCTTTAGCCGCGAAGACTAAAGGTAAAGGCAAAACTATCATTCGCAAGGGTAAATCTTCTGCTCCATTAACTAAGAAGCGAAAGGTTCAATCTTCTTCTCGTCTTAACTCAAGCTCCGAATCTTCTGATGAGGATAACCATGATTCGAATCTCTCTCTTGCTAAGGAGATTCCGTTGGCCGGCTCTCCTATGGATCGATTATCTAGCATCTTCTCAGACTCTTTCCAAGGAATGGGAGATGCTCCCCTAGCTTCCCTTTGCGGTACTCTCGCAAATGTGTGTAACGCTACTTTATTAGAAGGCAATGATTCTTTCAATGGAGCCTCTAGAATCGTGTCTCCTGACTTCTTGAACGCCCTTGGGTCTTTGGTATGTATGCAGTCACATTTCCCTGTTAATTTTAAATTTTTAAATATATATGTACTGACGCTTTTTCTCGTTTTCTTTCATAGGTTGGAAGAACTTCTTTTGTAATTGCCTCAGATCTCGAGAGAAGACGCAACAATCTTGAAAAGAAGAACTCGCAGTTGAGCAAGAAGATTCGAGAATTAGAGATCGAAGTCTGCGTCATCTCGCGATAAAGACGAGAGAATTCAAAAGTTAAATACCGAGCTTGACTCCCAAAGGGATAGGGTGTCCTCTCTTCGAACGCTAATCAAAGAACTTTATGGTATAAGATTTCACTTCCTTTTATTATTTCTATCTTATCGGTCGCATACTACTACCTAATTTATTACCTTCGCAGATGTATATAATCTCTCCGATGAGGCTATTCTTCTCCATACGTTTCCTGAACCCATGGATAATGACCTTCTTCTCGCACACCTCAATCAATCTCTAAGTAGTTCCTCAGATAAAACTAACCTCCTTTCATTAAAGGATCTTCAGTCCAAACATCAGCTTTTAAAGATCGAACACAGATCTAGTTTAAATTTAACTAACCGCTTTAAACGAATGTACCTTGATTCCGAGAAGAAAATCAAGACTTTAAGGAAGAAAATTAGTGACCTCATAGATGAGAACGATCGCATTACTAACAGAGGTGCACAGCATTATCGAATTCCACAAATCTCTTCTTGGTGTGCAAATTGAACGAGATGAACTCCTTCATCAAAATACTATGCTTAAGCGGCGAGAAGAACAAGTTCGTTCTCTTCTTGTTATCAATAGTGATGATGAATTCGCCGGGTCATGCGAAAGTTTTAGATAATGCCAGAATAACCTAGGTGTTGATGTTAGTCTTCATGCCGAGCATACTTCCTTGATTAAAGATATGATATCCGATAGAGAAGGTTACTTATTATACCTTATCGCTTCTTACTTCGTGGTATTGCTTCTAAATTATTAACTTGTTGTTTCTTATTTGCAGAATCGAGAAGAGGCTTCAAGTTAGAATTAGAGAACTTGAATCGAAAAAGAACAAATTCGCTAGGAATTTTCCAAATGAGAATTGAAGAACTCAACCGAAAAACAACAACTCGCCAAGAGTCTCTCCCTTCGTAATAACAAGTATTCCAAGTTGAAGAAACAATTTGAAACAACAAATGGAGAACTTTAATAATGATGTTTGTTCGTTTTCGCAATGGAGCCATGGAGTATGTTTGTAAGCACCAAACATCCCTCTCGCATACATATCCCCGGCTTCTTGAAAAGGTTCCCGAGAATCTACCCGTCTCTCGATGTTTCGATAGTGAAGCCGGCGAAGAAGAAAATTCGCGATGAGAATAATAAAACGAAGAATCGATGAAGAAGAAGAATCATCAAAGATATAACTCTTTTTGTTTTCTTTTGTCTTGCGTGTAATATCCGTACATTCTTTGTATCTTTGTTATAGTGAACTTCTTGGATTTTTTCCCCATGAATTCAATTTTCACTCCCTTTTTGGTAGTTCTTCCTTGTAATATAATTGGCTAACATTATTGATGTATAACTCTTTCGTCGAAGATGAATAACAATGTTCCATCTTTTCCATTCCCATACTTGCCTCTGTTATTTATCTTCAGAGGGAAGATTTTAGTTGTCTTCTTGTATTTGATAATAATCTTATTGTTAATTGAAATGGATCATCGCGACGAAGTCGCGGGTATCTTCATGAATTGAGAATTCTATCTCTTTTTGTTGCGACAAGGTCGCAGACCGCCTTTACATTTTCATGTGATGGCTCATTGACCCTGCCTTATCATTTTTGTGTGGTCTTCCGAGTTAGACCTCCCTAATTAGAGGTCCTCCCCTTGCCACTTTTATGGCGACAAAATCGCAGGACGTCCTTACACTTGCATGTAAAGACCCATTGATCTTGTCTTATCATTTTCCAAGTATTTTTGCCTCTGCAGGATGTTTTAGTTGCGACAATATGACAGCCTAGATATCCTCGCGAACATAAAGCCCCATGACATTGCCGTCGTGCGACGAAATCGCAGACGTCCGTACACTTTCGTGTAAAGACCCATTGATCTCGCCTTACCCTCGCGTTAGTATTATTGCCTCTCAGGATCATTGCACAAATATGACGAGCCTACGTTCTCTTGCGAAAACATAGCCTTATGACATTTGCGTCTGTTTTGACACCCCTAATGGAGAGCGTCGCCCTTATCATCTCCCGGTTGCCCCTTCAAGGAGGCGAAACATCGGCCATACAAGACTAGCTCCTCCCATCCTGTCTTAACAACAACCAGCTGTTTTTCGCAGCCTCTTATCCCTTATACCTATATGGTTTATGGTTACGAGACTGCACCCTAAGTGGAGTTTTCTTCGGGCGAGTGCAACGCATGCCAAGACTTGCCAAGAATGGCCAGGGTAGGTTCATCCATCCCGGCACTCGGCTCAACCGTGTACCTCGGCGCCTTGTGCATACACCGACTCCTTGGAAGAGACCCTCGGTCGCCCAACCAGGGTATAACCTACATATATAGTTGGGAATCCAAGGTATCTCTCCCGGATAGGCTTTCATGGGCCCCAAATTTTCATGGTTCAGCTTCAGGAGCGGTGTAACCTTCCCCCGAACCATGGCGAGAGATACCCCTTATATGACGCACTTTAGGTCTTACATTTACCTCTTACGAAATGTTATTCGCGAACTAGGGTGTACGCCATAAAGGTTCGTCCCATTCTTTTGCGCATTTGTCTTTGTTAGATCATTCAATCATTCATGTTTCATTATTTGTCGATATTTGTTTGCGAAGTATTCGCATAGTTTTGTTTCACTTGTTGTATTTCACTTTTCTTTCTTAATCAAATTCTCATTTTACTCTTGGTTGCGAGATTCTCGCACATCATTACTCCAAATCTGCTACTTTGCCTCCCGCTTTTATTGATTGCTCACTTCTTATGCCTTTTGTTCCTCATATCTTTTGCTTCTTTATTGTCATAACATTTGTCTTTCTCCAGGCATTCTCCTCGCGAGATATGTTCAGTCCTCACTTCTATAGCATCTACCATTAGTTTTTCTTTTCTCTGTTCATTTCTCACATGTTGCTTCCAACCCTTTCTTTTGGCATTTCTTTCTATACCAATGCCGTTTGGATGTGGAAATTTTATACATTGGTGGTATGTCGATGTGACCCCCAAGATTTCATGAAGCCATGGCCTCCCAATCAGTGCATTATACGGGGATTCCACGTCAACCACACGTAATAAAATATCGGTTGATAACCCTTGTAGAGGTATTCTCATGTGAACCTCTCCCTTTGGTTTGTTTGCGGTGCCATTAAAGCCATATATCTTGTATGTTGAGGGGATCAAATCCTCATCCTTTCCTCCCATCGTCTTATAAGTATGGTAAAAAGAATATTCACCGAACTTCCGCATCGATTAGATTCTATTGATCGCCCACAAGCTTCTCGCCTCATCATCTTCTCCATCAACTGGTTTTGGGTTAATCTCTAGTTTCACAACCAACGGGCTATCATGTGTTTCTCTTCCTTTTGGTACTTCATCTGCAGAGAAAGAAATAGTCTTCACCGCCACTTCTAATCAAGCTGCGTCGTTCTCGCTGACTCATTATTTCTTTATCATTAGCATCTCTCGCAAAGACTCTACCGAGCACGTTGTCATGAAAATCTTCAATGGTACGATAGAGTGGACGATAGAGTTGCAATTCAAATTCTTAGCCTTTGTCCCGATTTCTATCACAAATGATTCCTTTCCCTTCGCCGACACTCGTTCTATGCATCTCTCGGTGGTGGTGGTAATGTCCGGCCCGTTTCTTCTCCCTTTAGAAAGTGATTCAAACTTCCCCGATCAATCATCCCGAGAATAATTCTCTTTATGTTTCTACAATCGTTTGTTTGATGCCCATGGAAGCGATGGTAAGAACAAAACTCATGACTTCTATCGCCCGGCGGTGGTTCCATTCCCACGTTCCAAGGTGCCGGTACATTTTCCATCACAAGTATAGCTTCCCAGATCTTTTCCACACTAGCATTCAAAGTGGAGGCATCTTAACTGCTCCCATACTATTCTCAGGCTTCTCTCGCCTCCACGGTTATTTTGCCTTCGTCCACCATAAGTTTCTTGCACATGATCCAACCTCCGAATCTTATTATTGTCGTACGGTTGTAATAGTTCCTTTCGCTCAAACTCTTCTTGATCGTGGCTTCCCATGGCTACTATCTTCGTTGTCCCTCATCGCCTTTCCTTGCTCTGCTGTCCTTGCGAAGTGCTCGCCACCGTATTTATGAATTGAGGCAGCAAGCTTGCGTTCAGCTGTTAGAGCTTGTGTTCGCGATCGGATAAGAATTCATTTCATTCTGTCTTTCTTCTAAGGCAATATATTCTTCCCGTAATTCTCGCAGCTTCCGCCATCGTGATTGTATTTTTGATTCTAAAAATTTGAATATATAACAAATTGGTCGCGAAGAGAGCATTCACAAATGAGAGGATGAGGTATCTTTCCTCAACACGTCCCGCCATTTCGCTACACATGGTCCTCCATCTTATTGTCAACCGCCTTAAACTCTCGCCAACTCTTTGTTTCAACCCGAATACATCTTCAATACACTGGTCGCGAAGAATTGTTACTTATGTATGCTCCTAGGAATGTGGCTTGTAAATGGTTGAATAATGTGATTGTATTTCTTGGCAGTCCTTCAAACCATTTTAGTGCTTCTCCTATTAGGCTTGACGCAAAATATTTGCACAAGATAGCGTCATGATTCTCCCATTGCAACATGCATCTCATATAAGCCTTGATATGTTGTATCGCACAGTTGTTCCATCAAAGATGTTGGTTAATGCAGGTAGATTACACTTAGGAGGTATTCCTCCCATTTGTACTTCTAGCGTGAAAGGATTCTTTGCGCCTTCTGCGATGGCTTCGTCCGATTGTCTCCTTCCTCCTTCCCTTCTATTATTCAAGAATCCTCTCATCTCGGCCAGTTCTCTTAAGATTTGTTCATTTGCCTCGTAGTTTGTTTCTACTGGTCTTTTTAGCTCGCTTCTCTCCTTCTTCGCTCGTGTCTATTTTGATCTTCTTGCTCGTTATTTTCTCCTCTTCTTTCCCCGCGACGCTCTTCCTCGTCTCTTTCGTCAATTCGCACGCCATTATATCGGTTGTTCTCTCTTCTTGGTTGCCTCTCGCCTCTCATCATCTCGCACCCTCTCATATTCTTCGTTGATATTTCTATTGGTACGATTTTGTTCCCTTCTTCTTTCGCGGTTGTCATGGTTATTCTCACGGATTGCTTCTTCCATCTCTTGATTTTCCATTTCTCGCTCTTATCCTTTCTCTCTCTCGCGAGCTAGTCGCGCTTGTTCAATGTAGTGTCTCTCAATGTCATCCTCGATCTCTCGGTTTCTTCTCAATTCTTCTCTCCCGTGCAAGATTATTCTTCCCTCGCCACTGGGTCATTCGGCCCTTGGAGTTGCATGTTTCCTTGATTTTCCCTATTCCGCTCGTTTTGAAAATTTTCAGCCGAGGAATATAACGATCTTCCATTTCTCCTCTTCTCTCGCCATGCTCTATGCTTGGATTTTGTGTTTCTGTTGGTTTTCTTCCTCGGTATTTCGTTGGTAGAACTCTCCCTCTTTCTTCCCTAATCGATCTCGAGCTTGATCTCGCACTACTTCTTGATCTTCTATTTTGCAATCTCATATTTTCCATCCTCAACTCATGATTCTGTCTTGTCAAGTTTGCTCGTTCTTCTGCCTCTAGCCGTCTCTCTTCGTGTATTGTTTGTCTCAATCTTTCTAATGCTGTGATTTCTTCGTTTCCTGGATTGGTTTCTCCATTCGTCCCTTGCTCCCCTTGTCCATTGCTCACCAGTTCTTTGCTCCTCTTCTCTCTCATCTTCGAATCGATCTCCAAGTATGCACACTTACTCTATCATAATCCACACCGCATTTGCTACCGGGGAAATCGGTGGTTGATTTTGATCTTCTCCATCATTTCTCATATTCATCCTTGACGATTCTCCTGTTTCATTCCTCCTTTCTCCAAAGAAGTCTCCCACTTCTTCTTACAATCGTTGGTTGCCTTTGTACATTTCTTCTTCTAGCCATTTTTCTTTTTCACCAATTCTTGAGTATCACTCCAAATCTTTTCTCTATTAATCCAAATTCCTTTCGATTGTCGCGTCAATTCCTCTGCTCGTCCTCAACTTCTAGCGCATATGTAGTAGCAGTTTTCCCCACACTACACCCCTTACTCGATTTTGCTTAATTAGTTCATTGAAAGTTGTATAATTGAGAATGTTTATTGATTAATTTCATGAATTGTCTACACAGGAAAAGTAGAATTATACTTAGCAAGTAAAACACTCTTAAACTTTCTCTCTCCTAATGACTTGCCCAACCATTCCCCCCAAAAGATCCCTCCTCACAGACTCACTCAACCCTTTATATAGGGTGATACATAGTGGATGACAGATAAGCTACCCTTTATTTTCGGGAATGTCCCGCGAAGTGTCGCAGATGCACAAACATTCGCTTCTCGCGACACTTCTTAACCCTCGCCAGATCTCACGTCTTCTTTATGTTTTGCCTGTCGTTATTCATTGCGTCGTTTATTTTAGCTTCCTGCGACTCCCTCGCGACATCGTCGTTTATTAAACCCGCGAGCCCTGTCTGTTGCGATATTATGATCCTACATTTTCCCTTACCTTTTTTCTCTGATTTGGATCTTTAGATACTTCCCGTTGAATCTGTGTTATCTATTGATCGTTTGGAATCAACTATTTTTCAGGAAAATCAAATTTTCAATTTTTAGAGATTTTTTCTTATGAGTTTGATGGAATATGAGATGAAGATTAAGAGAAGATTAAGAGAAGATTAATGGTTTGTTTAAGTTTTTAATTTTAGGGTTATTAGATTAAGTAATAGGGTTAATTAGTTCAAGGGTAATAAAGTAAACTCACCCACATTTAGCCTCCCCTTAGTAAGGCACTATGTCCATATAAATCTGGGTATACTCCAATCTCGCCAGGTTTTTTAAGGGTCATTTCAATAAAATAGGTTAAAGAATTTTTAAATGGGCTTTAAACCCAAGGCCATAAGAGTAAGAAAGAGTGAGGTAAGGGTCAAACACTTAATTCCCACTAAAAACAAACTGCCTCAAATATAACCCGACTTCTACAAGAGTCGCCGAGTCAAGTAAGATAATGTACCAAATTTTGTGAAAAATATTTATCCAAATTTTGTATTTATTTTCTCTTAATTAGGTTGATCAAATTTAACCTTTATTTCTTTCTTTTGCATGATATAACTCGCACCTCTGTACATATCCAGTAAGTTTTAACCCTCGACTTCTCTGATGAGAAGCGTCATGCCCACTGAATTGATTAAATATCACTCATATTTTTTGATGTTTGGTTGTAATGATGCTAGATAAGTTTACAAAAATAACTTCTAATGGTTGGAGAAGAAAAACTTAACTCAAATGAACCGATTGAGTCCTAGTTGGTTCCGATTCACACGAGTCAAAAGAAAAACAAACCCAACCTTATTAAACCTGGCGAGATTGGGGTACACCCAGATTAATTAGGGTATACCCAATTTTAAGGGGACATAGTGTGTCATTATTAAAAAGTATGATTTTACTTTAATACCCTTGAACTAATTAAATCTTAAAAATAAACCCATTTCTTAATTTCATTAACCCTAAAATTAAAAAACTAAACAACTCTTAATCTTCTCTTCTTCATCTTCATCTTCCATCAACCAAAGCCATATAAAAGTCTTCAACTTTGATTTTCCAAAAAAGTTGTTGACTCTACCGACGAAAAGAAGACTATAAATGATATTTAAACTCAAACCATCATTGTGTTGTGTGATTTGATTGTTATATTAGGTTAGAAATCGAAAATTATGATTTCTGTGTTTATGGTCGGCAAGGTCGTAACATGCATATCTTGCCGACTTTTCATAACAGCCATGACGACTGTAAATTTTTTCAACAGCCGGCAGGGTATTTTTGAAGACCTTGCCGACAAAACAGACGACAGGGTATTTTCAATAAGCCTAGGGTATTTTTCTCAACAAATGAGGCGGGTTTTTTTTTTGTAGACCTTGCCGACTACTATTTTTCAATAGCCGTCTCCTGTGTGTCAAAAAAATAAAGTCGACATCTTCTTCATTTAAATACCCTGCCGACCAAATCTAGTCGGCATGTAATTTTTTCAACAGCCGGCAGGGTATTTTTTGAAGACCTTGCCGACAAAACAAATTCTATAGTGGTATTTTCAACAAATGCGGGGTATTTTCTCAACAAATGATCAGGTTTTTTTGTAGACCTTGCCAACTACTATTTTTCAATAGCCGTCTCCTATGTGTCAAAAAATAAAGTCGACATCTTCTTCATTTAAATACCCCCTGCCGACCAAATCTAGTCTGCATGTTCTTCATTCAAATACCTTGCCGGCCAAATATAGTCGGCATGGTCTTCATTCGTCGAGCTTGCCGAATTTTCATACTTTCAGAACTAAAAGTGTTGATTTCTGATCCAATTTTGAGTATGATTTCATACAACAGCTTTGCAATCCCCTTTTTAGAAGTGTTTGGGTTGTGTGCTTTCATTTCCGTTGCAAAAGATTTTCTCAAAAAAAAAAAAAAAAAAATCATCAAAAATCTTCCTAAATAAGCCTGGCGAGATTGGGGTATACTCAAACTAATTGGGGTATACCCAATTTTATAGGGACTCTTTTTTAAGGGCAAAGGGGGAGGTCAATGGGTAAAGTTACAAAATTACCCTTTCACATTATAACTCTAATTACTACCAAAATCAGTTTTCTTTCTTCATTACATCTTCTTCTCTTCTTCTTCTCCTCCACAACCTTACCTTACCGGCTCCATCACCCCACCACCACCAAAACTCGTCGATCAATTTGTTTAAATCGTTGATTCGAAAACTCCGATTAATCTTCATCAATGGATCCACCACGGAAGGAGGCAACTCGTATGAAACAATCTAATCGAAAACCCAATGAGTATAACCCTGGAATTGCAAATTTGGTTGCTAAGAAAGTGAAGAGAAAAACGGTTGAAGAAGAAGGAATTGAACCCGCTGAAACACGTGAAATGGTGCGCTAAAGAAAGTAAGGGCACACTTAAACTCACTCTAGTACTTCAATTTCATGTTTGCATGTCAAATTAGGTCAGAAAAATCGAATTTGTGAATTGGCGATTCTGGCGCCAAGCAAGGTTCTTGGTTATCGACCTTTCCGGGATTTCATAGTTAGGGTTTGGCCGGAAGGTATAAGGTTGAAGAACTTGCCTATCAGTATAGTTTCTCAGAATCGCTACTAGCAGGGCTGGCAGGTTATTCAACTGTATACATTGCCTAAGTCTTTTATCTTTTAATGAAGCTTCTGCAAGTTTTTGTTTTTTACCCTTCCGCTACTTCTTTTGAATGTTTCCCGATGCCTAGAGTTTTTAAACCCTAAGGGTAGTTATATAAAAACATGCCTAAGGTTTGTCACCTTAAATGTATGTGTAATGGACCTTGCCGACCTGTATAGTGAAAATTTCTTGTTTTTTTTTGTGCGCCGGAAGACTATTTTGATGATACAATGCCGGCGTTGTTTAGCCGGCACTCATCTTTTGGTCGACCTTACCGGCTATTGTTCCGCCGGATTTGTTGAATATATATAACCTGCCGGCCTGTAATGTTTATTTTCTGAATTGTTCTTGTTCAGATTGCGAATGGCAAAGAAGAAAGCAGCTCTTAGTCCTCCTTCAAACCCTCCTCGTGTTGGTGATAAACTATTGTCTTCAAAACATCGAGGGGTGTATGTTGTGCCCTAACGACAAAGGTCTTAGAACCACTATCTCGAACCCAATGATTCGAGACGAGACTCCGTGATGAAGACCAATCAATTTCATCCGGTAGAAGAGGTGATGATGATGATGTTGATGAAACCAATCCGGCTCTTGGAGGAGGTAACAATGATGATGATGATGATGGTGGTGATCAAGACATGCATGAGGTCTGGAGGAGGTAATGATGATGGTGATGATGATGATGGTAATGGAGATAAAGGTAAGAATATCATCGAAGATGAAATTGTAGAAGAGGAAGAGGAACAAGAAGAAGAAGGAGGAGATGGAGATGGAGAAGGAGAACAAACTCTAGATGTTGTTCAAGCCACCGAAGCTTCAACCAACTTCAACCTAACGAAGAAGAGGGTGATCACTAAACCTACGATTCTCACATGCCTCCCAAACACTTGATGGTTGCACTCGAAAGAAGGTGAGCCTCCAAAAGGGACCCCAAAGAGATGGTGGAGTCTGTTCTTTTTGGATACAAACACTCATGGGCATGTACGGTCCATCATACTATCGTAAGTAATCTTAATCCGTCTTTGTTATTTATTCAAGTGTGTAACTATCTTAATTAAATTTGCATCAAGTGTTTGTATTTCTTTTCATTTTCTTTTTTTTTGGTATTTAGGATCACAAGCATGCCATCCGTCTCATGAGGCGCCAAGCTTCGTGTTCAATGATGCATACTTGGAATCTTGACTTGGAATGTGAGGAGGTGAAAGCGATTGTGAGGAACTCCGGGTTGTTGCTCATGGTGGAGAGTTCGAATATTAATCATGATAAAGTTACCATCTCTCGCATTCTCAGTGAGCGGTTCTATGGAGAGACCGATATACTCGTTATTCCCATTCGGTGAGATGGCGATAACTCCCGATGATGCTCAACAAATTCTAGGCCTCGAGGTTGATGGAAAAGCAGTCACCGAGGGATTCGATAATGCCATTTCTTTCGAGAAGATTTACGAATTGAGCAAGAAATTATTCGGTTGGAGTCAGGTTCAGACGGATGATGTTCTTGACAAGAAGGATGGTCGACTAATTAAGAAGTTTAATGTGAAGAAGTTGAGGGACAAACTATGGAAGACTCAGGAAATCCTTGATAGTGAAGGAATGGTGCCGCGGCCGCTTATTTGCTATACACCCTGGGCAGATGTATCTTCCCCGACAGTTCCGGAAACCAAGTCGAGGCCAGTTACTTGCAACTATTGGATCCCTTACATGAAATGCGTGGGTATTCTTGGGGTACTGCGGTGGTTGCCTTCTTGAATAATGAGTTGACAAAATCTTCTAGGGCACTCACTAAGCAAGTTAAGGGAAACACATGTCTCTTCCAGGTAATTTTATTGTTTAAAACATTTATATTTGCAAATCTCGAAAGATCAGGGTTCTTACTAAACTTTTTTTTTCTTTTTGCATAGGTTTGGATATATGAACGCTTTCCTTCTTTGTTCAAAGACAACTCTTACGTCAAAGTGGATAACAAGTTCCGTTACATTTGCCAAGAGCTCAAAGGTACAGCTTTTAAGGGTACTCAGATAAGGAAATGCCGCAAAATCTTATGAAACTCCGAGCCGCCATCGACAATTTGACTCAAGGAAAGAGGTGATATTTGATCCGTATCGGGAGGATAGAAATCAAGGTTTAATCCCAAGGAGAAATGAAGTTGTTGCATTATACTATGGACCCTTGATGACTGTGTTTGAAGGATTTTCAATGTACGATCCACATCGGGTAATGCGACAATTGGGTTACGTCCAAGAAGAACCTCATTTCGATGAAGAACCGTTCTTTACCGTGAACCGGGATAACTGCACCACCTCCCAAAAAACTATTAACGTCTCTTACGATCCAGCGCCAACTCAAGAACATTGGGACAATAGACGGGGCCGTAACATCGATGTGAGTCTTTTGGACGAGGTGACCACCGGTCATGAAGCTACTGAGAAATACATGGCGTGGTACTTGGGTTGGGCTCGTCCTACCGTGATTAGGCCAATGACTACCAAGAACGGCTCGTAAGAAGAAGATGGAATCGAAAGACCCAACAACAATGCTTAAGATATTTGTAAGTATTTTAGAGTTGCTCTTACTATTTTAAGATTGATTGCATTACCGAATCATTCTATTAATTGTTTATTGTTTAATTGAATATAGAAGGATCAGTTGAAGACCTTTGTGAGGGTGTTATGTTGCGCGAAAGATAGAGGAGAACCTGTGCAAAGCAAGCACATTGACTATGCTTGCAATGTTGACAATGAGGATGCCCATCTATTGTTCAAGCAACTTCAAGCTCAAGTAAAGGCGGAAGAAAAAGCTATTAAGGATGCACAAGCCAAGACAAAGGCTGATAAAAAGAGGACTCGTAGTGCTCCTGGTGGTGAAGGTAGCAGCAGTGGTCGTGGTGGTGAAGGTAGCAGCAGTGGTCGTGGTGGTGAAGGTAGTGTTCCTAAACGGGGCCGTGGTCGTGGTCGTGCTCGTGGTCGTGGCCAATGAATTCTTTCCTAGTTCATTTCTTTATGTTGTGGTGGACAAATGTTTAAGTTAATGGTGTGGACAAATGTTTTTTTACTATTATGGGACATGTTTCGTATTTTGGACAAAAAATGTTGGATGAATGAATGGTTTGTTTATAAAGTGTCAATATATTTGCCTGGCATGCTTTTTTAAGCTACCTTGTCATTGTCCTGTGGCCTAAGGCAAGGTTGTGAATGTGTATGCCGACTGCCCCCAACAAAAAAATGTGTAGTTACTGTGGCCGGCAAGGTAATACCATTCCTACCAAGCCGGCGTGTTTGTAGCCTAAGTGTACGAAAATAGAGACCCCGCCGGCCATATATTGAAAAAAATCCATTCTTCTCGATGCCTAAAATCATGTAAGGTCTGGAAGGGAAGCAAAATAATAAAATGCCTATGGTATTTTGGCCGGCATGCTAATGAACCCGTACAATTCCGGCCGTTTTGGGACCCCGGCATTGTAGCAAATTTACGACCATGCCGGCGTGTTCAAAATTCAAATTTTTGGCAAGTACAATTGCATTGATTGACTTGTACTTGGGCACTATAACGGCCAAATTTGGGCACCATCCTATAAATGCACTACTTATCTCCACAAAACAACACACAACTATTTGCATATACTCTCCAAAGCTCATATCATCACACACTCCATCTAACTCACCCAATAGCTCTCTACACACAAGAAATGGCTTCATTTGATTCTAATGAAGATTTGGCAATCACCAAAGCTTGGTATGCGGAGACTAGAGTTCGAAGGCAGTCCTCCGTAAGGGTGGATTCCACAACCTTTTGGGCTAGGGTTCACAACACTTTTAGCCAAGAGTGTGGGAATCCTAACTCAAGAAGTGTTCAACAAGTGCACGATAGGCACATAGTCATTGAAAATGCGATACTTGCTTATTTAGCTATCCAAAAACCAATTTTCAACGCTCCCCACTTTAACTTGTCCATTGAACAATTTGTAAGTATTTTTATGGTTTATTTTACGTGATCCATGTTGTTTGATCTTCCAACTTAAACCGCACTAACAAAGTAAGTTTGTGTTTTGTTTTTGTAGCACCAAGTCGCCAAAGCGCGCTACTTGGAGGAAAAGGGGGAAGCATTCGCATTCGATGCAAGCTATCAATTCATGGAATCCAAAATCCCGGAGTATGCCCCTGAGATGATGGAGGGTGTATCGTCTTCTGAGGAGGAAGATTGATTGCTTTAGAAGTTTTAGTGTAGGTTTTGTGGGTAGATCTCTATGTAAACCCTCGCGAGACTATAACTCGTCCACTAGGGTCGCCTAGGGTTCAAAGGCTTGATGCACATGCTAAGTGCATTCGTTTTTCCGTCGACAAGGATTAGGTTTTATGTTTCAATCAATGTAGTAACCAAAATTGAATGAATAAAGTAAATTATATCTTCCATATTATGTCACCTAAGCAAGGTTGTATTTGTTTTTCATGCCGAGATTAATATAGCCTAAGGGTAGGAAATATTTACATGCCTACTAAAGATTGCCGCCCAAGATAGTCTGGCGTGTTCTTCATCCGAGGACCATTCCTACGGATATATGGTCTATAGCTTATTCAAAGTTGAACCTTCCTATGAAGAGCGATCAGCAGCTTATTCAAAGTTGAACCTTCCTACGTATGTTTGGTCTTTAAGATTATTCAAACCACGACTTCTCTGGCTTTATACATTTTCAAAACCAAAATTTTTAGATCGAATCGAACTCATATGACGGATCAAAAGGTTAATCTATCAATTCATAATTTCAAAATTTTAATCTAAACTCAATTAATTAACCTAATCGAATTTTAGTATTAATTAACCAAGGGCATATTAGGCATTTAGAAAAAATAAGGTTAAGGGGTGGCTTGGTTTTACTTCATAATGACCAGATTTTGTCTTATTGGGTATACCCCAATTAGTTTGAGTATACCCCAATCTCGCCAGGTAAATAAGTTCAATCAAAAACAAAATTTCATTTCATAAGTTTTAATCTACTCAATTTATCAATCTAAACTCAATTAATTAACCTAATCAGAATTTTTAGTGTTAATTAAACAAGTGTATATTAACCATTTAGAAAATATATGGTTAAGGAGTGGCTTGTTTTACTTCCAAATGACCCTATTTTATCTTATTGGGTATACCCCAATTAATCTGGGCATACCCCAATCTCGGTGGCTTTAATGCAAATGCTCGAACCATCTACTGCCGCACGATCTGTTCACGGTGGCTTTCTCGGTGGAATGCTTCGGTGATTCTAGCAACACTCTTTCTCATTTCCTTTTAGTCTCAACTCTCAAGACCACGAGGACGCAGATTCCAACGAGTTAAAATAGAAAAACCTCTGTAAAGAAGGCAAATTAGTTCTGCTGGTGTAATCTAGGGTTGAAATGGGGATCGATTCTTCTTCTTTTAGTTCAATTAGTAATCGGTACGAGGGTAGATTTGTTCGTCATAGGGATTATAATAACAGTCTGATAATTTATGACAAAAATAGTGATGACAGTCGAAACGCACAGTCACAAGCAGCAACCACTGATCAGAAAGAGGTACATGATCTCGAAGAAGAAGAACCAGTTCCATACGTTGTTCTAGTTCAAGGACCTCCCAAGGTATTATTATTTTCTTTGCTTTTAACCTAAATTGAGGTTTAGGTTTTGTTTATGCTTTCGCCGATTATCTTATTTCCAAGCAATTAGGGGGTTATGACGCTTTTTACTACGCGATTGTAGGTTGGGAAATCCATGCTGATTAAATCTCTAGTGAAGTTTTTCACTATGCACCATCTAGATAACGTTCGAGGCCCTGTTACTGTGGTATCAGGTACTTGTTGTTTGCATTATGTGGTCTTACTTGTTCTAAACCCTTCATGCCCATGTGATAATCTTGTTTTGTTGTATTTTTGCTAGGCAAGCATAGGCGTCTGCAGTTTGTGGAGTGCCCAAATGATGTTAATGGCATGATAGATGCTGCAAAATACGCCGATTTGGTGTTATTTTGTATTGATGCAAGTTATGGGTTTGAAATGGTAAGTCACAATAGAAAGTTCGTTTAGATTTTATTTTAGTTGTTACAAGAATGACTGTTCTGATTCCTGCCTTACTGGATTTACAGTTTATACCAGAAACATGTTTCATGCACATGATTAATTGTGAAAAAAGCTTTCTAATGTGCCATCATCAACTTTCTTGTACAACCTTTTGAATTTATTCCAATGACACTGCCCTGGGCTTTTCTTTGACTAAAGGAAAATCATTACCAAGTTTAGAGTGTCTCTATTCCTCACATGTATAACAACGATACGGGTATGAGTATTAGTACTGGTTCTTCGACGATGTCAGAGGCCAAGTGTGCATACATCATCCACTAAGTTAGACATACATAACCACTACACATGAGTTACATTTTGATCAAATAAACATGACACTGATCCATCTATACTTTGAAGAAATAAACAATCATGTGTCTTCTTCTTCTCGTTCATTCCCGCTTCTTTTATCATTTCATGCTTTATAGAAAAAGTTGCAGAAATGTTAAAATTTTATGTTGCTGTGTTGGGAACGAGTACCAGAGTAGAGTTCATACGTGTCCCTACGGGGTAATTCTTTTTAACAGCAAAATGTAGTCCACTCGTCGTTACACAGCTTCTCACATATCTGTTATGATATATGATGTTCTCCCGTCATTTTCCTCTTCTTTTAATGTATAGCGGCATGATACAACTGCACTGTGTCGACAATTATTCACCGATACAGGAAACAAGGCGAATTGGAATTTGTGATTGTATTTGTATGCCTGCTGTGTGATGCCTAAGAACAAGTCACAGACTCTCAGTCTCTGTTCATTTTCAAAAGAATGCAGATAAAATATTTTAGTTATTATGTCTTCAAAGATGTTCATTTTGAAAATATGGTAGTTTTGAGGCCTTTCTTTCTTCTTGCAAAATGCCTTTATTGATTTCAGGAAACATTTGAGTTCTTTAACCTTCTACAAGTTCACGGCTTTCCAAATGTTATTGGCGTCCTCTCACATCTTGATAAGATCAAATGTGATGGACAACTAAAGGCAACCAAGCAGCGCCTCAGTCGTCAGTTCCGGAACGAAATATACGGCGGAGCAGAACTATTCTACTTATCACGTCTTGATAATGGAATGTAAGTTTTTGTTTAGATTAATAGGGTCATATGATTCATGCATTTAATGTATATTGTTTGCTAATTTTTAATTTAATGGACTTATTAGTAGAAAAAAATCTGCAAGTCTCAATTAAGGATTGCCGCTTATCCATTGTTGTTTCTTATTCGTTTATAATTAACAGGTACATGGACGATGAAATTCACAATCTAGCAATGTTCATATCAGTTATGAAATTCAATCCTTTGTCCTGGCAAACTGCACATCCTTATGTGCTAGTCGATCATTTTGAAGATGTTACTTCTCCAGAAAGAGTGCAGATTGACAATAAATGTGATAGAAACATAGTTATGTACGGTTATCTCCGAGGCAGTAATTTTAAGAGAGGAACTAAGGTACTTTCTCTACTAGGTTGTTTTGACTCTCTCTCTCTCTCTCTCTCTCTCTCTCCCCCACTCTCTCTGAATACTTGGTATCTTTTATTGGTGCACGGCAAACGTGCTTTGATTCTATTAGTTTCAGAACTCTAGACTTCTAGGAGCATATTCTTGTTTGGCCACCTTGTGAAATATCATACTGTATTATGTTTGATTTGGTTGTCGATTTTCTTAATAAGAGCATATCAAAGAACGAGAATTGTTGTGTTATGAGCCCCATATAAAAGAACTAGACTTACAATAATGTTGTTTAAAGTCTGTGGGCATCCAACTCAAATCCTATAGGCAATGAGTGGAATGGCCCTTCCATATTATGGTTGTTGTTTATTTTGGGGATCTAAGCAATGTTGTACTATTACCCTTCATAAATGTAGCTTAAAGAAAATTCGATGTTGAGCCCACTTGGATGTTAATTGAATAATTTTCATATCCCGAAGGCCTTTTTGGAGTCTTATACTATATGAAAAAGGGAATTTTTACGTTGTTCGTTGTTGCAAACATATGCTTGCTTTTATGAGCAGTAGACACAGTAAATTATGCTTTATTAGTTTCCGGCCCGTTGTTCTGTATATCCAACATATTGTTTTCACTTTTTCTTCCACTACTGTAAGTACTGATTTAAGGTGTATAATACCAGGTGCATATTGCTGGTGCTGGTGATTTTCCCGTATATGGTATTACAAGCTTAGCTGATCCCTGCTCTTTACCAATTGCTGCCAAAATGAAGGGAGTGAATGACAAGGAAAGACTCTTTTATGCACCAATGTCTGGTCTTTGGGGTCTTCTCTATGACAAGGATGCAGAATATGTAGATGAACTCAACGATAATGATGAGGTAACCCGATCAGAGATTGAGGGTTTCAGAGCAGGAACTTATTTAAAGTTGGAGGTTCATGATGTCCCTTTTGAGATGACTAAAAATATTGATCCCAATTGCCCTATTCTCGTCGGAGGTATCAGTCTCGAAGATGAGAATGTTGGATATATGCAGGTATCACACTAACTTTTGAATTTATTGTCGTTAGGCAATTGTCAGTCCGCATCATAGCACTCTTCCACTTTCTAGGATGTGTGCTAGGATGCATATTCAGAATTTTTTAATTTAACTAGTACGTTCATGACTTGTGAAAATGTCAACTCAATCTCCTCTGGAGGTTTCTTCTTCTTCTAAGCCTTTAGTCCCAAACAAATTGGGGTAGGCTTGAAAGGGGAGACGTACGAAACAGTCACCCATAGGTACTGCTCCCGCCCTTTCTTAAGGGAATGGCTTGTTTTCAACCAAACAAAGATACACGAGGAGTTCCCAAGCACCCATCTTGGTACTGCTCTTGCCTTCTATTGGTGTATCGCTGGCTCGCCAAGCTGACCACGACCCTATTCTCGTAGGGGAATGTCTGGGGTTTTACTGTTGGCTCGCGCCCAACATGGACATTCCTCCTTTATCCTGGCTTACGACAGGCTGTGCCAAAAAACTACACAGGCGGAGTTAGTCTCATTCCGAGGTTGTATCGATTTAATATATTGTTGTATGTGAACCAAAAACTTGAATAATAACCCTTATGGTATTTGTGAAGTATCATGAAAATGAAGGGCACCCAGATTTTTAGTTCTCTCTTTATTTTATTTTTAATACGAAACCTCTCAAAGAAAGTGTATGCTTCGATTTTTGAATATGTTTTTCTTGTACTTTTAGGCGAGGCTTAAGCGACATAGCTGGTATAGGAAATTATTGAAGACAAGAGACCCAATCATTGTTTCAGCTGGTTGGAGACGTTACCAGACCAGACCCATTTATGCCCAGGAAGACGGTGGCAATCGTTTGCATCGAATAGATTCCACTCCCGAGCACACAGATTGTCTTGCAATGTTTTGGGGTCCTCTTGCACCTCCCGATACTGGTTTTGTTGCTGTACACAATCTGGCAGGCAATAAGGTCTGATGTATTCTACTTGAACTTTTGACTTATCATCACTATGGTATTTCAGTACTTGATTAATTGCAATTGCAACATAGAGGGGTATTCGTCTATATAAGATGAAATAAATGTGCGTGTAAGTTCGTACGTGTATCCTTGATTTCCTGCGAGTACCTGGCGAAAACTGAGAAAAAAACTAATTACTGTACTCCCTGAGACTTTTCTTGTTCAGATGGTATCTCACATTTCATGAATACATTACTGCGCCTAATACTCGCATTTTATGCCCGTCATCTGCTGTTTTTCGGTTAATGTAGCAAGTGTAATACATTTTTCTTTCTTCTGAAGAAGAGGCTATCCCTTAATTTTTTAAATGTAAGGATGTGAGAATGGGATGCTACACCACTGTTGTTGATTTGCTTGTATGTTTGAGTTCTATTTTGTTTATTGATTGACTTGTATTTGATTCCCCAGGCTGCATTTCGGATTTCAGCAATGGGTGTCATACTTGACTTTACCCAGGCTGCAGAGATAGTTGCAAAGATTTTGAAGAAGTGCAAACAAGTTGGGACTCCTCTCCAAACGTTCAAGAAAACTGCTCCCATCAAAGACATGTTTACATCAGATCTTGAAATTGATTGGTTTAAAGGTGCAGCAATTCAGACTGCAAGAGTTCGGGGGAACGTTAAAAAGGTATTGTTGCCTTGTGCCATAACTAATTTTGCCGGGCTGTGTTTGCTCTTTCGTGTTTTTATTTATGTGCTTTATCTGGTGTCTGGACTCTGGATTCTACAACAACAGCTTGTGATCCATTTGCTTTTGTGATGCTGTAGTGTATGGATGAACAAATTTTCTGTGACCGTTCTTATGGGAAGTTAAATTGTTGGATCATTTCCATGTGGTCCACAACTAACTCGTGTGTTTCCAGACCTTCATTAGTTTTCTATAAAGTCGGCAAGATTTGTTCTCCTAGTGAATGACCAAGTTGCACACACGTTGGTGTTGAAATCTTTTGTTGTATCAGGGGATATAGCATTTCTGTGAAGCTTGTTTCTTTGGTTTACTAATTGTGTTTGATTGGGCAGGCTGCTAAAAAGAAGCTCGTTAGTGAACTTATAAGGAAGGGAAATCAACGTAGAGAAGGGATTGCTAGTTGCTCATTTCAGCACAAAATTTCTCTTTGCGATAAAGTTTTTATGTGCGTGTGGAAACAAGAAAGTGAACTGAAGGATTCAAGCGACTGTACTGGACAAGGCATGGAATCAGTAGGTGAACTGAAGGATTCTCTCAACAAGGTTATCTCCTAATCCTGAATTTATGGTTTAATTTTTGACTTGCAAGGTTGAATTTTTTCATTTGTCCGCATCTCGACTTACTTGTATTTATTCCAAAACCAAGGTTGATCCTGCTAGGAGGCAGCAGACGATTACACAACGACGTGGTGTGGTGTTTGCCGAGAAGAAGAAGACAACTGGAAATCGGATCTGTAAAGAGTACCAGGTAAGAAGACATGGGCTAATACAACGCTTTCCATAATTCATCTCAATCTTCTAGGATAAAACATACTGTTCCCATGTATAGCTGCTCGCTCATTTTAGAATGTAGTCTATTTATGTGTTCAGAGATCATTGTCCGGTCTACTTTTCAATACAGGGAAGTCGAATCTGATTGGTTAGACATTGTGTTTATGCTACAGTGTAAAAGGAGGCCAAAGGAATGTAAGGAGCTTTCTGAGAAAGAGATAGAGTTTATGCTACAGTGTAGAAGGAGGCTGAGGGAATGTAAGGAGCTTTCTGAGCCGAAAGGAGGGTGGGGCAAACTCAATTATGTACGTATAGGACATTAATATTTATTGAGGAATTATTTATTTATTGTTTCTGCTGCTGAAGCTAAGGGATCAAGGTCTCTTTCTCTTGACGCTTGCTTGATGGTTATTCACAAGAATTATTGGTTTTTGTTCTACTAGACTAGATCTGTGATGCTTTTTGTAGTGTACTTTCACTGCTATGTACATACAATGGGTGCAATCAGTTATCACAGTTCCTTTTTTTCTTGTTCTCTAATTTGATTCAGTTTGTAGAATGGATTTTGTGTACTTATGTGGGTTTGTTCTCTGACTCGGTTCAAGGAAACGACTTACTTTTTGTTCTGGGTACTGAGATGACTTTACTTTGGTTACAGCTCTAAAATTTTCTTTGTTGTTCACTTCTGACCAAATGAGAGCTTTAGATGTACCACTCTCCCCGCTTTGTAGGAGTTGCTCCAAGTAGATAACAACAAAAACCCTTTTCACTGTGGTTTCCATAAGAAAAATGCAATAAGGCACCCTCTCGGTAGTTTAGAACCAGATTCAAATCTTAGCAAATAACCAAATTATTTAAATTGTTTCCAGTGTGTATTGAGGAGATGATTAAATCTCGATCAGACCAAGGAAGAACCCAGGTCTTGGCCATATTGTCGCCTTCATCTAGAAAATTGTGCAAGAACGTGACCCCAGCGAGAGTGCGACATCCAATTGTACTATCAGTCTTTCTATTGGCCTCGGAAAACACCAGCTTGGAAAACAGTAGAAACAGTACAACGGAATTGCATTATGCGCACTACGACCTTTTTGCAGATCAAAGACTCTACAGTTTTCTCCAGGAATTCTCACATTAACAAAACAAAGCAGTTGAATACTGCAACCGGGTTTGACAAATGCTATCCTGCATGCTGTGGCAAATTGTGCTAAATTTGATAGTCAGCAAATGTTATCAAGTAAACTCATCAGAATGAGAGGAGCCATATCCAAGTTTCTGAAGTATGCATTTTAACCTGTCTAAGTTTATTACCTGTTTAATAAGTTTCAAGTTAGTTGGGTGTGGATATTTCCGTAGTTTCTCATCTGTGACATGATATATGATGAACCATATCCAAGTTTCTGAAGTATGCATTTTAACCTGTCTAAGTTTCCAGCAGAATCCGCAAGATACTGTCATTGAGCTTTCATTACACAATCCTCAATTTAAACTAATAAGTCGGTAAGATTGATAAGCCGACTACTTAGATCTTGACGCAAAACTGATACAGGCTTCAAAAAACAAAAGGCAGCGAATGTAAACGGAGCTACGCAATACTCCGTTTGTAATCATAAAAATGAAGTAATATAACTTTAGAAAGAAGCTGCAACTCTGCTAGTATTCATTTGATTTAGATATGCGAACTGGCACTTTGCAAGGAAAATCCTGCAAGTATTTGTAAGCCAAAGTAGTACACAAACATAGAAGCATGCGCCTCTGGCTCAGAGCAAATGGTATATACCTCTACTCAAGACTCGAGAATCAAATGGTATAGGCCCCTACCTAAAAGCATAAGGTGCTCATTTTATCAGAATTAGTCAAGGATACTACATAAGATGCTGGCATCCCATTGAAAGTTGTAAATATAGATAGATATTTGCTGTTTTGTCTTGGTAGGTCAGTATTAATATGGTGCTAACAAGTTTATCAACACCCAATTTACGGCTCCACTACACAGAGGCATCTGCTATAGCTGTGAGGTTTTAATAATACAAGCAGCAATTGTAGTCTGCATTCCAAGATTTCTCATGTCTGGCACGGGCATACACATAAGCACGATAACACCACCACAAAACTTGGTTACTAGTCCACATCTTAATTACTAGTACTCCAACAACGTGTGAACCCAAATAATAAGGGACCAGAGATTACAAACTAAAATGTGATCAGTGACCAACCTCAGCTTCGCTTTGCTTCCATTACCTTGTGGCCAAAGCTTTTCTTCACATGGTTTCCCTTCCAAATCCTTTGTTCTGTTCATAAACTACTTGTTTAAGAAGTATTTTTGACATGATCACTAAATGTAAACCTAAGTGTTGACTGAATATGAAATGCATATACCTTCTTGCACCACTACTGAAAAGCTAAATGTCTATTAAGCATATGGAGAATGCGATAAGAGTTGCGCTACTACAGCTAGAAGTAACTTGGATTGCTGCTTTAGTGAACCCAATGGGTTTCCCAGCAATCAAACCCGTAGCAATTGAGATATAAAAATCTGACTTTGATTCTTGCTTTAGAATGAACCTTATCCCATGTTTAGAACTCATGAAATTTTGCATTAAACATTTCCCAAATAGCTATCATCTTTCCGTTTCGACGTCTATGATGAGCAATAGCTAGTTTCCTATCTTGTCTTCCATGCCCTACCTGGATACATTCTCTAGAGATTCAAACCCTTCAATTTTCTTAATACAATTCTTTATACTAAATAATACTCCATCCGTTCCTAAATAATAGGTTAGTTCTATAAATAGATGTTTCAAAAAAGAGCAAATAGGCAAAATGCCCCAAAATGGGGTGTCACCTTGTGAAAACGCCGGACGTTTTGAAATAAATCAAAATGCCCAATCTGTTAGTTTACCCGTTAAATTAACTTAAATGGTCAACTGGGGAATCTTGACCAGTCAACGGGTATCGAAAATGTCAGTTTTAGCCTTACCACATGTCTGCGCGTGGGAGAAACCTTATCTTCTCTTCGTGGTCGAGGTTTCATTCAGTTTCTAAATCTGAGATCTTTCGCAGAGAGATGGAGACCGAGATATGGAGACGAAAAACACATGTAGACAGAGTGTTAGGTCGAGAGAGAGAGAGAGGGAGAGTACGAGTTAGTTATCGCGAGAAGAAAGTCATAGAAAAGAAATTGAAGCCCTAATTCTGCCACATAGAACAAATTAGGTAAGTAATTGAAACCTTAAATTTGTTTCAATTGTCGTGTATTTGCGAATGGGTTTTGTAATTGAATTTATAATATGTTTTGGTCTTCTGAAAGTAGCGTTTAGAGAAAAAACATTAGGGTTTCAATTTATTTGGGGATTTTTAATTTCTGAAATTATGTTAGTTTATATGAAAAATCTTGGGGCGGGTATGGATGAAATTGAATTGATTGCTGAAATTATGAATGATTTGAATTGTTTTACATGCTCTCGAAGTTCGTCCTAGTGATGCAGTTGTACTATCTTACAGGGGTTTGTTATATGTCTATTTGAATAAAGGAGATGATGCCTTGAAGATGTTGAACGATGTGTGCTGGCAAAGCTAGACTGGACAAAGGCTCAATTTAGGAAAGGAGCACTCAAACTACTGAATGTATGTACCCCGTTATCTTTCCTTGTCAGTTGATTATGAAATTTGGAAGTTATGAACGATTTGATTGCTGAATGATATGAATTTAAACATAGAAGCATTTTTGGTTGAAAATGATAATGAAAATGTATCCATAAATACTGCTTAAATTTCTCTTTGCCTTATTTTTAATGTGTGCTGTACAATAAGAAAAAGAAAACCCTGGTTTTAGGTGAATGTATATCTGCACTTAGGAATTTTTGGTTTATTTCCATGTTTTTAGTTGGTCTAGTTAAAACAGTTGTTCATTTTAGTTTCATGAGAATGTATATCTGCACTCCGGTGTATCTGTTTTTGCCTGCAACTGTTGCATTATGGAGACCATCCATCCATGATCCATCAATTACTCTAGAATACTAAGTTCTTAAATACTTTTCCTGTTTTGCACCATTAAATTAATTAAAATTGTTGCGACTTTTTAACCAAAATTACGTTCCCTCTTGCTATGTCGATTCCGGAAGATGGATATTCATATCCGCCACAAGTTCGACGTATTTAACTAACAAATTAATTCAGGAAGCCAACATTCTATCACAATTGGTTAATGTGAAGCAACATGATAGATGAGAGAAACCACATATCACTATTTGAATGACATGGACCCTTGTATGCCAGTTTTGTCAAATTTAGCATAGTTTTCTTAAGTGATGAAGTGTTGGACCTAAACACAATAGATAGTGTATATCTATCATTGTTTCGTACTTATTAGGTTGAAGTATAGTGTTTTTCCGCATATATATATATATTTGTCAATTTGCTTGCTACTAGTTGATTACTATCCCTTGTTCATTTATTTTCGTTCTCTCTGTCACACAGTTGGACAGTAATTACCTAGTTAGTTGACCGCGAAATGTTGTTTGTTCTCAATCGCTATACATTTGGAGCAGGAATTAATTAGAGGGGGTCTCCTTCATGTGGTGCTGGAGTATTTGCAAGTGATGGCACGGGAGAGCCTAGTGAGACAGAAGTGGAGAGAGCCTAGTGAGACAGAAGTGGCGCTCGCAGAACTTCAAGGACAATACACATTTGATGTGTTTTAGTTTGTCAGAAACATTTTGTTTGAGTTTTCCAGAAACATTTTGTTTTAGAATAACCATTTCTTTTGGTTTGTTGTTTCATGCATACCCATTATTTGTTCAGGTTGTTGTACATGGATTGGGATTCTTATGCTTCACAAATTTCACAATAAATAATAATTAACAGTGTGTTGTGTTCTCTAATTTCTGAGAATACAGTAGGTTGCTTATGGTCGGGATCTGCAGTTGGCCATTATATCCCGTTGACACGTGTTGGAATGTCAGGGTTCCTACCAACGTGGCTGTTGGATGCTCCAATATGTGTGCGTGTCACAATCCTAATTGTAGGACATATTGGTCATTTCCGAGAAAGGAATATGCGTAATCAGTAACATTACGCTTACACGTGCTTTTCACATGCCTCAAATATTAAGAGACAGCCGTCGATTATACTACACATGGCAATACGTGATTTAATCCCATCCTTAGGGGTAGGAATGTCTTCTTACACACGTGCCAGTTCACATGTGCAGCAAATTGACCATTTAACTCTCTTTAGCGGCAAAACTAACAGATTGGGGCATTTTCACAGGTGACACCCCATTTTGGGGCATTTTGCCTATTTGCCCTTCAAAAAAATAGGCTGGTTTCCTAATTGGGAAAGTCAAATGTTACTTTAGTTTTCTGGGACCACTTTTCTTTTAACTTCTTTTGATAACAAGTGTCATGTGGACCATTTCACTTTACTTCTTTTGCCGACAAGTGTCATGGGACCATTTCACTTTACTTCTTTTATTGACAAGTGTCATGATGACCACTTTCAATGATTAGTTCTCATAATTTCCTTAATTTTCTCTAAAAACAAAACCAGCCTATTAATCCTGGCGAGATTGGGGCATAAGACAAAATCTGGTCATTATGAAGTAGAACCAAGCCACCCCTTAACCTTGTATTTTCTAAATGGCTAAAATGCCCCCATAATGATTAGCACTAATTTAATTAAAATGATTAGATTAGTTAAATTAGTTAGTTGATTTATAAGTTGGGTTTTAGAAATAATTTAGAGAGAGAAGTAGAATGAAGTAGTAGAGGAAGTTTTGGGGGGGGAAAAGTTAGGGTTTTTGAGAAATTTGTGATATGAGTAATTCAAATCCTGATTTTGAAGTGGGGAGTCTTCTAACTTTCCTCTTACATATGAGTACTTGTATGATGATCTACCAGACCATGATCAAATGGATTACATGCATGACCCTCACTTTTATTTTCCTCAAGCTCATGATGGCTATGGAAGTGATGAATATGTTGAGCCAAACGTAGAATCCAATGAGCAAGAAGAAGAGAATGGAGCTGCAAGTAATCAGGTAGACAACCTACGTGGTGAAGATTGTGATTTTTCCACGCAAATGATGGATTTTGGGTTTTTTTCTTCAGTTTTGCTTCCCTGTGGCTCGGCAAGGTCGACGCTTGTTGATCATGCCGACCAAACACGCCCTCTAGCATGGTTTGTAATTGAACAACATGCCGACTTTTCATGAGCAAAGTATTCGTGTCTGCGGGGTAGAAAATTGACACCATGCCGACTTTCAGTTTTACAACACAGGAGTCGTTACTTGAAAATGCTTAAGCCGGCATTTTCAAGTTTTCAAACCTTTCCGACTCTATTCTGTTCGGCCCTGTTAAATGTTTCTTACGTGCCGACTGTTTTGTTGTCGGCAGGGTTTTATATGTCGACCTTGCCGAATTTGGTAATACATATCAACTAACTTTTGATGTTTTGTAGATTGTTGCATTGGTACGGATGACAGATCAGCCTCAAGCTCAGAAAATTAGGGGTCATGATACTTCTGCACATTACGCTAATGATTTGGAATGGAAGGAATGATGAGTGCCAAATATTGCATATTTATACACCTTTTTATTGGCATTTTACTCATCTTTTGTGCTCAGAAATCAGATATTATCCCAGATTCTGTGTTTTCTTTGTTTTCAAGAATAAATATTTGTATTAATTAATTTTGTGTTTTTAGGTAGTAAATAAAGCTCGGAAAATCGAGGAGCCAAGGAGCGAAGAATTGAGTCAAACATCTATGGAGCGAGATAGCCAAAGCCCGCGCAAATCGATTGCAACCCAACAAGGAAGACTTGGGCTAGAGCTACCCACGACCCGGATCCGAACCCGCTCATCCCGAGCCGTTGAGATCTCGCCCGAGATGCATCATACGGTCGCTCCATCGCTCGCATCCTCTCTCGATGTCCTGCTCCACACCAAATCGCCCGAGTAATCCTCGGTAGTTCGGATCGTAGCCGCCTCATCCAACGCTCGCTCGGCTGTCTCATCGTCCGTAGCCGAACCCGCCTCACAAAGAAAATGCCCATACCCCTATACCCTAATCGAACCAAACCATTTCTCTTTCTTCTCTTCCCCTCTGCTCTGCTCTTCTTCTCTACCACCTCCATACCATGACAGAGCTACCTCCGCCACCATCTCTCCCTCTCTTGTCACCATCGACCAACAACCACGCCATCAACCACCTCCGTACCCTCTCTAGGTCTAGTCATCTTTCTTTTTAGCTTCTATCAACCCTAGAAGCTAAATTAAAGATAATTGGGGCTAGGGTTTCTCTAACATCGACATCAAAGAAGTCAGAGAGCCAATTTGACAGGAGAATAGCACGATTCAGAGGCGGTTCAGAGAGTAGATGGTATGGGTATGATTTAATTTCTATTTTTAATTGAATTAGGGTTTGGTAGTTTTGGGGTATCCTTGCATGTATAAATTAAAGAGAGTTGTGGATGTTTGAGTTATGCCTGGGCTAGCCAGAGCGTCGTTTAGGGTTAATTTGTGTTGTATTTGTTAATTATGTTCTAGTTTAATTTTCCAGGGTGTGTTGAAACCCCTGATAACATGCTAAGTTATTCATTTTCTCTTTATTGTTCTTGTATGCTTCATTAGAAAGATTGAATTGGTTAATTGAACACATGACCCTGTGATGGAGTGTATCAGTAAGAAGACACTCCATACTAGGGGGAGTGTGTGAGATTAGCAAGACAATATCATGGTGTTCTTCCCTGGAATGAACCAAGACCATAATTAGACTAGGAACCGCCTTAGCTCAATGTCGTGGTGGATTCACCACCCCGGTAGCTCCCATTTGCCTTAGTTTAGAGTCATTTCACACTAAAACTCGCCGTTTCGGCACAAAACATCTCAGATTACCATCCGTTGTCACTTGTTACCACTTGAAACTCGGTAGAGCAGTCTTAGATCAATATCGAGCACCACAAGTCCTTGTGGGATCGACCCGTACTTGCCGCGTCTCCGATAGACGCCGTGCACTTGCGGTTATCACCGTAGGCCATATAATTCATACACTTTCGAGGCCTACCAAGTTTTTTGGCGCCGCTGCCGGGGACTTGGCGCGTGCCCTGTGTTCATTGGCTCGCTTCATTGATTTTCAACCCTGTACATATCCATGTTACATTGTTTTATCAAACTTTGATTAGTATAACTTAGTATTGCATTGTAGTATTCCATCTATTAGTGTAGTATAGTCATTAAGTTTTCTAGGTTTGCTTCATTTACTTTTCTTTTGTTTTAGTTTTTGCAACTTGTATTGCATTCTATCATTGTAATTTTTGGCTTAGCCATCTGTAACATACCTTAGCCATCTGTAGCATCCTTGCATCTGTAACTTAGTGCACATCTGCATCTGCATAATGCAAATGTAACAGTGGCTGCTCCATTGTTTTGAACTGTGAGAACTGAGTTTGACATTGCTCCCTGTAGCATAGCCCTGAACTCTGAGTGCTTTGCTCAGAGCTTAGCTCTGTCATTGTAGCACAATAGCTAGGTTGTTTATTGTATGACATTGAGGACTGAAATTTGCTTGTTGAGCTAACAGGTGCAAGTGGCAAGGGTGAGCCAACCCAAGAGGAAGGCGCATAAGGTGCAACTGAGCAAACCCTGCGACTTGTAAGGTGAGTGGTGCCTTGACCTCTGAAACATACATATGCTAGCTGAGAGTACTTATTACACTATTCTGCTTGTCTGTGCTTACCTGTGCTGATAAGCCAGTAAATTTATGTGAGACTTTGTTGTGTGCCGTACCTTGTGCACCTGATCTTACATTGGTTACCTGTTAGTTTGTAATTCAGAGCAAGCCTTGCTCTGTAGACCCCTGAGCTCAACCTGCGAAAACTGTAAACTTCATCTGCCCCGCTCACTTGCTAGCCCCTGAAGCTGCAAGTTTGAGCCAAGTTGCAAACCTTGCATACCCTGGCATAACCTTGAGCATATCATTGCAACCCTTTTGAACCTTTGAGCCATTGTCTGCCCTGTGTCTTGTGTGAACTGTGAAACCTTGCCTTGCATTGCCCTTAGCTGCAGTGCCCTGAAGCTGTGAGCTTGAGTGAAAACTGAGCTTTGATTGCATGATAAAACTGTGTTAGGCATTTCTCACACCACGAAATATTGGTATTGGTAGGTTCTGTGACCTGGTTGTCTAAGTTGTAACTAGCTCTAAACCTTGTGTGACTCTGTGAGCCAAACTCCAGCCCCGAGTGTTGAGCTTGTCTTTACTCTTGGAAAGCCAGGTTATCTGCTAGCCCTTGTTGTATCTGCCCTGTAATCTGTAAGCTCTGCCCTGTAAACCCTGTGCTGTGTACTTTGCAAAAGCAACAACAAGCTCTCTTGTATGCTGCTAATTGAATGAATTAATTCTTTGAGAGTGCCCGCTAGTTGAATGAACTCGTTAAACCCGCTAAAGCGTTACTCATCTGCAAAACTGTGTGCATCAATCTGTGGCACTTAAGCAAAATCACTACTCTGTGCAACTCTGCACTTGCAACCAACTGGGTTGCTAATTTGAAATCTACACAGGCCTTCCATGTGCTGTGCACTGAAGTGAAACACTCAACCCACAGCAATAACCTGGGCTGTGACCTGAGCTCTTCTCATAACTTGGGCCGCACATAACCAGAGCACACAACTGAGGCCTGCTGTGCTTTTCAACTGGGCTGAGAACCATAACTCCGGGCTGCACATCACTGGGCTGTTTATAATCGAAACCCGCCCACCGGGCTAACTAAACCCATAACTTGGGCTTACACCAAACCGAGCCCAACTCAGCCCAACTCAATTCATCTATGGGCTATACTTTTTCAAATACTGGGCTGTGCAGTTCATCAGGCTGGGCCGCTCGCCTAAGTCAGGCTCAACCGCTAGGCTGCTCACAATCAACTCACTTCAAGTGCTGTGCACAAGACCGAGCCCAACTCAACCTAAACTGGGATGTGCAGTTTTCACAAATCCTGGGCTTCAAACAACAAATCTCAAACAAACCAAAACCCACAACAAACCAAATGAAACCCAATAAACCAAACAAAACCCACATAAACCAAACTAGATTTTGAGTTCAATTTGAGTATTAAATCATGTCAGGATATTGGTCTGCAACTGGGGATTCAAACAAATCCCTTAGAGAGCTTGCTTACGGGCACCTTTCACAGGATGAACACCCCACATACCATAGTGACTTTAGGGAATTTTATGGGCCTTCTCAGGGCCCCGAATTCACATACCCTAATCATTATGATCACATACATCATTCACCACAGTGGGGAGATGAACAATTTTGTACTTCTCAATCTGTGGAGGAAAATCTTAGACTCATCGAACAAAATAATGCTAGGAGTGTATTGCATGATAAACCATATAGCATTGATTATGAATTTCCTACTTTTGAAAACTCTCCTTTCATTGAACCACATAATGAAATTCTAGAATTGATTCAAAACCTTGACCAAAGGGCTGCGAGCTTAGAACTCAAATTGAGTCAAATCTGTGATGCACTAAATGAGGAAAGGGAGGACTTTCAAAATGAAATGTTTATCACCCATAATGAAAATAGTATGCCTAGTCTTACTCGTGCAATTGATATTGCATATGAACCTGTTTTAAATGACGGGACTAGAAATACTATGATTTTTAATAAGGAAATGCATTTCGATGATGATGATGATGAATATGATATGTTAGAAGAGCATGTGTATGCAGATAATATGATAGAATCTTTTGGTTCAGAGACGTTAGGCGTCTCTTCTGTGAACCCTATGAATGATACTTCTTCTAACATTCATACATGTGATCTTAACTATGAGCTTAGTTTTGTGAAATTCTTCAGTGAATGTGAGCATGCTTCACAACTTGTTTGTGACTTAGGAAAGGATGAATCTTCTGTTGACACTAATGTTCTTTTGGATCATGATATTATTGTTGTGTCTGATTCCCTTCCCATGTCACAATATGTTGCCTCCTCTGATGAATTTGACATGGAAATTGATGAATTGTCCTGTGAAAATAAACATGATTTACCCTCTTTTGACTTTAGGAAAGTGTGTGATGGTACAAATGATTTTATACATGAAAATAACTTAGATGTACCTAACCTCTCTCCTGAGTCACAAATTGAAACTCCTCCACCAAACCTAGGTGTTGTTTGTCACAAAATTGCAAAACCAACTTTTCTGAAAATGCCTAACTTAGGCCTAGAACTTTGTGCTTCCCAAGTCCTCTTGGACTATTTTGCATCAAAGTATAACACTTTTAAAGAGCCACGGTTGGAATGTGTATATCTGTCATATTAGTAAAACTCATTTTGAGTTAGACCTTTTGCATGATGTACCTTTAAAATTGCAAGACTTTGTGCTTTCAAACACACCCGTTCACAAGTTTAGGTTTGGGGGAAACTCATTCCCATTTGCAGTCTTACTTGCACTCTCATATTATATTTGTGTAAGGCTGTTAATGTGTGTACATATCGTCTTTTGGGTTGATCCTCAACTCTTTAGACTGTTGGTTTATGGTGAATTTTCATTGTATATAATCCAGTAGGACTTGTTAAATTTTTCTTTTCTTGAATCGGTTGAGTCTTCTTATGCATATATTGTTCTAATCCGATATGATCTCCACTGAGAATGTTGGATTCTAGCTTTGATTAATGAAGCTCAACCTTGCTCCCGCCGACATCCGGTAATCTCTTCCCTTTTCTCTTATCAGCATAGTTCTCATGGTATGTAACTGTTTAAATTTTTTCTATCTCATTAACACATTGAGGACAATGTTTGATTTAGGTTTGGGGTGCATTTGCATTTAGAGTTTAAAAAAAAAAAAAAAAAAAAAAAAAAAACTTTTTGCAAATAAAAACCTCCAACTTTTAGAGATTTTAGAGTCACTAGCATGCTTCTAGCTATGTTTACATAGAGAGTCGACCGAAATAACAGAAATTGGAAGTACCTGGAGAACGCAATCGGGTTTCTTAGTTGATTAGAGCGTTAAAGTTGGATTTAACCATACCGGAGGGCGAATTAGGTGTCTTTGTTTAGATATTCGGTAGTAGAATTGTGATCACCCATAGTGGAGACTACCCAATTTACATCAAGTGAGGCACCAACCTTCAATTTTTGCAACTTTCTAGAAAAGTCATTAGAGTGTGTGTCACCGTACGTCAATTCCGGGTAGGAATGGTGAGCTACCCAACTTCGCACCAATTTCAAGACTACTTTTGATCTCTTGAGTGCTAGTTTTTGTCAATCATGAGGGTGACGTCTAAAGATGAAAACTCCTTCTAAATACCGATTTGCCGTTAGCATCACTCTCTCTCTCAATCAAGCAAGACCCATAGAAACACATCATCGTCAAAAGCAAGCGGAGCATCATCAGAATATTGAAAGAAAAATTGATTTAGTCCAAGGTTTACGTGCAACAAAGAAAAGAAAATAGGATGAGAATTAATAAAATTTATAAAATCAAGACAATACAAGTTGTGAAAAAATTGAGTATTAAAGTCCTTTGTCCATGGAGTTAGTTGTTTCATTATTTGTATTTTTATTTTCACTTTTTGTAAACTAAAAAAAAAAAAAAAAAAAAAAAAAAAAAAAAAAAAAATCAAAAAAAAAAATCAAAAAATATTGTAGTTTATTTTTGCTACCACCATGGTAAAGAGAGTTCAAGAAGAAAAATCCAAACAACAAGGAATTTGAGTAGAAAAGTTAAAAATTGTCAAGTTTTGTGAAGTTTAGAAGTTCGTCATCAACATTTGAAGACCAAGACCGAAGATTGAAGACGTTTCTATGGTTCTTATGAGAGAGTGATATTAATTGCCGATCGGGTGAGAAGTGAGTGAGTACTCCACCCCTTGCTAATGGTTGATTTCCTTTCTTAGAGATCATCGAGAAAAAGATTCTTTTTGTCCACACTTCTGTGGAGTCTCCAGATTTTATTTTCTAAGGTTATCCTTCTTACCTACAACGTGTGCGGGATTTCTCTCTCTATTCCTGCCTGCACACATGAGAGACTAAAAAAGCGATCTTTTGAGTGCAATTATCATAAAACCCTAATGGTGAGGCGAAGTTGAGACTTATGATCACAATCGAATCCGAATTCTTTCATATGGTATGGTTACTTCTCGCTCGGACTTAAGGATGAGAATGCGTTCTTTGGTAGTTCTAACTTCATGTTACTAGCACGCGAAACTCTATGTCCTCATAGCTTCTTGGATGCTTGAGACTCTTTTACACTCGAAGTTGGAGAAGGTTTTGTGGGTACACCTCTGGTAAACCCTCACGAGACTACAACTCGTCCACTAGGGACACCTAGGGGTTTAAAGGCTTAGTGCATACGCTAAATGCATTCGAGAGACTGTGACAGTGGTATAGTTAGGATTTCTTCATTTCTGTTTCACTTGAGGACAAGTAAAATTCGAGGTTTGGGGGTATTTGATGAGTGCCAAATATTGCATATTTATACACCTTTTTATTGGCATTTTACTCATCTTTTGTGCTCGGAAATCGAGATATTATCCCGTATACTGTGTTTTCTTTGTTTTCAAGAATAAATATTTGTATTAATTAATTTTGTGTTTTTAGGTAGTAAATAAAGCTCGGAAAATCTGAGGAGCCAAGGAGCGAAGAATTGGAGTCAAACATCTATGGAGCAGATAGCCAAAGCCCGCGCGCAAATCAGTTGCAACCCAACAAGGAAGACTTGGGCTAGAGCTACCCACGACCGGATCCGAACCCGCTCATCCCGAGCCGTTGAGATCTCGCCCAGATGCATCATACGGTCGCTCCATCGCTCGCATCCTCTCTCGATGTCCCTGCTCCACACCAAATCGCCCCGAGTCATCCTCAGCCGTTCAGATCGTAGCCGCCTCATCCAACGCTCGCTCGGCCTGTCTCATCGTCCGTAGCTGCACCCGCCTCACAGCAAAATGCCCATACCCCTATACCCTAATCGAACCAAACCATTTCTCTTCACCTCTCTCTTTCTTCTCTTCCCTCTCGCTCTGCTCTTCTTCTCTACCACCTCCATACCATGACAGAGCTACCTCCGCCACCATCTCTCCCTCTCTTGTCACCATCGCCCAACAACCACGCCATCAACCACCTCCGTACCCTCTCTAGGTCTAGTCATCTTTCTTTTAGCTTCTATCAACCCTAGAAGCTAAATTAAAGATAATTGGGGCTAGGGTTTCTCTAACATCGACATCAAAGAAGTCAGAGAGCCAATTTGACAGGAGAATAGCACGATTCAGAGGCGGTTCAGAGAGTAGATGGTATGGGTATGATTTAATTTCTATTTTTAATTGAATTAGGGTTTGGTAGTTTTGGGGTATCCTTGCATGTATAAATTAAAGAGAGTTGTGGATGTTTGAGTTATGCCTGGGCTAGCCAGAGCGTCGTTTAGGGTTAATTTGTGTTGTATTTGTTAATTATGTTCTAGTTTAATTTTCCAGTGTGTTGAAACCCCACGATAACATGCTAAGTTATTCATTTTCTCTTTTATTGTTCTTGTATGCTTCATTAGAAAGATTGAATTGGTTAATTGAACACATGACCCTGTGATGGAGTGTTCTGTAAGAAGACACTCCATACTAGGGGGAGTGTGTGAGATTAGCAAGACAATATCATGGTGTTCTTCCCTGGAATGAACCAAGACCATAATTAGACTAGGAACTGCCTTAGCTCAATGTCAGGTGGTGGATTCACCACCCTGGTAGCTCCCATTTGCCTTAGTTTAGAGTCATTTCACACTAAAACTCTGCCGTTTCGGCACAAAACATCTGTATTACCATCTGTTGTCACTTGTTACCACTTGAAACTCAGTAGAGCAGTCTTAGATCAATATCAGAGCACCACAAGTCCTTGTGGGATCGACCCGTACTTGCCGCGTCTCCGATAGACGCCGTGCACTTGCGGTTATCACCGTAGGCCATATAATTCATACACTTTCGAGGCCTACCAAGGAAAAAGACGACGCGGTCAATTGGATTGTTGAGAAAGCCAAAGATAAGATGTGTGTTATAGTGAAAAACACCCAACAAAAAGATACCCGGTTTGAAATGGTATGCGAGTGTTATGGGTTGCCGGAGGAAAGTCACAAGAGAAAGGGTTATGTGTATGATAAGAAGACGACTAGGGTGTACAAGACGAAGTCAAAGAAGTATGGATGCCCATTCAAGATTATTTTTTGGAGGAACAAACAAACCGACAATGTGTGGAGAATGAGTAGAGTTGATGTTGGTTGGCATAACCATAAAGATCCGGAAACTCTTTTTGGGCATTGTCAAGTTGCCAAGTTGAAACCGCACGAGTTCGAACAAGTAATAACAAGTTGGGGAATTAAACCAAGTAAGCTCCTAAGTAAGTTCAAGAGGGATGACCCGCGTAACCTTTCTTCATTGTCTACAATTTATGCGGCCATGGAAACTATTAAAAAAATTGAATGGGATGGAAGAAAGGTGATGGAAGAATCACAATGGTTAATACACAAATACAACTACACGGTGAGACACCATGAGTCATCGGAGGGGAAGGTGGATCGTATTTTTTCTTGCGCATCCCGATATGATTCAATTGGCGTGTTGCTTTTACCAAGTTTTGTTCATGGATTGTACTTATAAGACGAATAGGTACAACATGCCTTTGTTGAACATTGTTGGAAAAACCTCGGATAAGCAATCATTCACGGTGGCATGGTGTTTTATGTATCGTGAGAAGGATGATACCTATATTTAGGCATTGGAAATTTTGAAGCTTCTCTAACACGAAGACGAGACTCCCGGGGTTATATTCACCGATAATGAGCAAGCAATAATGAACGTCGTGAGGATAGTCTTTCCCAATGCACAAAATTTCCTTTGCACTTGGCATATACAATGCAATCTTAGAAAGAATTGTAGAAGTCATATCCAAAAACCGAAGGCAAAGAAATGAACTAAACGTGTCAAAGAGGAATATGAACGTCTCAGCAAACTAACTAAAGAGGAGCGAGAGAAGGAGAAAGACAAAGAAGACGAAGAATGGAAAGAAGGTGAGATCAAGTTTGGGTTATTCATGAAAGCGTGGGATAAGGTGGTTTGGTCGATGAGTGTTGCAAGATATGAGATAAACTTGAAGGAGTTTGAGGAAGATTGGGGGACTAATTACCCCAAAGTAGTGGAATATTGCAAGAAACAATGGTTGAGGCCATACAAAGAGAGCTTTGTGTATGCTTTTACTTTCGACTATAAACATTTCAAACTTGAATCCACAAGTATGGTAGAGCAAGCTCATGGGAGACTAAAAGGTCTACTTTTCACAAGTCAAAATGGGATTGTGACGGTGCAACATGCTATCCATGAGTACACTAATAATGATATTAACAAGATAAAAAAGCAATTCCAAGAAAGTAGCTCCCGGAAGTTGAGGGAGTTTAAGGAGGATAATTGGATGCTTGTTGGTATACATTGCAACGTCTCGCATTGGGCAATACATTTTATGATGAAACATCTCAATTTGTTTAAAAAGTATAAAAAGTATGACGACCCGAGCACTCCTTGTAAGTGTATGATAATGAAGGCTATTGGACTTCCATGTCGTCATATGCTTGGTAGGTATAAAACTACCATTCCTCTTGATGATATCGATCCTTATTGGAAGCAATTATCTTTCAAACCGGCTCCAAGAGAAGATCCCGATGAAGAGTTTGGCGACATGGAATTTGGGAGAATAATCCTCGAAAAGTACCCCAAGTTGAATAGGTTGGACAAACAAACTATGAAGCACAAGTTGATGCCGATTGTTTACCCTTTTATGGAAGAACTTCAAGAACCGGAGAAACAAGATCCAACGGGTAGACCACCTACCACAAAGATGAGGGCGGAAGAAAGAGAAGAAATGAAAGAGTATTTGAGTACAAAATGCGATCAATCCGAAAGGGAACAAATTAAAGAGTATTTGAGTACAAAGTGCGATCAATACGAAAGGGAACAAATTAAAGAGCATTTGAGTACAAAGTGCGATCCATCCGGACATGTTTATACCAAGGCGCAATACAAGGAGGAGCCGGCTAAAAAGAAAAGAGGTCGTCCGCGAAAAGAAACAACTACACCAACGGTTTCAAACTTGAATCCAAATGGTACTCCATTTCTTGAGAGTCAAGCAAGTGTGGAATTTGTTGGAAATAAAAGGGGTCGGCCAAGGAAGGATTCAACTACAGCAACGGTCTCAAACTTGAATCCAAATGGCAATCTTCCTCTTGAGAGTCAAGCAAGCCAAGGAGATGTTGTGAAGAAAAGAGGTCATCCAAGGAAGGTATTGATAGACACATTTTTGTGTCTGAGTTGTCCTCAATTTTCTGTATTGTTAGTACTCGATTTCGTACTTATTATGGTGTTTTATGTGTTTGTAGGTATTTTTGGGAAATAAACATTTTTGGAAGTTCGGCTCGAAAAATTACTCGGAGAAACCCCCGGAGGACATTTTCTAAGCGAACTCCAAGTTTGGATAAGGGGCACCCACGGCTATGTATAGCCCAAATTCATCTTTAGCACCCATCTTCCCCATTTGAATATAAACTTTTGGCGGGAACATATTTGTGCAGTTGCATGAATTCCTGGATCGGGTTCTACTGAGTTTTAGACGGACTTATTGCTTGGCTTTGGACTGGGAATGGCCTGTTAAGGCAAAACGGAGCTGGTACTTCAGTTGGACTCGAGAAGAAAGGAGGTTTACGTGGAACAGGAGACACAAGAATATCGGGCTTTCAACTCTGTTTTCCCGTGTTTATTGTGATAATTATGGTGGATGGCGTGTGGATTGATTGAGTCTTTCTTTAACTAAATGTGATATCAACCCATTGGGATTGTGTCGACATCAGCATACGGTTTAAGAAGGAAATAAAATCTCTGCAAGGAAGGAAAGAAAATAAAAATATCAAGACTTTAAAACAAAATATTTTGGCATTAACTTGGAGATTTTGGGGGTCTTGTGGGTGCCTATATTAGGAGGTCACTTCTGATAAGGGCTAGCCAAAGTTTCCAGCCCCCCTTAACCTCTGCTGGTTTGTCTATAGTGCTCCTCCAAAAGACTTGCCCCTTAACATTAACCGGTTTCCGGATAGTGTTCGCCCAAGAATGACTATTTTGCCCTTTTACTCAAATTGGATGATTTCTTCTTCTTTTCCTCCGTGCGACTCCAAAGTAGTTACAAAACTCAAAACGAGCGTAAAGTACATAATTTACAAGAAAAATAGCAAAGAAAGCATAACCAATAGATAATAAATAGGATGTATTCTACACCCTATCACATTAGTCACCTCATAAAATCATAAAGTAATAGCCGAAATATCTGTGGGTCATCAAAACCAAATAAAGCTATCACAAGTAAAAGGAATCTGTAACCTGCCAAGAAAATGAACAAATAAAGCACACCCTTATCTAGTTTCCTTTTGAAGACAACTACATCTAGCGGTGGTTCGGGCTCAGGTTCTATGAAAGGGTCTGAATAAAATATTTTCATGGGCCAGGTTTCCTCATTGGTAGGATCCGGAGGCTCAGGTTGTAAAGTCTGGAAAAACTCAAATAAGAACTTATAAGCACATAATAATAACCTGAATAATTAAGGATCCTCTAAGTCAATTAGATTTGACTCACATAGTTGACCATAATGGTGGTCATTTTTAAGTAAATGTGTCGATGATTCTAATTTCCTAAAATAATTAGGTTTAGTTCTAAAAACTATATAATGACACATTTCAGATGAGATACTCCCACATTTGGTAAATAAAATCTTGGTGGGACAAAAAAGTCAATTATGGTATCATGAACCGGATTAACCACATCAACCGGGAGGATGGGTTTCTATCAACTGAGTTTCATTTTGGACATAACTAGGTTCAGGAAAACGTGCATGAAGATAGTCTCTTAAGATGGTAGAGGCACATATTTTAAGTTCCAAATTAGGGACCTTTGTAAGAGTCGAAGTTAAACCACGGGGAGAATGATATTCACCCCCAAACTAGAGTTGTCAATATCCTTGGATAACTAGTCACAATTTCCTTAATTTCTAAATTATCAGATTTAGGAAAATGGTCTTTTATTTCTTCTAGGTTGAAATTAGGTGGTTCTACATTTGTATAATCCTCAGAAGAGGCTATTGTTTTACAATCGCTAGACTCTAAAACACTACTCTCAGGATAAACTCTTTCCTCTAAACCATCATCAGCTTCGTAATCACAATGATATACTACACCGTCTAAAACTATGGTATCTCTAAAAAAATCCTTATCCCTTTGAATAGGTGAATAATCAGTAGGATTTGAACTAGAAACAACATTATCATCATAAGGCTCAATTGTTGTAACAAATTCCTCGTCATTACGACTACGCATTTCAAATTCTGCATCGACACTATCCTCATCTTCATAATAATACGAAGATGGTTGAACCTTATCTAAACATGCAGTGTTTTCATATCTAACCACATCCTCTAAATTAGTTGAATAATTATATGTATTATCAAGGGTAAGATTGGAAACACTATTTTCGAGTTCAAGTTCTTTATGAGCAATAGTCTTAGGTGCATTTTGGTCCTCCTGCTTATTAAGATTCTCACACAGTTTATCCATGATTATTTCAGATTCACATATAGATTTATTGAACTTCTTAAGTGATTCCTTCAAAGAAATACTTGTCAATTGAAACAGTTTGATTACATCTTCTATGGACTGAGTTTTATATTCATCAGGAACTGGTGACAATTGTTTGATTAAATCCTCTAAAGATGGAGAACTCTCATTTTCTTCATTATAATATTGATCATTCGCCCGTTCGTATGATTGGTGGACGTGCGAATAGTAATTGGGATCACCATGGTATGAACCAAAACCCTCGGAAGGTCGGTAGTGGTCCCAAGTACTATCCACACTACGGGCATATTATGGATATTGTCCATTTAGATATTCAGTTGAATAATCATTATATTGGTCTTTATAATACCAGCTCGACATTTTTTTTTGTGCACGTGCAAATGCAGGGTAGACTAAAATTGGTAGGCTCAGATTACCTTAAGTTGAATATACCTACAAAGTCAAATCTTGGTCAACTGATGACTGGGCTAAGGTTTGTGGAATTTCGGCTGGTAACTCCCATAAGGCCCAAGGCACGGGTTCAGCGTACTTTTCCACGGGTTTTCCTAAAATCGGTTGTCTGACGATGCAATTGGTGTGTGCAACGTGTTTTTTTTTTATATAAAATGAATAAAAAATTACAAAAAAAATTACAAAAATAAAAAGAATCCAAAAATAATATGTACAAATAAACAAAATATCTAAAAAAATCAGAATATTTTCAAAAATCTTGTAGTGGAAATGAAGGGAAAGACAAAGAGGCATAGAGTTTCTATTGATTAGCATCAACCTTATTACATAACTACAGTATCCTTTATATACATGGAAAGGTAAACCCTAACTATATAGATGGGCCGTAGGCCCTACAACACTCCCCCTTGTGCGGTCCAATAGAACTTCATATGCAGTGCTTCACATATAGTGCTTCGAATGTAGTTCTTCAAATGTCGTCCTCTCCTTGATGACTTGCGCCGAAATTAATTATCTCATTAAAACTTTGACAAGGAAAAACCCAGTGGGATAAAACCTTGGTAAACTCTTCACATGTAGTACTTCACATGTTGTCTCTTACTTTACATGTAGTTCATCACATGCAATACGATCTTCACAGAACGATGAGTCTAAGTTAATTGCCTCGTTAAAACTTCGCCAGGCAAACCCAGATGGACAAAACCTGAACTAAAGAAAGAGAGTACAATATTAAGAAAACTTAGAACATAGTTGGACTCTAATATGTTGCCTCATTAAAACCTTGACAAGGAAACCCAGTGGGACAAAAACCTTGACGAAGGGGGATAGAGTACAACATGACAGATGCAAGTAAAGGTGATCCATTGCAGATGATCACTTTGCTTCGTTGAAGTTGATTAGTTGCTTCACAACTTCTTAGGCAGAAAATCCTTGTGGAAAATACAATAGCCTTAGTTGGGAAGTTAAATCCCGGTGTTTTTTGTTGTCTAATTAAAAACCTTGCCGAGCAACAAAACCCTGTGGGAAAAAGTAACCTCGGTGAAGGAAAAGAGTTCAACACACCATTAGATACTCCCCCTGATGTCAGACAATTTTCATTAGTCTAATGCAGTCAAAAGGAGTTTATCACACTTTACTTTGGTGACTTGAATGTTTATAAAACCCTTTTGTTGATTCTAGAAGTTACGTTTCTTAACAGACTATCGCATTTCATTTCTTTGATTCAGATATTTTCAGTAATATCAACACGATCTTTATGTCTTCAACGTTCAACATACTTGATGTTTTTAGTGTTGTCTCGCTAAAAACCTTGTCGAGTAACAAAACCCTTTGGGAAAAACTATTCTCGATCGAAGGGAAAAAAAGTACAACACAACTTCAACTTCGAAGTAAAATATGTCGACATCATATCCTTGGATCCTCCCCCTGATGTCGGCATCTCCCCTGATTACTTTCAGAGTTGTTCCAGACAGTTCCTTTAGTCATGTATTTTTCGAAACTGAATATTAGTAATGACTGAAAAATAATCTACCATATCTCCCTCCGACTACTTTCGTTGGAGAAGAGATTATTGTTCCTTCATAATCAACAACTTTTGGATTGCACTTTCATTAGCATTCCTTTTAATGTCTTTGTAAGGATAAAACAAATTTATGTCAATGGTTACTTTTAAGTACATGATTACATTCACTATACCATTCCAATGACGTTGCGTTGGCGCGGAGCTATATCTAGCTAACAAGTTCCCTGAGGATGTAAAATTTAATCGAGTACATTATTATACTAAGTACAACAATGCGTCTATTGTACTTAGATATGGGAATTTCATCTCCCAACACATCTTCGTCATATTCCTTTGGACGAAATGGTTATTTACTTACATTTGAACCTCGACTAATCATGGGAGTGCTATCAAGATGCATGTCTTTGTTAAATTTCCTGACAACTTTAGACATATGCAAACTGGTGGAATAATATACCACAAGCTCAGTATTCGATCGATCTTTCCCTAGATTTTTCATCTCAAATTTGGATTTTAAATAGCTTTTAAGGTCTCTTATTGCATCAAGAGTACACATCATGTCTGTACCTTCAACATAAATAGCTACAATTCCAAATCAGGAACTTTCTTGTGAATACGCAAGGAAAAATAACTTTCTTGTCTATCCCCTCCAAATCAAATAGCCACTTAGACGGGTATACCACATCCGCCTGATTGCTTGAATCTATAAGTGAGCGTTTTATCTAACTGTAAACGCACTCTGTGGTTTAGAGTCATTTGATTTGGGCAAAAAAAGTCTATCAAGTACTTTTGTAAATATCTTCTATCTCTTGATCTTTCAGAGATACGTAACAACCACATACATATGTTGCATTTCAAATCCTTTTGAAATTACCAAGCTAACTAAGTAGCGGAACTCTATAATGTTCATTACAAGAGAACAATTCCAGGGCTTTGTGAGAAACCTCGCGCCACAAGGCGAGTCTTTGTACTTTAAGACTACGTACTTTCTTCTCATTATGCTTTATGACAAATTAATTATGTATGTCCAATAGGCTTTACACTTGGTTGGTTAGCACTACCACACCAAATACCTGTATATTTGCCAAAGAACTAAGTTCTACCTGGATTGTGTAGGCCAAATATGCTATTTATTTGAAATTAATCAAAATAAAGCATGGTTCGATATCATTGTGCTCTACTTCTGGAGCAACTATTTGTGAATTATATCATCATTGTGCACGCATGATCCTTCCATTGACTCATGTGCATTCTCATAATCCGTCAGGATTTCATTGTTCTCTAAAATCATTTAAAACTTCGGAGCGTCCTCCAGTATTGATTCATGGACATAGTCAGAGACAATCAATTGAGATGATTTCATTAATGATATAAATTAGGTTGTGCCTTACTCATCTACTTCCTTTCTAGGTGAGCATTGATCGAACCTGGTGGTCTTTCCATCTTCCTTTATGGAGCCACGGCCTCAATTACACTTCCACCAAGTGTAGTTGCAACACCTTATTAGTCAATGGTGTACCCCATACTGAGGATTTCTAACCTTGCAGGAATATTTGCAGTTGGTATGTGCGATCTTGTCACTTTAGCGACATCAGTGTACATTCTGAAAATTGATTATTCTTTGTAACTTCACATTTACATTTGTGGAGTACAAGAATCAATATGAGACACGGTGGGAACACATCACGACAATTCCTGTCGTTCCCTTAGAAAATACTTTTTCTTATCTCCCCCTAACGACGGGAAGAATGTCTCATTAAAGTGATAACCTGCAAATCTGGGAGTAAGAGATCTCCTGCCAAAGGTTTTAAAATGCGGATAATTGTTGAGAGTAAATATCCAACAAAATTACTTAATCATTTTCGTGACCCATCATATTACGATGTGGACTCGTAATGGCGTTTATATAGTGCAACCAAAAATGCATAATAACACAAATGTCAGGCTTAAATTCAGTTACCAACTGGTACGCATAAAAGGTTGACTAATATTGGGTTCTAAAAAAAAATTAAGTAAAGATGCGCGCAATATTGCATATCCCCAAAGAAATAAAAGGTAGGTTGGTACGCATAACCTATTCCTTAGAGACCATCTGTAATATTTGATGGTAGCCTCTGCGAGACCATTGGGTATAAGATGCTTTATATTGATCCTATTAAACATGCAATATTCATCAAATCCTTTTGATGTAAAATGTGCTAGGAGTTTTCAAACGCAAATTTCTTGGGAACTATAACTAGTCCAAAATGTCAAAAAATTCACCAGATCCATCAGTCACTTTAATGGTCCGCATTCTGCATGAATATTTTTCTAAATTTCACCTTATTTTCTTTGTAATATGGAATTTTTACCATTTGCATCTTAGGATGGTCTCGATCCTGTTTTACTGAATACTTTGTAAAATGAGTGATATGCTCTCTTACTTAAAAGCATAATGGGAGGGAGGAGGGGGTTGTGCATCTGGTACTTTAGAAAACACTTATCGAGAGATATGTCGTTACTTTGCATTTTGTCAATCTTTTTCCCATTGTCTTGTCCACTCAAACACGATGATGTACGTATGATTCCTTTCAAAATGAAACATCATGTCACAACCAAAGTGGCTTTATGGTTATGCACAAAGCATGTATGAGTCAATTCCCAACATTTCATCGTCGGAGCCAATATGGATTCAATAATCCAAATACTAGTTATAGTGATTTACATTTCACTAGATTGACTCACTAGTTTCTCTAGTACATTAGAGACTATAAAAGATGCAGTCAATTACATTCTTATCACTCTGAGTTTCCACATGATATCCACTTGCATGGGTTTCTGTGAAATTTAACAAGGTGTAACTATCTCTTGGTACATGTAGAGATTTTGTGACGTCTTTGTTCTATCTTGAAAACAAATTTTTTTTTAGCAATGATGCGCTCGATGATCCAATCCTCGTAGTCACATTAAGGAAATAGTTCAACAACTAGTTTAAATTCCTTAAGCTAGTGGAAGAAAAACAACTATGAGTTAGACACTTGGGTCTTGAGAGTTTTAATAAGTGGTGTGGCCTTATTACGTAATAAAAGTGGGATTCAACTCAAGTACTTTAGAGTGAATATATATTACGTGTCACCAAATATACCTTATGTGCTTTAGAGAATTTATGTCTCGTGTTTTCATTCCATAAGTGCAGACATTGGATCTCGTTCAACTCAATAAGATAGTCGATTTTCCCGGCAAAGTTCTTGTTGCCATTAAATTTGATGTGAAAATTGGTTGCTACTATGATACACACATTACATTGTATATACCAATACCTATGACCAGGTGCATTTCCAACTCTTTCATTTATGATGGAAGCTATAATTACATTTTAGCTTCATCCCATGATATATATGTCCCTTTTCTCATGCTTTATATGAGTCATTACGTCTAACCCTTATTACTTCGGGGTTCTTTCTATTTTCAATTTAGCTACATTTAGCTTAACTTGAGAAATTTCTTTATCTCAATAGGCCAAGAGAATCTCATTACACATGTCAACCACTTACTTTAGGTTGAACTAGATTACGTAGATAGATCTCTTGTTGTCATACTTAAATATATACTGGTGCATTAGTATAATGGATGAAGTAGAGAAATGGAAATTGTCTAACTCATATCGTCTTTTGTGAGTTCTTCTACAAAAAATGTAATACATGTGATTTTATTTACAATTCTTTAGAAACTACCGACTCTTTAATAGTCGAGCAAGTGGAATTACATTTTTTGGAACATTCAAATTTTTGGAAGAAAATATCATGTACGCAATAATGGTGTTCAAGTACTTCTAAACCCAAAATAAATGTATTTGAATCGAGTTGGTACAACCAATTAAACAAAAAAACATCATTCAACTATGACCAATATCATATTCAAGATTGAAATTGACCCTTCATATAATATGGACTTATCTAAGACAAAAAAAATGTTCTAAAAACAAATAAATAAGCCCAATAGATGTTCCATTAGTTACATACCTCGAGCTTTGGTCGTACATAGGTGGAACAGGAATAGCCTTGATCGCGCACGGCCATGAAACCAATAACAGGCTGGAACGGAACAGAGGCTGGAACCGGGCTGGAACGGGACAGAGGCTGGAACCGAGCTGGAATGGGACCGGACTGAATCGGTTCGGTTAAGATGGAAGGACCAAAACGGATTCAGCTGAGTGGACCAAACCGGGGTTGGAACAGACCGAGTTGGATCGCTGCCTTTCTGACCTAATATCGTCTTCCTCGCACAGCAAACGAGAATGGGAAATTATGGGGCAATCAGCCGCCGCAAGGGAAAAGAAGAAACAGAAAGCACAACACAGATTAGAATCATTGATCTTCACACCTAAACATTTTATTTATACCTATCATGTGAATATATTATTATTATATAATAAAATTCAACCCAATTGATGATCACATAAACAAACGCATTATAGAATTCAGATCAGTTTATAATCACATACACAAACTTATGCATATTATTATATTATAGAATTCAAAATGAACTGACAATCGTATAAACATATTTTGACCCCGTGAACAAGCGTACGCATATATATTAATATAAAAATCAAAAAAAATGGATGCATAGATATAGATTGTGCAGATCGAGATAATTTCCGCCATGGATTCAACCAGTTGATTATGAGATGCGTAGATATAGAGCAGATCTTGAACATACCCCAAATTAATTTGCACCACGAATTTAATATTGGATATGCCAAAATGAAAAACAGGGGAAGGAAAAAAAAATTTACAGGGTAAAACAGATCCAACTTATCTGATTTGATTTCAGCGATTTTCATATTAGCTTGACATTAATTCGTGTATAAAAAAAAAATCAATCAATCCGAGATAGCCCGCGGTATAGCATCGTGCATGATAACCTCTTGTAGTGGAAATGAAGGGAAAGACAAAGAGGCAGAGAGTTTCTATTGATTAGCATCAACCTTATTACATAACTACAGTATCCTTTATATACATGGAAAGGTAAACCCTAACTATATAGATGGGCCGTAGGCCCTACAACAAAAAATAAATATTTACAAAAGGGAACAAAAATAAAATCTTGGATACTTACCTGTTTAGCTGCTTATTCCACTTTCCACTTTTAATTTCAAGAAAAATCTGCACACCAAAAATACAAGAAAAATACCCAAAGACGTAAAATAGAAAAAATTAAAAGAAAAAAATACTAGTAAAAACTAAAAAAATAATCTAAAACCTAATCTATATACAGTCCCTGGCAGCGGCGCCAAAAACTGATGTAGTTTTACAAGTGGTAAGTAGAGTTCGTTGCTCAGATATGAAGATTGGTTTTAAGATTAATAAAAAAAATATTTTGAAGGAAAAACTAATTTTGTTGACCAAAGAGAGAGAGACTAGGGTTTCGGATTCCACTACTTCTAACGGTTGTAACAATTAATTTCTTTAATTTACTCCTAAAACTGCACAAGGCAATTTTGAACCCAATCTCATGCCTTGGAAAATTTATCATTAATAAAATATCAATTCGGCTCAAATCGATAATCTAAGGCCTAATTTTCATTCGCTTATAAAAGGTCGGTAGTTAAACTACCCAAAACAGTTATTATGAAGCATATAAAGAAGAGAAAATTTCTAGACAATTCAAACTAATTGGAGAGTAATAATTAAAAGAAAATTAAATATCAAAACTTACATACTAGAAGTAGTTTCTTCCTCCACCCTAGCGGAGAAATTAAAAATTCTACTCTCCGGACCTCCCATTTTTCTTGTATCCACAGCGTATTGATAGCTTTCAAAGGAATCCACTTTCCTTTTCTATTCACCACTACCACATTATCGCCGAATGAGAATATGCCACATGTCAATACAATGAAAAATCCTCCAATAAGAATGTGCCACGCGTCAAATAATATAATTCTCATGCATTTACAATTTTCCCTATTTGGGAATTATTTATTCTTTATTAACTCCAACCATAAAGAATAATATTCTTTCCATACTCTTTATATATTTAATTTCCATCAATTACTCCATGTAGATTTCTTACTTAACACTTTTATTTTCTTCATTAAAATAAATATCTCCATATATCTTTTTAATATCTTGTAAATGATGTCGACATAATGGGATCCACACTTTTCACGCTCCCATATCCAAATAATTGGACAAATGAACATCTTCTTTCTTTTGGGCCTAGCCCATTAAATTATAAATCACTTCATTTCCTCCATTTTACGAGCGGAATTCCACATTTTAGTCCATTGAGCTTTAATTCACAAAAACACCTACAAATACAAAAAATAGTAAAATAAGTACAAAAATGAGCACTAACAATATAGAAAATTGAGACAAAGTAGACACATAAATGCGTCTATCATTTCAAAAGACTTGTTTTTGCGGGAAACCCTGTAAATACCTAATCTTTTTTTGAAGATGTGGCTTAACCTAAATTATGGATGCAACGGATCAGTAAATTCCACATTTCCCTCAAGCAGTTGACATTTTCCATGGAATTCATTATTGCGGTTTTTAAATTTTAGTTGTTCCATTGATTTTCCAGGGAATTCATTTTGTCTAGATTCTAATTTCAATTTTATTGTAACGCACGACATAAAAAATAAACTGATCAAATATAGCTATCGCATTTGAAAGGAGGAGGATCAGACCATGCACAAACTGATTTTCGCAAAAAATAAACAAAATCTTGCAACAGAAAAAAAATTAAGATTTACTTACCACTAAAACTAAAGTTATAAGTAAATTCCACTGAGGATTGCAAAATTATTTTGAAGCACTTGGAGGTAAGGTGTAGCAAAAAGTGAGGCTTGCTAACCATGAACACTAAGTTTATACATTAAAGTGAAAATCCACACTCCATTGAGGATTGGCGAATCAAAAACAACAACCCTTCAATTAAAAATCAGAAACAACAAAACTAAAGAATAAACCCTAATTTCGTTTTTCTGAAACCCTAATTCTGTTTCTCAGAAACCCTAATTTCAATTCCATAACCGTTCAATTACAACGGCGTATCAATAACAACAACCCTTCAATCAAAAATCAAAACATTAAAACAAAAGAAGATTAGGGTTTCAAGAAATTACTTGTTGTTCCCTCTGTTCAACACCTACCAACCTCGCGGGTTCCAAAACTTAGCCTCGACGACGGTCTCTTGATCAGTTCTCAACTATATCTTCCCTTCTCGATCTAAGTTATCTCTCTTATCCTTATCAATCTCTCGATATCTTTATGTCTCTCGATCTCTCTTGTCTCTATGTCTGTCGATATATGCTGAAGAAAAAAAATTTGTGGTTGAAACCCGACTATGGATGAAGATAAGATTTCTCTTAACTCTCTAATAACCGTATTTTACCAAAAATTATCCAGGAACTTCCTTCTTCACCATCTCCATCTTTCTAACCTAGATTTGCTCGGTTTAACCGGGTTCATCTAGGGAATCTTAGTAAGTATATATTTTAATAGTATGTAATTACTATCAATAAAACTAATCCCAGTTTAGGTGATTATTATGTTTCTTTATATCTTATTTTAATTTTATGTCTGCTTGTCTATTCTAGACAATTAGGGTTTCTATTATATATTACAATTTCATGTAGCATTCTAGGCGTTTCCAACGATTCTTATAATCGTTTTAAACACATACTTGAGGGCGATCTACATCGACTTGACGAAGATCTACATGTGGATCCTTGGCGACAAGATTTGATCGCGATTTCGACCAATTGTGCTGATTCCTCCTCTTTAAGAGCATCTAGTCTTAATGAAGACAATAATTTCTCAATTAAGAAGAATATTGAAGAAATTTTCAAATGGTGGATTATAAATTCTCAGACCATTTCTCAATCAAATTCCTCAATGAAGTACATGAATATAATGCTTTTGTATTTTAGTATTTTTTCATGTATTTCAATTTGTATGTTTTATCTCTTTGATGTAATTGAATGTATTCATGGATTTCATTTGGCCATTGTAACCCTTTTAACCTCAATTAAATGAGGTATTTGAAATAAAAGTTTGGGGAAGTAGCCCTAATTCCTTCAAAAAAAAAAATGAAGATAAGATTAGAGGTGCACGTGTTGAATCACACGTGTGGTAAGGTGTCAGTCACATTCCACGTGTCGACAATCTAGATATTTCCGATGAAGGGTACGTTGGACATTTCCACATATCATTGACTAGTCAAAATGCCCCATTTTGACCACTTTACTATATACTAACGGATTGGGGCATTTTGATCTTTTCCCTAACGTCCGGGGCATTTTCACAACCTTGGGGTCCATTTTAGGGCATTTTGCCACTTAACCCCTAAAAAAGCGGGGGTATAACAACCTCACCCAATATTTCGATTAGCAATCTGTATGGACTAACTCCAATATACTTTCAAGAGAATCAACTAGAGTCAATCTTAATAAAGTAAATCAAAGAGTTAATATCTCTATCTCTCGATTTGATCTATACTCAAACAAATAGAAATCTGTGAGTTTTTATCAAATACAAGAGATATAAACTTGGATGGTACCAAAGACCAATATCCAAGGATCAATCAATTTCCAATCAACAACCAAAGGTTGGATTTCACAATTGATCGATACAATGCACAACCTGTGATATTTCAATTATATAACAAAATATAATGCGGAATAAAAATAACACATACACCAGAATTTTGTTAACGAGGAAACCGCAATGCAGAAAAACCCCGGGACCTAGTCCAGATTGAATACACACTGTATTAAGCCGCTACAGACACTAGCCTACTACAAACTAACTTCGGTCTGGACTGTAGTTGAACCCCAATCAATCTCACTGATCCAAGGTACAGTTGCACTCCTTACGTCTCTGATCCCAGCAGGATACTACGCACTTGATTCCCTTAGCTGATCTCACCTACAACTAAGAGTTGCTACGACCCAAAGTCGAAGACTTTAATAAACAAATCTGTATCACACATAAAAGTCTACAGTAATAGATTAATCTGTCTCCCACAGAAATACCTACAAGTTTTGTTCCGTCTTTTGATAAATCATGGTGAACATGAACCAATTGATAACCCGGACTTATATTCCCGAAGAACAGCCTAGTATTATCAATCACCTCGATTTGCTGGTTTTTTGGGAAAGTGAAGAGACGAGCATGCGGACGAGACACCTCAACCGAGCAAACTGCTTAACCTCACACAGATACACTGCAAAGGGAGTGCTTGAATTCGAGAGATCAATCTGTTGGACTTCGGACTAAACCAAGTCAATGGCCGTTCCAGAGTCAATTCAGTCACAAAGAGAGAGATGGGTTGATCTGTAGGGGGGAAGCTGAGAATTGTGTAGGATCAATGATGATCAAAGATTATGGATGTGTTGAAGGTTTCTGCAAATTGATGAACTGTGGAGTTCGAATAAGTTCTGGGCGATTGATGGAATTTCTGAGAGTGATTACTCCAAAAAAAAATCCCCCCTCAATCGTGGATCCAGAGACTTATTTATATTGTCAGAATAGCGAACACATTGATCCCAGTAAGTGTGACGGTTTCATGAGTGTAATAGTGGGAAAGTGAGAGATCGTGGTAAAACCAATTCCATGTCTTGTGGAGACTTGGTTGATCATCCACCCACTACTTTGCTAACTCCTTCAACCGTTGCACCACTTACTCACATTTCTCATCATGGATGAATCCACGTGTCGTAGGCCGCCAGACCAAAACCCTAATTATTATCACCCATGTGACGTGATTGATGTCTCACGAATCGTGGTGTCTGCATGATGAGACGTGTGTTTAATTAGTCGATTATTATTTGTTTAGACAATGAGTCTAGGTTTTGTTGAATTGAGCATGAGTGACGAATGCTCAGGGGTTCATGGATCAAACATGTCTGTTGCGACGTATAGTTCTTTGAATGATGTTGACATTGCGCGTATTAGCAAAGATGGTAAATTAGATGACTAAGTATCGATTACTGAATATCGATAGTTGGATCAATATTCAAGCAACTGAGCAAATATATTGCTCAATTCGACAAATCACTGAATATTGATAGTTGGATCAATATTCGAGCAACTGAGCAAGTATTGCTCAATTCGACAATTAATTGATAAATTACTGAATATTGATAATTGGATCAATATTAGAGCAATGAGCAAGTATTGCTCAATTAAACAATTATTGATAAATTCTTGAATATTGATAATTGGATCAATATTAGAGCAAATGAAAAGTATTGCTCAATTAAATAATTCTTGATAAATTCTTGAATATTGATAATTAGATCAATATTGAAAAGCGACAAGTATTGCTCAATTAAAGCAATTATTTATTGGTGACGTGACCCAAAATATTAACCAAAATATTGGTAGACTACCGAATATTATATAATTAATCCAGATATTGATTGATGGACCAACATAAATTTATTTAGTGTTTGAACTTGCTCAAAATGATGATTCGTTGAGCGTTTGTTTGAAACCCTAAGTTTTGATTAATTGACGAATTGCTGAAAATAAGTCATGAACGAAGGAGGGACCGACCACATGGGATTATGGACGTCCATGTGATGCCAAATTGCTCGAGTGAGCGTACACCGGGGTCCTCAGTTGACCGGTTGGTTGGTGAAGGAATGACGATTAAATGTTGGTTTCATCATTTATTGAAATAGTTCTCGATTGAGCATTGGGTGATAAAACCTAATTATGAAAAAGTTAGGGACCGACCAAGAGGGTATGAAATCGGCCCTTGGTGGTCGTGGGACCAGCTGATGGTCGTTCGATCAAACTCCAAGTTGGTTGGAAAGAGTTTGGACCCAATATGAGCAATTGCGCAAATTAGGTCAAAATTGTGAAAACGTGTGTGACCGGCTCGTTGCAAGCCTTAGAGACGCCCTTGGTCGGTCAAGTGAGTATGCTCGTGTCACCATAATGCCCATGTCTCAGTCCTGAGATTTTCGGCAATTTTTGATGTGCGTTTGAGCAATATCTTGGATTTTTCAGAAGAGTTCGATCTTTGACTGGAATTCTCGATTTTGCTCGAATGAGCAAGTATGCCCGTTTGATCAATATTTTGTGAATATTAAAATAATAATATTTTAATATATTTTTCGTGAGTAGCCTAGTCGGTCATGTGACCATGTTGACTTTTGGCTTTTTCATGGTTTGAGCAATATTTAAGAAAACATGGTGAAACCATGATTTTTGCTGAAACCGGGAAGTTTCACAAGATGAGAGAAATAACAATTTATGAAAGATTAGGGATTGCAAGGTGTGGGACTGGCCACGACTAGGGCATGGCCGGCCATCTAAGTTTCCCGGTCCCGCAACACCTTTCCCTATTTTATATTATTATTTTTCATGAAGCCACGAAAATATGGAGAAACCATGAGTTTTGCTCAAACAAGAAAAGTTGTTAGAATGGAGGCCGTCTTCATGAGTTCATGAAAATAACAAAAAAATAAGGAAAAATAATGGAGGAAGCATGGGACCGGCCACGGCTAAGGTACGACCGGCCGACCGGTGGGCCCGACCCATGGGCGCTTCTCCATTATTTTAATGTTATCATTTTCTCTCTCCTATTTTGTGCAGGATTCCTCATTTGTCCATATTTTCGCATGCTCGTTTGTGTATTTGGGTGCTCGTTCGTGCATCATTGTCGAGTACACTTGCACCATTTTATGGGGCTTACTCAGTGGTATTCCAGATGCCCGGATGTTGAGTACTTATTATTAATTTATGAAATTCAATGGAGAATGATTCATGAAACTGAGTAATAAATGTGAGTAGTTATTTATTATCAATCCATGGAATCAGAAGTGGATTCGACCATGGATTCAGAATAATAAAGTAAGTGATCATTTATTATCAATCCATAGAATCAGCCGTGATTCGACTACGGATCCGGAATAATAAAATGATAATTTACATTACCATCTCATGGAATCGTAGATTTGACCATAAAATCGGAGTAATGAAATGAATGGTGTTATTACCATTCCATGGGATCGTAGTGATTCGACCATAGAATCGGAGCAATATCCATTACCCTTTCATGAGATCAAGCTGTGGATTCGATCATGAAATCGGAGTAATGAGATGAATGATGATATTACCATTCCATGAGATCAGCCGTGGATTCGATCATGAAATCGGAGTAATATCTATTACCATTCCATGAGATCAGGCGTGGATTCGATCATGAAATCGGAGTAATACATTTATCTATTACCATTTCGATCATGAAATAGGAGTAATGAGATAAGATAGTGCATAGTCAGTGAACCGGCGAGTGTTGCCGATGCCCTGAAGGCGTTTTTCCGCCTCAACATTTAATGTATGGAGAGCGCTGAGTCTATGCACGGTCTCTACATAGTCGGGGACAGTGAGTGTCACCAACGTCACCGAAGGCGTTGTTTCTCTCAATCTTACGGAGAACCTCCCAATTTTCTTCTATGTAGAGGCGGGTCTCTCTATGTAGTCGAACAGTGAGTGTCACCGACGTCACTGAAGAGCGTTGTTGCTCTCAATCTTACGGAGAACGCCAAATTATGTTATTCAACATAGAGGCTATGATGAAATGTCCGGTGTCGAACGCTCAGGGAGGCCTTTCGGCGACAAATGCATCATACTTCGTAAAACATGAATCGTCACATGCGTTCCTGAAGCCGTGTCAGAAACATGCCGTATCATGATTTCACGGTTTTGACCTTTGTTGAAAATCCACCATCAACATTAAGTCCCCTGCTTAGTGAGGGAAAATCATGTTCCGCAGTAAGCACTAGATGGTGATTTTCAGTCGACGAGAGATCAGTGGTTGAACTCGGTCTACAAAGGTGTTCTCAGAATCCCTGATTTGCTCCAATGTCATCATGTACAAGCAAATGTTCGGGTGGAGTGATAGAGTGTCATCCCGTGAGTACGGAGAGATGAAGCACTGCTGATTTGGGTGCCCAGAGGCTCATTTTTGGTCGGTTTAGGATTTACAGGCCCGAGCCCAAAAAAGAAATCCTTGTTTTAAGAACAGACGTTTGGTCGTTCGTTAGTTTAAAAAAACAAACAAAATAGACCTGAGTCTAATGATAAAAATTTTATCTATGCGCTTTCACGGAAGCCAAATTTTTTTTCTTAACTATGTGTGATTTCACAAAAAAGGGAATAAACTCTCGTTTCAAAGGTGGATGCTCGTACGAGAGAAAACTTTTTTTTTTTTGAATAGACGTACGTCTGTCAGTAATAAAATTTTTATCTATGAGCTTTTATGCAAATTTTTATTTTTGATATGTGAGCCTTCATAAATTTTTGAAAATACACTCTCGTTTCAAAGACGGATGCTTGCAAGAGGGAGCAAAAATATATACACGTATTTTCAAAGTTACGTGAGTTTCACGTTAAAATATATATTTGTAAAATCAATGTTTTGATTTTGAACAAATGTTGAAAGTAGACAATTATTCATGGTAAAATAATGTCTGTATGTGATTTTTCACAATTGTAGAATGGACGTATGTCCAATTTTTTGAAAAACCAGTGAATGTTCACACAGTAAAAAATTTATGTGGGTTGTTCACGATTTTATGAAAATCAAGTCATGATTTTGAATAATGAATTCTGCTAGTCTCTGCAGGTTTTGAAGGAATAAGCAAGTTTTCAAAAATCTGACATTATAATCACTACAACTAGTAAAATTGTAAATAGGTAAAAGTCTGAGAGTTACCATTTTGTGGAGGCTGATGTGAGCATTTTCATTCCATGATTCATTGTTTTGTTGAATCATGCACTTTGTATGAACGATGCGCTGAAGTAGAAATGTTATGCATCTGTCACAGCCACTTTGCAAGAATGACTGACTCCCAAGATAACACTTCCAAAGATGATGTTTCCAGAGATGACATCTCTATGCAACTTCAAGAATTGGTATTTCCGAGACCTCTGAGTGATGGTGAGAGATCATTCATACTTGGTATCAGTAATGCACGGGAAGTCTCTGATGGATGAATATGACATCGATAGAAGCGACTTGACAAATGGGTCCGAACACCTTTGCAAAGTCCCCCCTACATCTCTTTGGTGAGTTGTTAGCGCTCCTTATATCATGACTTTTTATTGTCGAGTGCAATTAGGATCATGAAACCAATGTTGTTACTTCTTTTCAGAACTTTGCCCCATCGAGCCTTGACGGTCTTCAATTCATTGATGATGAACAAACAATATCTGAATCGAGCGTCGAAGAAGAAGTCGATGTGAGTACCTCTTCGTATAATCGTTCATATAACTCTTTGAATGAAATATCACTAATTGTTGTTGATGCATCCAGGAGGAGATTTCCATGGAAACAGGGAGTACTGATGATGCTCATTTATTTTCGTAGGATGGTGAAGAAGAAAACCCTGGATTTCGAAACCGGATGAAAGCAATGATGTTTCCAACGGTGATGTCGGCAATTCCAGTCCTTTAAGCACTTTAGGGACCACTCCAGTAAGTACCCATCATATATTTTCTTCATAGAAGTATGAAATTGCTGATTTTTGAATGAATGAACGAAGACCCATATGAATGAATGAAACTTTTGCCTAAATAGGTCACCAGAAAATTCAGAACTCAGCCCTTTAGCAAAAACGCCATAAAATCTTCGTCTGACGTCGGATTTTCGCGATCTACCCATGTATCCTCATGCCTAGAAAATTTCCAAGCAAATAATTTTTTGAGTTTTGAGCACGTGTAGGGGTCGAAATTAGTGAAATAGTAAACTTCCAGAAAACCTTTCAGAAAATTTTCAGCTGGCATGTAGTTGAATGTTTTAGCCAAATCTTCTTGCTCGTTCATCCAATTGTTATGAAATTTTGATATGTTGTATAGAAAATTCATACGAAGAGAATGTTTTATGACTCAATCTTAGATTCTTCACCAATTTCTCCCAGTTCTTCATCTCATACATGGCAGTGTAGAACCTCTTCAGACGAGCTTGTTTTAAAACGTGTTTTCATGACTTTCCCGCTATTTGCCCATGTTGTGAATACGTAATGATAAACTTTGATAATGTTATATCACTTATACCTTAAATTCAAGATTGATTTTGATTTCATTGCTTGGATTGCTCTAATCCCATGTGATCTTCATAATAGGTGTAAATTGCCGAAGTTGGGAATAATAGAGCCAATGGTGATGATTCGAGCAATATGGTGAATCAAAATAATGATGTTATGACCATGGTTGTATGTCCCAGTTGTAGCATTCGTTTTATGATGAATGATTAGCATAGGAAAGTTTGGTGCCTTGGGATCGTCATGACCAGTGGATCGTCAGTCCCCAGTATTTTGTTAAATCTCTCCCTTTCGTTTTCCCTTATTTTGGCGAGACCTAGATAGAGGACCCAAGTAGAAAAACTGATGTAAAGACCTAGGTGGTTGAAGTCGGAGGTACCTTGATGAATGACTTAGTGGGAATACCTGGTGGAAACCGATCGATTGTGGAGGTTATGAATCCCGTCTAAGAATTGCTGCTTGCATGTTTTATGCTCTGGAAGTTGTAAGAACCTCATACGATGTCGAAATTCGATGCTTGACCCCAACTTTTGAAGCTAAGAGACTGAGTTATCATATGAGAAAAGAATCCTTCAGTTTGGATATGTCTAGGGCAGTCAATGACGCTTGCACATTCATAACTTGTAATTCCGTGCAAATTTTCAGATCCCATAAACCTGAATGTTGAAGCCATATCTTTCTGCTTGTATGTCCGATTGATGTGCCATTTTGGTATGTTGTAGCAGAGAGGGGAGAGAAATGGGGAAAAATGGAAATGAGGAGCTGGGAGAGATGCGAAAGATAAATCAGTCTCTCTCTGAGATGGTGGAACGAAATACAGGCCTAGACATGGAGGTATTAAAGTGGATGAAATATCTGGGCCTAAATTTAGCAAAACCTTGTGGCGAGCTATTCCAACAGTTACGTATTTTGCGGTTTGCTTTGATACACAGTTATCTAGCAAATGAAACAATTCTTGATGCGCCAACAAACATCAAAGGAATTCCTATCCCAACTCTGACTCTAGTTTTAACATTGTCAACCATAATAGGCATGGGGGCCTAGAATTTGTTAAGAAACTTTGGCTAAAATTAGCCCTCCAGATGGCCCAAATGGAATTGTAAGCACATGGATTTGGCCAGAGCCGAAGACAAGAGAACGGGGGCTTCGGGTAATGACCAACCGAAGCCACCATTGATTATGACGTGGCCACAAAGGTGACGCGCCTTTAGTAAATGGTTGTTGTATAGTAAAGCTCATATTGTAAGGAGGTTGTCCACTTGAGGTCCAAATTAAGCTAACTTCTCCTATAAAAGGAGGTTGCCCAAGATGAGAGAAGGGAGAGATAATAGAATATCTTAGAAGAGAGAGAAAGAGCTTTTCAGAGAATTGTACTGTGTATTGGGATTAATCTCCTCATACCCTTATAATAATATTAGGGTGCTTACATTTTGCGACTTCACTGGGAACTAATCCTCAATACCACTACAAAAACATCATCATAGGTTTGGGTGATAGTAACCTCGGGTGATAGCAACCTCGGGTAACAAAATATCGAAAAACATTGCGAAACTGCCTCAAATAGTAAGCTTGGCTGTCAACCAACATACGTCTTCAACCTAACAGAATCCTCGGATAACGAAACACCAAAAATATCGAAATATTCTTATTGGCTTCCCACTGTTCACATCCGAAGTCTTAAACTAATTAGTACCCCTATAGAAAAACCATATGACCCCTCTACTTCTTATCCGGATCTACAATTTTCCCTAAGCTGATCATTACCCGAAACCTCTTCATGCTCAACACCCGCAACTTCAAAAGCACTAGCGGTGACAACTCGAAGACAACTCGACAACTCCAACCATCGTCACAAGCCAGAGACTCCACTAACGCCTACCATCAAAAGAGACAGTATGGAATTGATATTGTCATCGGCAGTCCGAAAGCACCATCAGATTATCACCCTACCGTATTCCGAAGACACTACTACTTAGACCATCAACAGCCGAAGTCATCAATATTAAACCCGAAGATGCATCATAAAATCATATAAGTTTGCTGTGCTAATCGACTGACTTTAACAAACAAATTTTGAGAAAAATGTTTTTGTTTTCAAGAAGGGGGGATCCTTATGTGCAATATTTATACTTACGTAACTTCGATCTCACACGACTAATTTTAATGTCAGTTAAGAAAGGTTTTTGGGTGAATATCTTCCCTGAGATAACTAATGGAGATAGAGATCTTATTTATACTGAAAGTTGTTACAAAGATAAGATATTCAAAGATGACATAATAGCTAACAAAAGAGAACGAGTTACACGCCTTCATAATTGTACTATTAGCTAGTCTTGTGGAGGACTGACCTAGTCTTGTGGATCACTTGCAACCGTATGCTTAACACCTCCCCTCAAGTTGTACGTGAGTTGTCGAATTTACAACTTGGAACGTAATAGATGAAACCGTGGTGCAGATAGACCCTTGGTAAATATATCATCCAACTGATCCTTTGAGCTTATAAAACGAACTTGCAGCTGCTTCCTTGTAACTCTCTCTCGCACAAAATGGTAGTCGATTTCTATATGCTTAGAACGATCAAGGAAAACTGGATTAGCCGTAAGGTATGTTTCCCCTAGGTTGTAACACCATAGCATGGGTGTCGATATGTTGATGCCAAGTTCCTGAAGCAATGACTGAATCCAGATAATCTCAGATGTTGCAATCGCCACACATCGGTACTCAGCCTTCGTACTCGACTTAGAGACTGTTTTCTGCTTCCTAGCACTCCATGAAATCAGATTCCCACAAAAATAAATACAATAGCCACTTGTCGAATGACGATCATCCAGACTACCAGCCCAGTCAGCATCAGAATACGCATGGAGTGAGAAATCACGAGAGGTACCGAGATGAAGACCATAGTCAACTGTTATTTTTAGATACCTGATAATCCTCTTGACAAGCTCCCAAAGTTCAATAAAAGGGTCATGCATATATTGGCATACCTTGTTGACATCAATAGAGATATCAGGTCTAATGAGATGTAAGTATTGTAACGCACCTACAACACTGCGATATAGTGAAGGATCCTTGAATCTTTCAGTACCATCTTTTCGAATTTTATCATTTGCAGCAAGGGGAGTGGATACAGGTTTCACACCATCCATTTTAGTACGCTTCAAAGATCGGTTACATACTTTCACTGAGTGAGAACAAGTCCATTGTCATGCCTGATAACCTCAACACCCAAGAAGAAGGATAAATCTCCCATATCCTTTAGTGCAAACTCCGTACCAAGAGACTCTATGATCTGTTGAATCATTGCAGCATTAGAACCCGTGACAATTATGTCATCAACATATATCAGGACATACGTGATAGAATCTTGAGTTTTTAAGATAAACAAAGAGCTATCAGATATAGAACCTGTGAATCTAAGCTTAACTAGGTAATTACTTAACCTCGAAAACCAAGCACGCGGAGCCTATTTGAGGCCATACAATGATTTATGCAGCTAACAGACATGGTATGGATAGTTAGGATCAACATATCCAGCAGGCTGCTTCATGTACACCTCCTCCAAGTTTCCATGCAAGAATGCATTTTCAACGTCTAATTGCTTCAATGGCCAATTGTTCATGACAGAAATAGATAACACAAGACGAATAGTACACGGTTTTATCACATGGCTAAATGTCTCACCAAAATAAACTCCTTCTCGCCGATTGAAGCCTTTGGGAACCAAGCGTGCTTTGAATTGATTTATGCTTCCATCTGGATTTTGTTTGACACGGAAGACCCATTTCGACCCTACAACATTCATTCCTTCCTCATAAGGCACCAAAGAGTATGTACCATTTCGAATTAGTCCATTAATCTGGGCATCCATAGCCTTTCTCCATTTGGGATTTTTGTAGGCCATAGAGTAGCAGGTTGGTTCCATGAAATCTGATTCCAAGAGTGGATGCTTTGTGGCAGTTAAACATAACTTCTGAATGGGTTTTGTAATACCAGATTTTGCACGAGTCCTCATAGGATGAGCCACAGTTGCTGGTTGAATCAGTTGCTCAGTAGAATGACTTGCTGATGCTACTGTAGTGTTAGATGATGCAGATGCATTGACTGAATCAGGTTCTGGTGCATCTAACATTGGTGCAAAAGAGACACTGAGATCTGGAGAATCCGGATCATACGACACAGTTGGTGATGGTACATTATCTCTTTGACTCTGTCCTGGAGAACCTAATCGAGCAGCTTCCTGATGTACTTGTGAGTTACAGTGTAGAAAAGGAGGTGAAAGTAAAACACTATTACTTGATGGTACATTACCTAGACAAAACAATGGAGCCTGTTGCTGCCGAGAAGACTGAAATGGGAATGACTTTTCTTCAAACAGTACATCGCGCGATATACATAGCCTATTGGATTCTTGGTGCAAACACATATAACCCTTGTGTGCACTACTGTATCCTATAAAAATACAGGGTAGAGATCTAGGTTCAAGCTTATTTGCATTATATGTCCTAAGGCAGGGATAAGCTAGTTAGCCAAAAACGCGTAAGAAAGAGTAATCTGGAGATTTCTGGAAAAGAAGCTCAAGTGGAGTTTTTGATTCGGTGTTGGATTTAGGAAGCCTATTGATCAAATAACATGTTGTTGTAAAATCGTCAGCCCAAAAGGAGCGTGGCATGTTATCATGAAACAAAATATATAAACCATACTCGGTTACATGGAGAATTCTACGTTCTGCCAGGCCATTTTGAGGTGATGTGTGTGGACATGAGAATCTATGTTGTATACCTGTTTCATTGAGATAAGATGTGAACTTCTTATATTCTAAGGAATTATCTGACTAAAATACTTTATTTTATGATCTTTTAGATTCTCAACTTGTTTGTGAAATAGAATGAAAGTTTTTAGAGCATCTGACCTTTGAACAAGAGGAAATATCCAAGTATAATGCGAAAAGACATCCATTAGCAAAAGGTAATAACGAAAACTAGATCTTGATAAATGTGGTGAGACCCAAATATCAGATACAACCAAGCTCAAAGGCTTGTCATAAACAGTAGTACTAGGAGAGAAAGACAACTTCTTGCTCTTGCGATCCGCAAGAGTGACAATAATCAAAGTCTTTATTTGCAATAGGAAGGGAAAATTGACGACAGATTCTAGAGACCCCCATCGCAACATGGGATGTCCTAATCTTTGGTGCCAAAGTGGTAAACTAGAAGCGACATGTGCCTGTGGCTTTAGTGGATGATCTAGCACATCAACTCCATCAAAAACATACAGTCCATTCCTTTCAAGTCCTCTCAGTAGTGGCAGCCCCGTGTGCTTGTACTTTGATGAGTGCCAAGCAGTATATATTTTTATACCTTTTTATTGGCATTTAACTCATCTGTTGCGCTTTAAAATCATATATTATCCCAAATTCTGCATTCTCTATGTTTTCAAGAATAAATATTTGTACTAATTAATTTTGTGTTTTTAGGAAGTAAATAAAAGCTTGGATGAATTGAGAAGCCAAAAGAAGCGGAGAATTGGCGACAGTGGAAGAGAGACAACAAAGGATCCCGCTGGAAAGTAGTGAAGAATATTTTGTGCACCTCATCTGCAAGTGAAGAATGTGGCTTTCACGTCTCAAAACTAGAAGTGGGCTTGAGATACTAGGTTTGAAGAAGATTGGGGCCTAAAAGAAGACCTTCCAAGAGATAAACCCCAAGATCCAACACCCAAACCCGTTTCCACTCTGAGCCGTCGGATTTGATACAGATGCTCAGCATCTAAGGCATCTCCACGGTGTGCATCAACGCTTGATACTCCTGCCTCACACCCGAGCATGCTCTATCCTTCCCCTATTCTAGCAACATCCAAACAATCCTTCTCTTCGTACTTTCTTCTTCCCGACAGAACCACCACCTTCACTTCACGTCTCTCCATCAATCAACCCCATTACCGACCACCACTGAGCATATCCAATCTATCAGCCACCCTATGCAATCAATCAACCTTATAATCTCTATCTATCTCCATCTTAGCTTCTCTCTTATCAAAAGCAGTAACCCTAGAAGCTAGGATTGAGAGAGATATAGTTAGGGTTATCTTCACAACTAAAGCAAATATCAAATCAAGAGTTGCAGGTCTAATTGGTAGAAGGGGTTTGTCGGAAATCACGTTAAGGGTGAGTGGTTGTTCTCTAATTATCAATTTCTAGTGATTGAGGAGAAATTTGAGTATAAATACGGAGAAGATGGTAATGTAAAATTCATGCCCAGATTAGCCGATGCACCAAGCAGTAATTCATGTTTGATTCTATTATCTCCATGATGTTCTAATTTCATAGTTAGGGTTTAGATGAAACCATTAATCCATTGCTCAGTTTAGTTCAAGTTTTGATATTGTTCTTGTTGTGCTATAATGTTGTGGATAAATTTAATCTTGAGCATTTCAGCATTTTACTCTCACAGTGTATGCCATGTATCCATTATAGTTAGAACACTACTATGTTGATTGTGCTCCAACTCATGCCAAACATATTTTTATTGATCCTTAGACTAGTTGTGCTTAATTTAGACAGTTGGTGCTTTGGAAAGATACCTTAGTTGCGATTACAATATCCTTAAGGGTTGTTTAACTATCTAAGTGATTGATCTGCGGTTAGTTTGTTTTGTGAGAGGGCAGCTAATACTAGGGTTAGGAATCATCTTAGTGACACTAAACTATCATCCTGAAATTGCCCTGGATAGGCGAAAGACCACCGATATCCATTATAAGGGACTAGAAAATTGTAGAAATTGAATTGACTTGGTGTGGGTTAAGAGGTGGATTCGACTGCCCTAGCACCATACTTATATGCTTGCTACACTACTTTTACTTTCGTTTTGTTGTTATCTCAGTCACTACCATCATCTAGCCGTATCGGCAAACAACCCCCCTTTTTGGTTACTTCTTGTTCTAAGTCAGTAGTAGTAAGACCATAGCTTCAACTCACACCCACCTTGTCCACGAGGATCGACACATGCTTGCCCCGTGTTACATTGTGACACTTGTGCACTTCTGCGTTATCATTGTAGGTACTCTTTCTAGTCCTACCATCCTTCACAACAAAAAAAGATGTGTGAAATTCAAAGAATACTGCATTGTCTTTACAGAATTGAGACACGACATCAAATTACATTTAATCTCTGGTACATGATAAACATTATTTAAGCAAAAATATCTGGAATTTTTTTAAAAGAACTATTACCAATATGAGCAATATTCAAGGCATTACCATTACCCACTTGCACTTGTTCAGTGCCATCATATTCATGAAGAATAGATAAATTTCTCATGTCTGCTGTCAAATAATGTGTATCTCATGTGTCAGTCACCCACTGATTGCCTTGATATTCTCCAGGTAAGGTAATATAAACCACTGGGGCTTTTCGATTGATATTGTTTGGTTTATCAAAACGAAACCAGCATCTGTCACCTTTGTGGCCTTTCTTTTACAGATCTGACATGGTTCATCAAATTGACTGATCCTTTGAGGCTGATCGCGACGATTTGATTGGTTGTTATTGGATTGATAAGACCCTCTATTCTGGTTGTTGAATCTCCGTGGATCACCTTTGCCTGATGAAGTCGAGGTGGATGCTGCTACATTAGCAATGGGTGACTGCAACAATGATAGTTGGTGCTCGATCCGCAAATTAAAGGTGAGTAGATGAGAATAGAAAGTGTCTATGTCCATCCCCTCCACCGTACTTAATGAAGTTACAATTGGATCATAACTCTGGTTCAGCCCATTGCTGATTGCTTGCTTCTTTTTATCTGCAGGTATCGTGTATCCTGATTCTTCCAACTGAGCAAATAAACCTTTAGCATCAGTCAAATATTGCTTCAAAGTTTTATTACCTTTGGACAAGCTGTGAAGTTGTTTCTTTAGGCTCATCTGATGAGCAAATGTTTTTGGTGCATACTCCAACTCCAATTTATCCTAGATTTCTTTTGTTGTGTCAAGACGTGCAACCGTACTTAAGACTTCAGGTGTTAAAGTTGAATTCAACCATCCAACTATCAGGGCGTCTTGTTGCTCATACGCAGTAAAAGCAGGATTTGTAGCTTCACTTTTTAGTAAAGTTCTTGCTGGTTTTTGTTTGCTTACATTTATGAAACCTGTGAGATCATGACCCTTTAGGATAGGTCTAAATTGAGCCTTCCAGAGTAAATGATTCGTCTTAGTGTGTTTAAGGGTAACAAGATGGTGGATTTGTACTTGGTGGAGACTGTTTGTAGTGTCTGCCATTTTTGATAATTAGGGTTTTTGTGTTTTTTTTTTTTTTTTTGTTGAGGGTTTTGTGATGTATTTGCGGAAGATGGCTTGGAGCAAGGATGATACCAAGTTAAGAAAGGTTTTTGGGTGAATATCTTCCACAGATAACTAGTGGAGATAGAGATCCTATTTATACTGAAAGTTGTTACAAGATAAGATATCAAAGACGACATAATAGCTAACAAAAGAGAACGAGTTACACGCCTTCATAATTGTACTGTTAGCTAGTCTTGTGGAGGACTGACTTAGCTTCCTAGTCTTGTGGATCACTTGCAACCGTATGCTTAACAATGTCTTTCGTTTTCGGATAGTTAGCATCTGGTCATGATCCACTGGTGGATAGCCGGAGTACTGAAGGAATCGATAGTGCTTGCACAATAAGTATTTGCAAGAATCCCACAAAGAAGAAATGTTCAATCACTAAACCCCCCATGGATCACTGGAAATACAAGATAAGTACCGCCTATCTTAAATGCTCTTTTCGTTCGTTACAACATGAATAGTCTCTGAATTTTCGTAAACCATCCAAAACCAACTGTGAATGCAATGATTAAATCTTCCCAATGTGGTTGCTTTGCTTCAAACGAGACGGTACTTCACATGGAAAGTAGTAAGAGGCGAAACAAATGAAAGTCCTTAGTTCACGAGAGAACACTTAAGAATACTTTCTATTGTCGGGGTACCTGATAGGTGTAGAATACACCGTATTTAATATCTAGTATTTATGCTTTCTTTGCGAGTTTTCTTGTAAATTATGTATCTTATGTGTGCTTTTGAGTTTATTAGGTGCAATGGAGTCATTTGGAGCAAAAAGACCAATTGTAACTCGTTCAAATGCAATATTTCTACTTTTCATTGTGTAGAGGACGAGAAGATGAAGACGATGGCGAAAGAACGGAGTCATTCTGAGATCGTATGAAGAAGTTATGAGCAAAATGAGAATCAGAAAGAAAAGGGCAAGATGGTCATTTTAGTGGTGAATGCTATTGGCACCCCAATACAAGTTAAGGGTTGCCACTTTCAGAGGAGTTGTTAAAGGCAGTTAGGCCATTTACTAGGGGGAAGCTAGAAATCAAGTGCTAACAGATACTTGTCATTTTACTAGGGGCACCTTCATCTTCTTCCCTAATTTAACAGATACTCGACGGAGGTTTGTTGCGTGAACGCTGGTGATAATGGATAGACGGAGGCGAAGGCTGTGGTGATTCTCGTTATTGATGGAGCTTAAGAGGAGGTTGCCGTGGTTGTTGTCGGTGACGAGATTGATCGTGATGAGCATTGGCAGAAAAGGGAGGAAGAACGAAATGGACAGAGAATGGGGATTTGCTGCGGTCGATGATGGTTATGGCTTGAAGAACAGGGAACGGTGAAGGAAGTTGAGATGCTGATGCTGGCAGTAAGGCTGTTCGAGTTGGGATTGACGGAGCTCGAGTAACAGCTGTGATGAGTTCGGAGGAGTTGAAATGTATGATGGCTGATGTCATTCACGATGGTTCTGAGAAGAGAAGATACTTGTCGATGGTGATTGCTGGAGCTGCTCGTGATCGGTATGTATGGCTGGTGATGATGTTCTCTGCAGTGGGAGATGATACGGAATGGATGTTCGAGACGAGTGACGGAGCTGTGAACATATGCTATGATGATGTTGCTGATGATCCTGGTGAACTCGGGATTAACAGTGATGACAAAAGAAGACAGTGGGAGTTGTTGTCAATATCGATGGCTGCTTTGTTGATGGCGGTGGGTGATCGAGAGCAATGGGACGAGGAGGTTAGGCTGCTGCCATTATCGGCGATAGAAGATGAGTCGCGATCTTGCCGGTGAGTAATAACGAGAGAAGATGAAGATGGTGAGAATCGAGCTCGAGTTGAAGCTTGAGTAGTCTTTGCAGATGATCTTTGTGAGCGAGTGCAGGGGATTAATGACAGAGAGCCGCTGGCAGTGATAACGAGTTAATGAGATAGAGGAAACTGCCATGATCATTGAAGTTGGTTCTACCATTGGCCATTGAAGCTGCAGTTGGTGATGATGATGTCAGGGACGAGATAGAGAAAACCTTGAGGAAATCTTTGGGTCGCTGTTGATGGCAGTCGGAGAACGACAGTTGTTTCTACCATTGGCAGAGAAAAGAAAAAGGGAATGGAGAAGAAGAGTACCAGCGATGATGTTAAACTCAGCGTTGTTGCTGTAGGAACACAGAGAAGTCGAGGTTAAACTCAGGGGATGATGATGGTTGTTTCCGTTGGTTGGATGGTGATGACTCTGTAGGCATCGATGGAGTTGGAACTTGCTGCTGCTTAGGTGGATGGATCAGTGGTTAATGGTGCTGGTGATTCTCATAACGAGAAGAAGGGGCTTGCTGTGAAGGATATATTGCATGGAAATGCAGTCATTGATAGAGGTATCGAGACATAGCGTGGCTAGTGACAGAGTTACTGACTCGACTATGATGAAGAAGAGTAATCCTGGTCGAGAATGAAGGTTGAAGAAAAGATGCACTGTCAGTTCCAGCGGACTGACAAGGCAGTGACAAGGAGTGGGCTGAATTTGCAGGCCCATTGGACTATTTAGCTGATTCTAAACTATCACAGCAGGACATGGCCGTGACTTTGGAAATTCTGGCGAGTTTGGCAAAGCCACTTTGTCCGGGGTTTAACGCACGGGACACAATTCCTAAGAGATGCTCTTTCCTATTTTTGCTAGGTTTCCTAGTTTCTTCAAGAGGAGGTTATAAAATTCTATATATAGAGAAGCCTAGGCACAATTGGAAAAAAGGTTTTATTATTATCTCTTCTACTTTATTCTAGGGTTTAGAACCATGAAGTCTTTTCTCTTTCTTCTTGTGATGAACTCCATGAATATGAGTACCTAAGTTTATTATTGGTTAAAGATGTAGTTGGATTTTGCAACCAAGTTATGATTTTTATGAACTAGTTTTCTCTCAATATTATCGTTTGATTTCTACGGGTTATAATAATTGCATGATTGATGGATTGCAATATGATTGAATGTTTGTTTAGTCGAGTCTAGAATTGATTGAACTCACATCCATATCTATAGCTATTTTAGGGTTTTCATCGAGCGATAACCTTGAATACGAGTAGCATGATATGATTCTAGGTTGTAGTGATACATCCTTGTAATCATATGTAGAAATTGACCTTTGTTCGAATTGTTTGCGCAATGTATTACAATTGCATTGATTAGCCTATTTACAAACTTAATGCTCCTAGGAATTGAACTTGATTAGCGCAAGGCGTTAGGTTATTCTTTAGGTAGATTTCACATACGCATCCCTAATGTGTGTGTTGATAACTTTGGAAATTACGGAGTATTCTTGCAATAAGTTATTCTATGGCTTTTGATGATAGCGAGATTAAATACGAATTCTATTCATATATTCATAAACTTGTTTACAATTGAAGATGAAACCTTTATCCAATATTTTCACATCCTTGATTTGCGTACTTTATTTGCTTTTTGTTTATTTTTATTTACACAATCGAAAATTCTTAGGGTGTTTTATATAGGAAACCATAACAATTTGACAACCTAGACCTCTCTGTGGGATCGATCCTTTCTTGCCCTTGCTATATTTATATTTTGAGTAGTAAGAAAGTGTAATTATATATGTGTCGCTTACGACAGCGGTCAGTACCTATCAAATGGAAGAAACAAGTCATACATTGGAATATTAAAATTGAGCAAACAAAATATGATTAGACATAAATATACATGAAACATACCCGATCCGGAAAACTATAGAGTTAACTTATTATACACTTATCTTTGTAGCAAATGCATCACAAACTGAAAATCCGAAGAGACTTCAAACCAAGCAACCAGGTCAAGAGTTCATATAGGTAGCTTCGAGAAGATGAAGATACAAAAATATGACTGTTTGCTAAGACTGGAAAGCCTTCGACAAACAGCCAAGGGGCTGGTAATATAACTACCCCAAAAGTGACCATGAAGAAGAAGTAAGAATGGGGGCTTCCGCTTATGTATATCCGAAGCTATCAACAATGAAGTCAAGAAGATGATGCTCCGAGAAAAGAAGATTCAAAGTCATTATCAAAGGGGGATCCGAGAAGATCAAGGAAATCAAAGACTCGAAGAGAAATGAAGTTCAACGAAGTAACTTTACATGGACTTATCGCGTTGTACTCTTTTCCCTTCGTCAAGGTTTTGTCCCACTGGGTTTTCCTTGTCAAGGTTTTAATGAGGCAACATATGCGAGTCCAATTGTGCCCCAAGTCTTCTCAAAGGCTTGGCTCCGACCGATATACATCCAAACCCGAAGTTATGACCAACAAGGGGCTTCAAGAAGACGAAAAGACGAAAGCAACAAGACACATTGGATTGATAATTCTGAGGATATGCTCTTACACAAACTCTGACTGATTTCCAAGCTTGCAAGTCTTGACAAAATAGTCAGGGGGCTAATGTAAGCACATGGGTTTGGCCAGATCCGAAGACATGAGAATGGGGGCTTCGGGTAATGACCAACCGAAGCCACCATTGACTATGACGTGGTCACAAAGGTGATGCGCCTTTAGCAAATGATTGTTGTTGTATAATAAAGCTCATATTGTAAGGAGGTTGTCCACTTGAGGTCCACATTAAGCTAACTTCTCCTATAAAAGGAGGTTGCCCAAGAAAGAGCTTTTCAGAGAATTATACTGTGTATTGGGATTAGTCTCCTCATAACCTTATAATAATATTTGGGTGCTTACAGGCATCAA